>BTPG01000005.1:118364006-118521506 GCA_036245525.1 Semisulcospira habei
GCAAAGGCCCTCGGGCCCACGACGGCCGCAGTAACCCCGCGCACGGCTGTGCGCGGGCTTACTGCGGCCGTCGTGGGTCCGAAGATGTTCTGCTTCTGGGGAACATCAAATGGCTCATTTCTTCCCTTTCTCCTGTCACGGCAAACATCCGTGATTGAATCTGTTCACGCTTTTTAATTAATAAACATGTGCACTGATAGTGATACGTCCTTTTGCTTGCGCATCTTTATGAAGAGGACCATTTACCCCGGCAGCTGTTGCTTGGTGTCCGGAGGCAAACCTGGACACACATACAGAAAGATAACTGCTATAAGGTGCGATCCATCAGCAAATACCTTTCATTCTGTCTAAACGAGACATAGATTCTCGTGTGCCCCTGCAGCTACGCCTAAAATCTGTGCCTGTGTTTGTTTCGGGTGATCAGGCGCATTAGGTTTTCTTATGTTTGTGATCCAAACACGCATCTATTCTCAGGGCAAGTGATTGACGAGTGCTTTGCATGTTATTAGTTCGGAGTGCAACGTCCGCGGCACCGGGGGGATAATGGACATCCTTAGTGGGTGGGTTGTGGGGGACAGGGGCAGCTATTACCCATCTGAACGCTGATCAATTCGGCCGCACTGCAACTGTGCCACTTTGATTTACCGGGATTATAAAACGGTCATGCTATCTGAACAAGCCGTCAGAGTCCGAAATAGCCCACAGGCGGTTAAACGTCGGAGCAGGAGAGCGAAGGGAATCGCCGGGTCGTGGGTTCGAATCCCGTCCCGGCCCCGGTAGCTGGACTCACAATCCAGGGGAAAAAACGGATTTATTAATTTTAATAAATAGCATGTCGTTGAAAGGTAAATCAAAGTGGCACAGTTGGAGTGCGCCTGAGTTGATCAGTGTTCAAGTCGTACTCCATAGGCAATAGATTTCCCTGTCCCCCATAACCCGCCCGTCAGGGCCGTCCATGATCACCTCGGTGCTGTGGACGTTAAACCCGAACTAACCAACAAGCCGTCGTTTTGCCTGGACCCACACATTCTACGCTATGCTATAAATGATTATAAATACATTACTTACAAAAAACAAACAAAAAACAACTGACATAGAGTATTTAGAGGCCCATGACGATCTATGCCTTTTACAAATGGGTGGAGCGCACCTCTGTTGACACACAGTCTTTTGCCGCTGTGTAAATCCTGTTGAACAAGATGACTCTTCATGTCCAAACTCTGCTGTTCGAAAGAAGTTTCGCCTGCAAAATGGCATAGATCTGCAGGGGCTCGTTATGATCAATGCCACTTGTTTCCACTTATTTGTTATTCACATCTGTGTTGCTCACTCCATGGTTTCAGCACTGTCTTGTCCGGTTAGTTGTTCCAGAATGACGCTTAGTCTAACTTCAAACCCATTTGCTGTATGCAATATATACAATATATGCATTTTGTTGGTCACGATTATTTTCTCAGTTTTCTCTGCTTTCCTCAGACAAAAGAGGCATCTGTGAGTCGGTCTGTGTTTTTGCACCTTACGGCTGAAAAGGGTTAACCCCTTTACTGCCAGTGAAGGCAAATTGTGTTTCTGAACTCTTTGTAAACTCAACGCAGAAAGAGTCCCAAGCCATCCAAGTAACAAGGATACAAAAGGGTGTCAACAAGAGGCATAGATCCTCATGAGCCCCACGCGATAGCGGGGGCTCATGAGGATCTATGCCTCTTGCACTTGGATCCTGTTTAGTATTTCTCGTCAGCCCCTCGTCCGGTCCTGGTGTTAGTGAACTACCGGCTTATTGCTGCCGGTGGGCTGTGGACACACAGTCTTTTAGGCAGACGACAATGACAATGGGGCACGGGTGTCACGCCCGGTGTTTTGCGAGTGTCGGACCGGTGAATTAGAAATTAACCTAGTGCGCAAAAGGTAGCTCGGACCGGCATCGGTGGCAGCTGCGGCCAACTGCGGCCGATATCGGTCCGAGCTACCTTCTGCACATTGGAGAAGTCGGCGTGCACTTTGGTTCGATAGCTGGGGGCCTTTTTTTTGACTGTCGACGGGTGTCCAAGTGTAACTAAACTGAACCCGAAAGCTTTATGAGTGTTTCTTGTCAGGACGATGCTTTCTGACCGATAGGGTGGTGGTGGAGTTGGGGTGGGGTGGGGTGGGGTGGGGGGGGGGTGAGGAGAGTGGAGGGGAGGAGGAAGCCATTTAGGGCAAAGGGTGGAAGTATAACTGAAAATGAACCATAATGCATGGCTTTCCGAGGTTTTTGTTTCTGTCCGAACGATGCTTTCAAAGCAAAGATGCCCAGTGTTCAGTGTATGACTTGAACCCGGCGTACACACTTTATTGGTTCTTTGCTTTGGGCCATTAATGGTTGTAGGTGCACGGATGATGGATGAGTAACTAAACGCTAGGCCTTTATAGCCATTAGCCATCAAACGACGATCGAGTGCAAAAATATATAATGACTGCATTCGATGATTATCACACTGTTTTGTGTTTACGTCATCTTTGAAAATCCTAAAGAAATGTGTGCATGCACTTTAAAAGAAAACAATACCATAAAAACCTTCAAGGAATAACGTCGTCAAAAGATAACCCCAAAACAAATGTAAGACGGAAAAGGTGACAGACTTGAAATGTGCGTGAGTCTGTGATTTTGAACCTTACGGCTGGAAGCTGTAAGGTTCAATATCACAGACTAACGCAGATGTATTTTAAATCCACCCGAACTCTTCATCCGCCCGAGAACCTATATCAACAGACGACAAGAAGAACGCTAACAAGGGAACGATACAATGCTCAACAGCTTTGTCCTTCCGAGTCCGATTCTAGTACCTTCCACAACTCTTCGTCCTTTCCACTGTTCGTATTGTCCCTAATTCACTGCGAGAGTTTGTTTTCCGACATGGCCGCGCGTGCGACGAAGTTTGAAGAAAAAACAAACACGTTTTCCTCTCGCTGTTGTGATTGAGAATTAGCTGCAAAGGATCGTCCAATCTGGAAGACAAATACCTTACAGGCAGGTCCACCCGACGTTCTTTGTCTGCCGTTCTCCTCCGCGTGTGCCGAAACGGTCGCAAAGACGGGTGGGTGTTGGTACTGTCGTAGCAAAGGCCGTGCACTCACCTTCAAGAGGCATAGATCCTCATGAGCCCGAAAAAACTGCGGCTCATGAGGATCTATACCTCTTGCTGTCTCCAGTCTCCGTCCATTTGCTCGCCAGAACGAACTTGAAACCAGACGGATCTTGGCCTTGTAACGAAACGGCACTGTCTACGAACACAAGGCCTCATAAGGCCATGCAGGCTTCGAGGACCCATGCGACCCTGTGTCTCTTGACGGTCGAATTTACGTCTGTTTTCTTTTCTCGGGAGGACGGGATCTGTCGATGTTCAGTCTACGACCTGCCGTCTTCCGTTTAGACGGGTGGGTCAAATAATGAGTAGTTCTTTGCCTTTCTTCAGAACGTCGGCCTTCTTCAATGCTGGATCTCTGTTCGTGATGGTCAGTTCATCATGTTAAGACAATTTACATGTGCGTTCCTCAGGTAGAGGAAAGTAGAGTTCATTTGTTTGCTGGTCTGTGATTTTGGACCTTATGGCTGCAAGTTGTAAGGTCCAAAATCATAAACCGGCACACATTTGAACTGTACAGAAGAATCCCCCAAAGGCCCCGATATCGAAACATCTACAACGGAACTTAAAAAACAACTCTGAACGTGATCGTTTAGAACTTTTCCCTTGGCCGAGTCTGGAGAAAACAGTAACTTCCTAAATCTGAACCCTTTGGCTGTCGGCAGCGGTTTAAGTCGCGATGATTCCTGCAGGAATCATCTCGACAAAAGCCGCTACCGACACCCAAAGGGTTACATTTTAAAAATTGTTGTTGCCCTCTCTCTTTCTCTCCACATGTCCACAACAATACACAGGCTAAGGCAACACGGATTTGTCCACATTTCGGTATTAGTGTTTGTATTGGAGCCTCCGTTGTCTAGGCCATGCTTGTATTTTTGCTGCCTCCAGTGAAGAAGGCCAATACGTGAAAGTGTTTTGTTCCATTTTATTCACCAACTGGTGTTCTAGGAGTGTCGCTGGTGTATAATTAAGTTAACCCAAATTACCCCCCCCCCACCCCCCCACCCCCTCCCCCCCCGTCGCATTTCCCAAATTATGGATGCGCCACCTAACGACCATGTGCCATTTGGAGGAGATGTATTGACCATGATAATTCAAGGCGTTGGGGCTAAATGGGTTAAGTGTGAAATTACACGACGCTGAGCTATGTTTTTCGTATGTTCGGTTTAACATACATATTTGGAGTGACTTTTACAATATTTAAAAAATTGTAGTTTTGAAAATATTTGAGTAAGCAGTTTATTTTAGTCGTCTTTACGTAGGATATCACAAAGGCAAGCCTCACCTATCTGTGTACTGATACGCAATTTTGGAATTTGCGGTTTTGAGCCGTAATGTTGAAAATCACCGACCAGCACACACATCTACCTTGTGCTACAGTCGAACAAAAAGCGTCATCTGACTGAGATCACCGTTTTTACCGTAGTATCTAGCATATTACATCAGTCTGACTCAAGTTTATTTCTCTACTGCCAATAAGACAATTCAGACTGATTTGTCCGTTGAGTTCTGATGACTATAACATAATCACAGTATTTACCTTTTATTTTCTTGTTGTTGTTGTTGTTACAGACAAGCGAGACAGCTCCAACCGATCACCGCTGTTCCGTCTGGAAACTTCACCGGCTCACGTGCAACGTGAGAATCATACCATTAATACAGGAAGCTGTCCCGGGCGTCGCCACCAGTCGCAGACTGAGCACCTGACGACAGTGATTATCCATCCGCAAGAGGCAGCTTGCGGGGGCTCATGACGATCTGTGCCTCTGGCACACTGCAAATTGTGCTTTTTTTTTAGTTAAAAAAAAGGTAACAGAAGGACAAAAAGTCACTTTTTGTCCCTCATGTTACCTTTTTGTTAAACTAAAGAAATAAGTAAGTTACAGAATGGAAAATAACTTTACAGAACAAAAAATAATAACATGATGGCTTGATGGGGAAAAAGTCAGTAAATGTACAGTCTGACTTTGTGAATCGTATTATACATTACCTCTATTTTCTGTTCATTTCGTTTTGTCTCACTTTGGTCTGTGAGGAAAAGGTCCAGAATAAAACTGTATTAACGTAAGAACCGTCGATGTATAAGAATGCTTTGTTGCTACTATATTAAAATTTAATGTTGAATTAGAAATAAAATTTGTATGGGTCTGCACTGGCTTTTAACTGGCACCTGTTATGTCGGAGGATTGTCGTCAACATCGTCGTCATCATCATCATTATAACCATAATCATATAACAGCACCCCCCCCCCCCCCCCCAAGAAAAATTACTTAAGCCTTGAGTAAGCTTTATACCCCAAACTGATCTGCAGAGGCAGTTTATAGCACTTCGTAAATCCAAACATTGTTTAAAAGTTCTCGAAAACGTATTCACAGCAAATAATTATTGTGAATTCGTATGAGTCTCTTATACGCTAGAAAAGTGTCCGGGAACGATAGAGCGCACAATACATTAAAATCATATACACTTTAAACACTTATTGATAACTTGATAGAATATAAGTTATTGGTAGCAGGGGTTTGCTACACGGACCCAAATAGGCATGAGGGAGGCCAAAGGAACCATTGTACCCCGAAGGCCGAAGGTCTGGGGGGTACAATGGTTCCTTTGACCTCCCGAAGGCCTACAAGGGTGCGTGTAGCAAACCCCTTCTACCAATAACGTATTTGTTTTGATTCCTTCAATATTTTCGTAAAAGAAATCAAGCTGAATTCGTCCGACCTGGATCACGCCAGACATGACTAACGTCAAAAGAATATACTTGTATACATACTGGACTTATGGCGTAATTTAAGATATTTCATGACGTTGCCGTCTGCATGACCAGCAGCATTGTTAATGGAAGAGGTGCGTGACTATTTGCCTACAAAAAAATGTAAAATTCTTCAATAAAGTAGTACATAGGATGCTCATGTGCTTTCGATTTCGCAAAGATTTTCTTTTTAGTGGTCTCAGTGTTACACACTACTGCGGCAGGCTTGTGCTACAAACCACTTCAGTAGTGTGTCTACTGTTACGAACACTAAGTAACTTTGTACTTTAGCGGAACGTTTTGGTGATCTTTTATAGAACAAAACTGGCATACAAGACGCGTCAGAAAAAGGGCTACAAAAAGTCCGCCATTAGTCGCTACAAGGGCTTTTGTAGCTTGGTCATGTGGTACCGTTTCCGCTAAAGGGATTGGTCGTGTGACGTAGGGATGTAAACAAACATATTTCCAGTATGCTCTAGAATTGTTTTTGTGTGTGTGTGTAAATTTGGTGATGTTTCAATAGGAAACAGTACACGATATTGATGTGCATACTTTCAACATTGAAATGCAAAACACAAACTTGCACAATGGCTTCTGTACTATTCTAGCCATTCTGTCGCACTTGTTTTAGGCGTCAATGGTGGGAGATGGACCACAAATGACCTTTAATGTCTGATAAACCATTTAACATGACAGGTCAAGGGTAGTTCTTGACTTGCTTAGCGCCAATGAATGAATGAATGAATGTAGAGGCACTATATTTGACTTGTCATGTCCAATCAATTTACAAAGACTTGTATATTTACGAGTAAAAGAAATGCGACATTTTTGGAATCATCGGAAACACAGTATTTCCGATGATTCCTAAAATGTCGCATTTCTTTTGCTCTTCTTTTTCCTGCGAAAAATATTAAAACTTTTGGCTGGAAAAGAGCGTGCAAGCTGTTTAAATGACGTAATGCACAAAGGCGGAAAAAAGTAACAAAATATTATGAAGAACAAGGGGGTGGCAACTGTAGCGGCCTGGGTTTTGCCTGCTAGCTACACTCCAGAATAGACGAGATTTTGAGACCGCGGAGGACGAGAAAGGAGGATGGAGTGAAATGAGAGAGAGAAGGAGAGAGAGAGAGAGAGAGAGAGAGAGAGAGAGAGAGAGAGAGAGAGAGAGAGAGAGAGAGAGAGAGAGAGAGAGAGAGAGAGAGAGAGAGAGAGAGAGAGAGAGAGAGAGAGAGAGAGAGAGAGAGAGAGAGAGAGAGAGAGATGTGAGCTGGGTGAGCAAGAAAGTTAATCCACTCAGCCCTGACGCACTACAGCAGGAGATGGGTCGACCATGATAATTCATGGACATTGCCCATGAATTATCATGGTTGATCCATCTCCTGCAACTGGTGCATAAGCTTTAGATGACGCCTCCAAAATTTGGGAAATAAGGCCGTTGGGCTGAATGAGTTAACCCATTTAATCCACGGCCGAATTTTCTAAATTTGGTGATGACCTCTAACTTCTATGTACCAGTTGCAAGAGATGGATCGACCATGATAATTCAAGGGTAGTGCCAGATTTAGTTTGGCGCCTCATAGCGCCAAGCTAATCTGGCACTACTCTTGAATTATCATGGTCGATCCATCTCATGCTGTAGGGCGTTAGGGCTGAGTGGGTTAATAATTACTGATGACTGAATCTATGACTGAGTGGATGAATAAGGAAGTTCTTCACACAACGTGCCATTGAAAGAACAAATTGTGGAGGAGAGAAAGAGTGAAAGTGTTGATGATGAAAAGATCGAAAAGGCTGCTGCTGCTGAACCTTTATTGAAGACTGGGACAGGGACTGCATTGCATATATTACAAACTGAGCTATTCTACACAGCACCAAAACTTCTTCTTCCACACATCCGTTCAAATTGAGAGAGAGAGAGAGAGAGAGAGAGAGAGAGAGAGAGAGAGAGAGAGAGGAGAGAGAGAGAGAGAGAGAGAGAGAGAGAGAGAGAGGGAGGGGGAGAGAGAGAGGAGAGAGAGAGAGAGAGAGAGAGAGAGAGAGAGAGAGAGAGAGAGAGAGAGAGAGAGAGAGAGAGAGAGAGAGAGAGAGAGAGAGAGAGAGAGAGAGAGAGAGAGAGAGAGAGAGAGGGAGCATTAAAGTTAGCCCCAGGTGAACATCTCCCAAGAAAGGAATGATGCGGGATCCCAAAATGAAGACGGCGAACTGAAGATGATGACGGTGATCACTTTGATTGTCAAAGAAGGGGGATTTGGGGGAAGGTTTGTAATGACACCCAGACATCTCCTTGCCAACTCTTCTTCCTCCCGCAAGAGGCATAGATCCTCATGGGCCTCCGCAATCGCGAGGGCCCATGAGGATCTATGCCTCTTGCTCACAGACAAGACCGTCTCAAGTCATGGTCATCTTGGACAAGACGCGCAGACGATCTTCCTCCTTGCTCCTTGACAGAAGACGGTCGCTTGGAGTTGAAATTATGATTGGAGACACTGAGATTGAGACGTCAGGCCTACTGCGATTGGCAGAGCTGGCAGCTCGTTCCCACTGAGCAACGGTTGCAATCTTGTCAGATCCGTTGCGTATTGAAAATCACCCCGGTGACCTTCTGCTGTTTGAGAAAAGCAGACTTCCATCACGTCGGTGAAACAAGACCTTCAGTTGGCCTAGCAAAAGGCTGTGGACAGATCTTTTCAAGTGTAAGATCGGTTGCGGTCTGTGAGGTATCATGAAGATCTAGGTATGTGTCTTTTAGGGTGGGAGGGGTTCGCTGCTTCTGGGAGTCAGATGGAGAATACAGATTAGGATTGCCGTGAGCTAGACAAGGTTCTCTCTCACACCGTGCCACACGTCCAAAAATCCCTTCGTGCGCTATAGCTGGACCCCTCAATACCCCGTCTCCCAGAGGAAAATAGAGATAAATCGTCCCAAGCAAGAGGCGTATATCTTCATGAGCCCGCACAATTGCGGGGGCTCATGAGGATCTACGCCTCTTGCAGATGGGGACGGTTCTCCCGAGGACCCGTTTAGCTCGACACGCTCAATTTCAGAATTTCGCCAGGAGGTAAAAATCCTCCCGAAAATCTGACAGTATCAGTTGGACCCTTGAAACTGGGTTTGTGCTTGGAAAACTAAAGTGTAATGAGCACTGAATATAGCTGGGGTGTCAGTTGTATTCAATTGTAAAGGAAGCAGGGTGTGATGAGGTGTGGGGTAGAAGAGAGGTTATTCGTTGCACATGAATTGGACACGCTCAATTTCAGAATATGCCCAGAAGGTAGAAATAGCCAAGATCTAACGCTGTCGTCCGGACCCTCGAAACTCCGTTTGAGCTTGGAGAAATTAAAGTGTAATGAGCAACGAATATTGCTGGGTGTACGAAATTTTCTTCTCTTGCGTGGGGATGAGTTTGGGTGGGGAGTGGATGGGTGGGGTAGGGGTGGTGAGAGGGGGGGGGGGGAATAGAGCTGGGTGTAGAAAGGGTGGGAGGTGGTAGTTTTACCCTCAAATAAATTCGACACGCTCCGTTCCAGAATATAGCCAGAAGGTAAATCTTCCCCAATCTAACGCTATCAGTTAGACACTTCACCGTTTGTGCTTGGGAAGTGTAAAGTATCAGCTTTCTGTCATCCCTTAAATCAACAAGAGGCACAGATTTTCATGAGCCACGGCAAATGCGTCTTTCCGTTACAGTTTCGTCCCATTTACATCCGCTCCTGCCTCTTTTCACGGAAGAAAGTGTGGGAGTTTAGGATGGACACTATAGTTTTCAAAGTGTAATGAACGGCGAACAAGTAGGGGTGTAGCTTTCTGTTCCAGCGGAGCGTACTCGCTGCATGTGAGCGGTCCTGCAGGGGATATCACTGGTGACACAAAGGGAGACAATGCTTGTGTCTTGCGGTCGCCATCTTGTCAAGTACGTAGCCACCTCTACGGCATTGTTACGAACACTGCTAGGATGACCTCTTCTAGTCTTAGAGCCTAAGGGGTTGGACATTGTGTGTGTGAGAGAGAGAGAGAGAGAGAGAGAGAGAGAGAGAGAGAGAGAGAGAGAGAGAGAGAGAGAGAGAGAGAGAGAGAGAGAGAGAGAGAGAGAGAGAGAAAGAGAGAGAGAGAGAGAGAGAGAGAGAGAGAGAGAGAGGAGAGAGAGAGAGAGAGAGAGAGAGAGAGAGAGAGAGAGAGAGAGAGAGAGAGGGGACTCTAAACCTTTTCATTGATACACACTGGTTGAAATTAATTTGACTATGACTATAGGTAATCAGGCCTCAGGCGCCAAGCTATTCTGGCCCCACCCTTGAACTAAAATGGTTGATCTATCTCCTAATCTGTTATATAGTTTGCATAGGACCATGAGTTAATTTTTAAGAAATCAATCTCAGGATGTAATGAGTGATCAGTCTCGTGATCAGTAAGTGATCAGTCTCGTGTTGAAATCCTGATTGCTTTGTCCGTCTGAGGAACATAGATGAAGCAAACGAGGCAGCTGTTTACACACCAGCACTGAAGATGGAGGCGGCGTATTCTCATGAGCCCCAGGCGCCCATAAGCACCTATGCTTCTTGCAGACGGAAAAGCGAGGAAGACCGGGGAATGGACAAGGATGGGTCCATATCACACCCGTCATGATGTTCGTAATTACAACTCCTGAAGTAGCGATACCTTAATTAAAGTTATCATTGGGATACCCCTCCCCCTTCCCGTTCCCCACCCCCTCCCCCCGCCCCTTCCTTCTTACCCGTTTCCTTATCCTCTCCCACAAATTTCGCCCTCTCCCCTCCTTCAATTCATACTACTCATACAGCACACATAGTGTCTAATGTCATATGTAATAGCTGCAGGCGTTTTGTTTTTGTTGTTTTGAGGGTGGAGATGGGCGTTGGGATGGGGAGGGGGCAGGCGGGCTGAGTATGTTGGGGGAGATGGTGGTGGCAGGAACGATGTTAACGCATTGAGAAATGCGCTATATAAATACCATGTATTATTATTACATCCTGAGGCTGATTTTTTAAAAAAAAGCTAATTGTCCTATGGAAGCTACATGACAGATTAGGAGATAGGTCAACCGTTTTAGTTCGAGGGTGGTGCCAGAACAGCTTGGCGCCTCAGGGGCGCCAAGCTGTTCTGGCACCACCCTCGATCTATCATAGTCAAATTTATGTCAAGCAATGTATGAAAAGGGTTAGTGGACAGAGGAAGTTTCCTTCTTACATAAAACCCCTTTCACAATAAAGCATCAGAAATCAAGAGTTCTATCTCTAACTTTACCATCAGCCCCATTCCTCGCGACTGCAGGCAGACTTTTGAAAACTGTTAGTTAACCTGTTCAGTGTCGAGAAAAATTGAACACAAGAGGTATTGATCCTCATGAGCCCCCGCAACTGCATGAGGATCTATACCTCTTGCTGACAACACTTTAAATCCATTTCCCTGGGACAGCTAGGGTGGTTTTTTTGTGTGTGCTGAAGTAACGAAGATTTCAAAAACACAGTCTGCGTCGGCTGGCACTGAACGGGTTAACTCTTTTGAGACGTGCCGCAACGCGCAATGCGGCAATGCGACACGTTTCGAAAGTGTTAAATGCCAAAGATCCCCAGCCGTCAAAGGAACATTGGATACAAACTGGTTTCTTCAGGAGGCATAGATCCTCATGATTCCCCACAACTGCGAGGGCTCATGAGGATCATATACCACAGTTGGGTGGTGTTCGATGTTTCTCTGCAGTGAACGAGTCGAAGCTATTCAGCTTGCATTTTAGAATCATCTTCCACAGTCCATGAACAATCAGAGATATTAACCATTTAAATTGTTGCCAACTCTCTAGCACAGGACGCTTCGGCGCTGATTATGGTCGATCCGTCTCCAACAGTGGAAGTGATTTCGAGCTATTTACATGTACAGCAACACGGAGTCCAACCACCGACTGAGACATGTCCGCCAAGACATTCAGCCCTACAGCCATTCCAATTATGGTTTTAGTTTGGGACTACCGTGAGCTGTGACAGGAAGTGCGGTCTTGGCGATCCTGTCCGTGGCGATTCGTACGGTCTTTTAGCAGTACAATTCCATCTGCTTGAGGCATACATTCTCATGAGCCCCTGCATTCGTATGTGAATGCAGGGGCCCATGAGAATCCACGCATTTTGCTTGAATAGAACAGCTTGACATATAATGTATCCGTATCTACATTTGTGGTCCCCATGTAAAGGAACTCATTAGTGGAGTGTAAACAGGACTGCCTGAGACTGACGCAGAGGAACTTGAAAGCTGACTTATTTGGTTGTTTGGGATATTTGTTCTGTTTTCTTTTCAAACATCACGTGGGCAAGAAAATACTCGGCCTGAGAAAGCAAAACGATCAAGCAAAGAACAAAAAACGAGAAAGAAACGCAGAAACATACATAGTTACAAATAAACAAAGAAACAAAGAGAAAAAAAAAAAAAAACCCAAACAAACACACAGACCCTCGCGCTGGGACCATACGGCGTTGAGGCGCGTCCCCTGGGTGGTGGATAGGGGGTCCCTCGTGAGAGGGGTGCACCGAATGAAATAAGGTGCCGTGAACCAACATGGTCTAAGGGAAGGTGACCCCGACAGAAAACCCCTGGTCCTCCTAGTAAGGGGGTTGGGCGTGGGGGTAGCTTCCCCACCCTGCAAAAAAGGAAATAGCTACAAAAACGCCGACGAAAAGACTAACAGTAATTCCTTTCCTGGAGGAGGAAGGTTCTTCTACTAGAAGACTTATGACGTCCTGTGGTGAAAGCCGGAAGTCTTCGGAAGCCACAGGACCGAGCCGCCTCTCTCTATCCAGGGATACAACCATGGGCACATGGAACGTCAAGACCATGTACCAGAAACCCCCAGGGAAAGAGGAAAAGAGGTAGGCCGAGAAACTCCTGGCGTCGAGACCTCCAAGCAGACATCAAGAGACTGGGAACCACCTGGAGTAGAATCGAAGGAGAAGCACAGGACAGGAGTTGCTGGAGGTCTCTCGTCGACGGCCTATACCCGGGTAGGGGTGACAGGCGTAAGTAAGTAAGTAAACACACAGACAAATACACAGAAAAACACAGACAAAACACACACAAAACAAACCCTAACCCCCCCCCCCCTCCCAACCAATCGGCCAGACGACCAATCACTGAGCCGACCAACCAACCAACCAACCAACCAACCAACCAACCAACCAACCAACCAACCAACCAACCAACCAACCAACCAACCAACCAACCAACCAACCAACCAACCAACCAAGCAACCAAGTAACCAAGCAACCAACCAGCACGCCCGCTTGCCTGGCAATCAGCTATTCAAACAAACAAACAAACAAACAAACAAACAAACAAACAAACAAACAAACAAACAAAAAACAAACAAACAAACAAACAAACAAACATTAATTTGGAAACAAATGTTTAACCCTTTAAGTGGGTGTCTGTAGCGGTTTGTAAAACCGCTACCGTCAAGCAAAGGGTTAATTCCTCTTCGTCATGTGTCGTCCGGACTGACATTCATAGGGCATGCTCTTTGCCAACAAGGTCTTTGCGAAGGTCTGACTAATTAAGGTTTAGTACTCATGACGACATGTCCGCCTACAGAATGCCAGCTGAATACTGTTGGCGCCGAACGACACATTGCACCTAAGGGCCTCGGAGTGATGGTATCAGTAATATTACTATACGGCTTACGAGCAAAGGAAATGCGACAGTTTTTGAATAATCGGAAACACTTTTTCCGACGATTTAAAAAAGTCGCATTTCTTTTGCTTGTCACTATAATACAATAGAACCTGTTTTGAGAAATCACGTTTGTTGGCTAGGGAAAAAAGTGGCCTTATGAGACAGTTTTTTTTTCTTCAATATAAGTCTTGAACGGCAAAAAGTGTCACCTGTCATTAAAGACTATCATTTAGGTGGCTACAGCCAGCTAAATGAGGGCCTTTATTGGGAGGTGATTTCTCATCTTTTGTATTTTCATTTAAAATCTTTTTTCATATGTATAGAAAACAATCCTATTTACATCTCTATCCTTCCTGTTGGTTGTAAACTGAAAACTGTATTGTTTCTTATTTTGAAGCGTGTTGTTAGTTATTTTACAACCAAAGTTAAATAAATCATGACAGTCCAAGGGCCTCGCCAGAATAGCTTTGCGCGCTTGGCGCGCCAAGCTATTCTGGCGACACCCTTGAACTATCATGTTCGCTTGATCACTGGACAAGTATATAGTCTTTAGGCGTCATTTTCCAAACTTATTAGTTTAGACCACAGTGCTTAACGTTTTACTAAATGTACATAGTTTAGAATTGCGTTGATCGCAGTTCACTGAGACATGGAAACCAGAGTCTGTACATTTGGGAGGAGTCCCGGTGTCTCAGTGGGCCTTGTGGAGTCACCCCTACCACCATCCACCAAAAAATGGCGTGTCACCCTACACCCTCATTTTGCCTCTGGTTTTTGTCTAACTATGCGGAGACATGGTGCACGGCCAAAATGACCAGAGGCTACGGATTTTTTTTCTCTTTTTAACGAACAAGAAAGTCTTCCCTGTTTACCGCATTTGGTCGAGCCGAGAGGTGATTAAAGAAACTTGCCCCCACCCTACCCTCTCGCCATCCACCACCCTTTCCTCTCCGGATAAAAGACCTTTGGGCCAAAAATGGACAAATAAGCACAGTTAGCTGCTTCTTTTGAATATTCTTTCGGTGGTCGAAATGTTTTTTGTCAACTTGAATTCTGCGTTAATGTCTGCAGTGTATTTCTACCCAGATTCTATCTCTGAGTTCGGTTATAGAAGGTTGTTTTTTTCTTTTGTGTGTGTGTGTGTGGGGGGGGGGGGGGGGGTGTCCATTTTTAGTTCTGTTTTCGCTTCTGAGTATTTCATGCATACTGTGATTTGTGCATGTTTGCCTAGAAATTTCTTGTTAGTCGTGCTTTCTACGTTTTATTTGTCTGGTTGTTTCTTGTTTTTAGAAGCGCAGGAATGACATTGGCCTGAAGTGCTCTGATTGGCAAAGGTCGGGTCCAGCGTCCAGTCCACAAGTTCGAGCCTAATGACCTCCCTCCTTCGTGGTAGACTGACGCAAAACCCGACAGCATCCCTTGTCTGAGCCGAAGAACGGCTGTAAATGAAAAGCCGGCAAGAGGCATAGATCCTCAATCGGCCCTGCAACCTGGGGGGCGCATGAGGATCTATGCCTCTTGCAGATATCAGACGTTCAGTGAAATCCTTTTCTTTTCAGTTGGGTCTCCATTGTCTTTACCTTGCCGCTTACCCTGAAGCGGACTCGTGCACGGACTAAATAGGGACCCGACCGCAGAACTATCGCGGACAGCCTCAGATCTCAGTTCTGAACTGAAACCAAACGTGTGCTGGTCTGTGATTTCGCACCTTACGGCTTCCAGCAGTATGGTCCAAAATCACAGATCAGCACACGAACAGATCTTCAGCGTTTCAGTCAGTCAGTACAAGCGGCATTAATTCTCATCAAACTCTTGCAGCCAAAGCGGCACATGAAAATGTAAGATTCTTGCCGGCAGAGACATAAGATTGATGATGCTTGCCGGTCGGTGGATACGAGCTTCCTGTTTTCAACTCGTTCGAGACGAGCCACATCCGGATGCGCGGCGAAAAGCAGCGTATCTGACTCAGGCAGCACGTCTCGAGTGTGTTAGTGTATTTTTCCCGGGAACAGACGGAGGAAGTCACTGAGTTTGACTGCAGTCAGTACAGTGAGCGGCCCAGTAGACAAAAGTCCTCTGGCCCACGACGGCCGCAGTGGGCCCGCGCACGGCCGTGCGCGGGCCTACTGCGGCCGTCGTGGGCCAGAGGACTTTTTGCTACTGGGGGAGTGAGTGGAGTAGAGACGGGGGGAGGGCCTTACAACCCAAAAAGTGTGAGAATTCGGAAAATTCCCTCGAGGGAAACGAAACGGATTCTGCCTTATTCTTTCAGGGAAAAAGAGGGTTTTGCATGCCGCTCATCTTGTCCGTGTTAAAGTCTCATTTTCTGTCCCGTCTTTCTGTGTCTGTAATTGGCTCCATTAGAAAGGGAACATTCAATCTGGGTTTCGGTTGTATTTCAATTCGTTTAGCATGCTAACAGAGTGTTCGGATGCTGTGAATAGAATACTGATTTAATCTTATAACTTGCAAAGAACACCTACAAATCCAGAAAACTCAATCCCGCCCCCCCCCCCCCCCAACCCCGTCTTCTTCCCTAACCATCCTGCACCGGCCACCACAACAGCCACCTCCAGAGCACCACAACGCGGACAGCGAAAAAAATGGGTTGTAATGTTTCTTTTGATGCATTAGAAAAACAGCGGCTAACCCTTTGCGTGAATCGGTAGCGGTTTTTAGTCGCCATGATTCCTGTAGGAATCATTGCGACTAAAACCGATACCGACACGCAAGGGGTTAAAGACAAACGCAAGTTCGCATTCTGTCCTAGGGGAATGTAACTTTCATTTCTTATTGATTTATTGATTAATTTTTCTTATTTATTTCTTTACTTATTTTTTTTTAATAAAACTTTACTTAGTTAGTTAGTTAGTTAGTTAGTTAGTTAGTTAGTTAGTTATTGATCTCACAATCTATTTATCTTTCCGTTTGAACAAAATGGCTGCTGAAAAAAAAAATCACCTGACCAAAGAACAAGGATACGCGGGGGCACAAGGATCGAAACATGGATGGGAATAGGATTATTACAAATAGGCTGGCAAATTGTTCACAGCAGACCCATAAATAGTATGTGTTTCTAGGCATGTATAAACTAATTCCAAGAAATCAAACAGTAAGAGTGTAGTTTTTGGACAAGTTTGACTCATTCGTGTATCCGGATGCCGTTCGTCTCGAATGAGTTAAGAAATGCTCAACAGACTTTGTGTCTTGTCGTGCATGTGTTTCAAATATACTGACGACCAAAAGAAATGCGACATTTTGGGAATCATCGGAAACACTGTTTGAATCCCAAAATGTCGCATTTCTTTTGCTCGTCAGTGTATGACTGCGTTCTTTATGGCTTCATCGGGAAAGTTGGCTTTCCTTCGTTACGTTTTGTCTGAAGACATCATTCAAGTTCAGGAGACAGACTGTCTGTGATAGTTCCAGGGTGGTGCCAAAATAGCTTGGCGCCTAGCGAGATTAACAAATTGTTATCTGAAGACGTCATTCTAGTTCAGGAGACAGATTGGCCATGATAGTTCAAGGCTAGTGTCAAAATAGCTTGGCTCCTAGCGGCGCCAAGCTATTCTGGCACAACCCTTGAACTACCATGGACGATTCACATTGAATCGTTTTACGTGTGGATGTACATTTAAAAAAAAAAAAAAGAAGTTGAATATAATTATCTCTTACTTAGACGGGACATTATACATGTAATTACTCGTTTATGGGATAATTCTTTTGAATGTTGAATATTTTTGTGGTGTGTCGCGGCCAAAATGATAATGTACATTTCAGTTGCACTTGGGGCTATTGGGAATCCAAATATACAATGAACGTTTTGCACTACGTACGTGTATACATAACATATGTCAATTAATTGCCGGTGGCACTGATTCCAAAACTAGCCAAATAAATTTTCGACTCTGGAAGAATATTGTTTCGCTGTTAAAAAAAAGTCTCTTCACATCTGGGTGATTTTAGACAAAAACAAAACAAAACAAAAAACAACACCAAACAAACAAACAAACAACCCTCTTTAAACTTGAAAAATAATGATCTAAAGACCTAACCATACATTTATTACAAAAGTTTTCCTATGGGAGTTTGACATACTAATCTAACAATAGGTGTTGCTATGCTTGTATTAAAAATATGTTTGAACTAAGTTTCCTGATAGATCATCAGTATTTATATCATTTTGTCAGAACAACTGTGCTATAATTTGGCATTGTTTCGTTGTGCATCAGTGTTTTCGGATTCATCCTCTTGTTACGTTTGCGGTTGTGTCAGTTATTTTTTGAGAGCATATGTGTGTTGACCATAGGAAAGTTATATAAGAATTACGTACTTTTTCAGTAGGATTCATTTTCTTTTGCTTGGAGAATTGCGATCGATTTCTGTTGTGTAGCTAAAATGACGCGTCTTTTCGTTGCATTGTCGCTGGGGTCCGACCTACATTAGACTGGAAGGTTCTAGTAGCGGCGCGATTATTCTAGTGACCTCAAATATGACGTCAAAGTTGTTGGGTTCATTTCGCAACATTTTATCGGATGCGCCTAGACGTTAGTAGAAAAGTGTATATTGATCTAGAGTGTTCTTTTTAATGAATATTAATGAGTTTTGGTTACGCTTTCTTTTCTGATTGGTTGAGTTGTGTGAATTTGCTCATTTGTTCTGGAAATCTGAAATAGTATAAAAGGGTCTGTTAGCGAATTATGTGCGTACATTGTATGAGAGACGCAGTGTGTCAAAAGTATTGATGCATTGTAGAGGAGACAGTGTATCAGTGTGGATGCATTTTTGGACGCATTGTGCTAAGAGTACATCGTGAAAATAAAATACTGTTGGAAATGTTAGTCTAGTGTGGTTCAGTTTTAACCTTGTGCCACGTGTGACGAGTTGCAGCTGAGTGAAGTTTCTTTACAAGAACCCTACGTGAGCGCGTCTGGTGTGATAGTGTATCATACTACGACTAAGACTACCACGTAACACCTCTCATCATTCTATAACAAATAATAATAAAAAAATTCTGTGTGTTTTCCTGAAATATTTACATTGTACCTGATTCAGTGATACATTGATCTGGTAGTTCGCTAAATGGCATATCCTTTGGCGGTATCACTGACAAACGCTCACGACGATTTATTAACGAAAGTTAAGGAATGGGAATACACGTTTAACGGGAATTAAAACATTTTAATAAAAAGACGGTTCAAATAAAATCAAAAGTTGTACATGTATGTGTGCTGATCTGACATTTTTTACCCTGTGGCTCTCGGCTCTTTGGTTAAAAAAAAAAAAATCACAGGCCAGCACACACGTATGACATTTCAAGTGAAAAACAGTTCAAGTAATTTATTCGTGTGCACAATCTGCTCAGCTGAGTGAAAAAATCAGTTAATTAACACTTTATCCCACCTTGCGGTCAGACGACCGCAAAAACTTCAAAATTCCACTCTAAACTGGCCAGGGGACAAACATTATCATTTTCCATCCCACAGCCAAGACTAATATTTTCAAACAGTTCACAAAGGCATACAAAGTCCGCAGAATTCAAGGGTCGTGCATGATCAGCTTGGCGCCTGTCAAGACGCCAAGCTGATCAGGCACGACCCTTGAACTTCCACGGTCGATCTATCCTTCTGTCGCTGTTGCTGAAAGGGGACGAGGTATATAGCGTGCGAGAAGGATCAGTTGATGGAAGTTGATCGCATTTTGCGCAAAGGGCGACAACTAATCGCCGATTATGACACCATTGCTGTTAGGCACAATCCGATTTGAGGAAATCACCTCCCTCCCGAGGAAAAATGTGGGATTAAACCGAGAGTGATTTTCGACATCTTTGCTTTGTCTGCCCCAGGTTATACATGTATCACTGATATTCGTGTATTCTTTCTTCGTTCAAATCCACGTAGGCCTGCTTAGTGTAATGTACTTGAAAGGATGAGATTTGTTGCCAAAAATGCTTGCGTGCGCGCGCGCGCGTGCCTGTTATGCTGTGTTGTGTTGTGTGTGCGTGTGTGTGTGTGTGTGTGTGTGTGTGTGTGTGTGTGTGTGTGTGTGCGTGTGTGTGTGTTTGTGCATGCGCGCGCGTGCGTGCGTGTGTGCGTTTCTTGGTGCGTGTGTGTGTGTGTGTGTGTGTGTGTGTGTGTGTGTGTGTGTGTGTGTGTGTGTGTGTGTGTGTAAAAAATAAAGCTTGCCTCTGATTATTTATTAATTAATTGAATTAATGAGTTAACGAATTAATTAATTAATTAATTCATTCATTCATTCATTCATTCATTCATTCATTCATTCATTCATTCATTCATTCGTAAGGTTTTAAATGCGTTGTCGTGAGTATGACACACCTAAAAATATTGCTGATTTTGAGGTCTTTGTTCATCTTGAAGGTTGTATCTACGATGGGAACATTTTACAAAAATCAGAGCCCAAAGTTCAACCTCAATGGAAATCAATCCAAACTAACTGCGTAAGCCTAAATCTGTGTCTATGTTGGTGGTCACTTGTACAAATATACTTAATCTATTTAACCGCAAAGCACATCTCCAAAATTTTAAGTGTCACTAACGGCCAAGTACCAGTTGCAGGAGATGGATCGACCATGATACTTCCGTAGTGTCAGATTAGCTTGGCGCCTGAAGACGCAATTCTAATCTCTGGCACTATCCTTGACTTATCATGGTCGATCCATCTAATGCTGCAAGCCGTTGGGGCTAAATGGTTTAATCACTCCTATGACTGAAGTCTGATCGAACCTTTCTCGCAGTACAAGCGACCTCATCCTCCCCCTCCCACTGCCCTACCGTCACCCCATCTCTATCTCTATTCTCCCCCTTATTCCCTCCGCCACCTCCTCCATCATCCTTACATCCCCCGGAGCACCTGTGTGACATTATATCCATCGATAAGGAGGAAAAGATGGCGAAACGGATACCATCCTAGTTCATTTTTACATCGATTGCCTCAAAGGACGCAGGAGGCATAGATCCTCAGGATCTATACCGCCGGCAAAGTCGTTATGCGCTGCGGACTCGCGAAGAACGCAGTCTTGTCCAGAGCATGTGAAACTGTGTCTCTACGGGGAAGGGGTGTGCAAGGTGTTAAAGTCACGATGTAGCTCGGTTCATTTCTGCCTCATTAAAGCGACGTCGAAGCCCGCGGGTAAAAATGGGAGCGGAAAATACCGCCACATCGTATAACGGTATTTAGGATGTGGAGAGTCCCTGAGTTTGTCATTTTTCATACCCGCTGACTTCTAAGGGACTCTTGGCTGAGATCGAGTCCTTTGCGTCAGTCTGCCACAAACGTGCATTTATGTAAGGGTTGCCGCATCTAATCTTAATTATGATCACGTACCCACGCGAATATATTCATGATTTGGCTGTAGATTCGTGTTTATATTATATAGTTCGATATAGCTGTACATCTTGTACACACGGCACAATACTATGGTTTCCCATAAAATGCAGTGGCTGAACTGTACAGATATATAGTATCAATCTTTCGCAACTCAAATACATCACATATACTAACGAGCAAAAGAAATGTGACATTTTTGGAATCATCGGAATTTCTGGCAACTCAAATACATCACATATATTGACAAGCAAAAGGGATGCGACACTAAAGAATATGTTTCCGATGATTCCCAAAATGACACATTTCTTTTGCTCGCCAGTGTATTTATGATGCTTCCTGAGCAGTATTTGATAGAAAATGTGACAAGTGCTGTAGGAAGTATTTAATTGAAATGTCTTATGTCTAAAGCTGCTGCTCTTTACCCGAGACAGATTTCAAAACCTGACGTATTTTGCGGACAATATATGTGGTCTGATGTTGTTGATAAAATGCATATAATTATGTGTTTATATCTTACATCAATCGTTAAGTCGAATGCAAATCAAAAATATCTTTAGAAAAAGAAAATATACTAACTTCGATTAAAAACGCGAAAAGTGTCTTTAAGTGTACACACAAACAAAGAGTCACCCTGACAGCAAAACAAGAAAATTTTATTTGTTGCTTACTTCAGATGTTCAGCCTACTGTCTGAGCTACCTTAACACCAAAAATTGGATGAGTTATCGCCCATGACTACCTTGGAGTACACAGGGTTTCATTATTAGTGAAAATAAACAAAACTGGACACACTCTGTGAAGCAAGTTTTATGTGATATGTTTTAACACACAAGTTGTGTGGATTGCTTATAATGTTATTAACTGCCTCAAACGAAATTTGACTCGAAAAATTCATAAGAGAACCAGAACTTCCGGTGCACACCATTTTCTTAATAAATCTTATTTAATTTAATGTGAATTACTTTCAAACCATTTTTTATGCTCCAGTGACTGACACAGAGATAAAAAAAAAAAAAACACACCCATATCCATTTGATCAGGTAAATATGGCCGCTAACCTTAAATAAAGAACTTTTTGATTTTCATGTTTATAGGTCATGTTGATTATTTAGGTGCCTTTGACAAACGAAAAGTAGGTCAAGACCAAACAGGCGGGATTTTCATGCACACGGACCCTAGTGACACTGCACATTGGTTGGCTTTCAGCTGTGACCTCTGCAGATGCTCCCCATTTCACTTTCAATATCCCGCGATGGTAGTGTCACTGATGACATCATAAGTCATCGATGTGAGATTTTTTAAGACTAAACATTCTATTTGCACACGACGTAACACACTCTTCATAACATTTTCTAATAAATGGCGTCAGAATAACCCGGATTAAAGCATATTTACGAAGAAAAGCGCTATGGTGAAAAATTCGCGTTTGTTTTGTTGATCAGTATAGAAATCGGTTCACAAAATTCTCAGCCACCCAGATTGTTCCCATGATAGAGAGATTTTTGTTGATTGTTAGGCACGTTTGTTTTAACCCCTTGACTAACAATACTGTTTAGAAAAGACGCGTAGTTGAGCGGTATCATCAACAGCTGTCAAGGGGTTTAACCCATATCATACTGAGGCTAAAAGCTTCAAATCTGTACACTGTTATATATACAAGCTACATTATAGTACTTACAGATAAAGATATAGACCAATGGCTTTAGTTCAAGGGTGGTGCCAGAATAGCTTGGCGCTTAGAGGCGCCAAGCTATTCTGGCACTACCCTTGAACTGTTTTAGTCAAGCTTGTTTCACACACTGGTGTATTCCGAATGATTTGGGTTAAAGCTTGAGCTTGCCCTTAGCACCACGTGAATGTTCCGTGTTTACGTACAGTGTGTGAGTGAATGCGTGTGATTCACGTGAGCGTGCTTGTTGGGTTCAGTTCGCGGCTACATTCTGCGCATTGAGTTATATTATAAATATGAGAAATGCGCCATATAAATGCTATGCATTATTATTATTATTAAGTAAGACTATTGGGTCAGAGGCATGATTTTACAAAATGGAAAAACAAATAGTTTTTTTTTCTTCTGGCAACTGTAGGCTAATCTTATTGTTTTCACAACGTAGAATGTGAATAAAATGATATTTTCGCAAAATAACATGCAGTTTGCTAGATAAATGCATGGAAACCCTCCTCCCCTCCCCCTCATCCACCGGAAACAAATTTCTTCGGCAAAACTCTGAAACTGGTGATCGTGGCGTCATGAGCAGAAGAGCTTTATCGGAAGTCTGCGACTTCATCACTGTTTGTAAAGTGCTCGACAAACTACTGATCACTCTGAAACCCGCTTCGTGTAAAATATATGTGGAGTAATGCGGAGAGAAAACGCGTGAAAAAATCAAACTATATATTTTCTAAAAAGCAAAAACAAAAATAACCACAACAGCAGTAACAACAACAAATAAAAAAAAAGTAAAAAAAACCCAACAACAAAAAACCCCAAAACAAACAAAACAAAACAAACAAACAAACAAAAACAACAACAACAACAAGAAACGCTGATTTTGTACCGAGTAATATATCTATGCTTAAATATCTATACATGACCTATTTATTTATCTATGCATAAAGAACATGGTTCAAGGCTAATACCTGAAAAGCTTGTCGCCATAACTCCGTCACTGCCATGATCACAAATTTCGCGTCAGAAAAGACTGCACATTGACCGACAATCCTCGGAAGAACACAGATGTAAATGAGACAAAATTAAGCATAAAGAACTTAAGACTAACAAGAGACATAAATCCTCAAGAGCCCCCGCGACAGCGGGGGCTCATGAGGATTTATGTCTTTTGCAGATGGGTAGCTTTCGCAGCAGTTAAGCGGTAAAGGCGCCATGTTATTTTGGCACCACCTTTGAACTAACTCGGTAAAATCGACTCGTAAGTATAGACAGACTGAACGGGGGAAAAAAAAAAAACCTGTCAAATTCCTCAAACAATCTGTCTCTGTATTGACTAAAGCATAATGAGTTAATGCCAGCTCGACTGCACTGTCCTACGTTTTAGTGTCACATGCAGCACGTGCCCTGATCAAATGACGATCTGTGCACACGGATCAGGCGGAAGCTGGGGAAGAGGTGCCACGTCCGAAATAGCCCGGCGCCGGGTGGGATATCTGATGCTGATATCCGACATATTCTTGCGCACTTTAAAAAATAATAGGAAAAGGACTAAATGGAAAAGTTTGTAAAGTTTTATTTTATTTTTTAATTATTTTATTTTATTTTATTTTATTCTTTTAAAATTATTTATTTTATTTTTTATTTTATTTTATTTTTTTGTTTTTTCTGGGTGGGTGGGTTGGGGGGTGGGGGGTGGGGTGGGGAGGGATGAGTGCCCTACGGCAAACAATACCCTGAGTGCCCTACAAACAACGTGGTCGCTTCATGTCTAAGTTCTCTTGTCATGCAAACCAGTTGAAAGCAACAACAACCATCCAGTTAAATCAATAACAAAATCAACACCTGCAAAAGGAAAATAAATCGATTAAAAAATAACAACATCAACATCAGCGAAAAGAAAAGAAATGAAGAAAAAACGAGAAATGAAAAATTAACCCTTTGGCTTTCGTAGCGCTTTTGTTGCGATTATTCCTGCACGAACCATCGCGACAAAAAGTGTTAATGACAGCCAAAGGGTTATTGCAAAAGCGAACGAACCAACCCAACCAGCCAGCCAACCAACAACACATTCCTTTAACGGAAGTCGGTTGCATACACTGTATTGTATACGAAATAAACGTACTGATATTTACCATACCTATGTTTATACTTATGTTGAAACCAATATAATAATAATCATTGTCATCATCATCACATATTATTATTATTATTATTACCAGAGAGAGAGAGAGAGAGAGAGAGAGAGAGAGAGAGAGAGAGAGAGAGAGAGAGAGAGAGAGAGAGAGAGAGAGAGAGAGAGAGAGAGAGATGATGATAATGATGACGATGAAACTTTATTTTTAAACGGTAAAACGTTTTGACAGAATACAAATCGTCATTTTACAAACTTGCCGTTGCTAATATCTACAACATAAAAAAGAGGAAACTATAAAAAAATATATATTTACGTATAAAACCCAATAGCATCATTATATACAGAAAGAATAATATTATTCTTCACACACACATGCACACACGCAAGCACGCGCGCGCGCCGCACACACATACACCCACACCCACAAACAAACACGAGCACACACACACGCGCGCGCACACACATACCGACCATCTGCATGAAATACGTGAGGTACAGGAAATATTACATTACCTGAGAGAAGTACTAAGTTTGACTCATCAGGTAATCAGAAAGTAATCAGAGAGAGAGAGAGAGAGAGAGAGAGAGAGAGAGAGAGAGAGAGAGAGAGAGAGAGAGAGAGAGAGAGAGAGATGATGATGATGAAACGTTTTTATTCAGGATAAAAAGTTTTAGGCATAGCAATGCCTATCTTCCAAACTGTCCTGCTACTCTACACATACAAAAATACATCAGACGATACATCAAAAAGATAAAACATATGTAAGTAAAAAGACCCATTCCTCCCCCCCCCCCCCCAACCACTCAGAGGAAAAAGAAAAATGAAAAAAATAAAATAAATATATATATATATATATATATATATATATATATATATATATATATATATATATATATATATATATATATATATATATATATATATATATATATATAATTATATATATATATACACACACACAGGTATGAACCTGACATGTTTATGCAGATAGTCGAACTATTACATAATCTGCAGCAACAGTAGAAGAGTATTAGGTAATAGGAAACTTGTCACTAACTATACGAATAGTAGCATAAGGGAGCCGAACATACTATTACTTCTGAAGTAAATATTTATGGAGGGGATCTTTGACGACGCTAATCTTACAAATTGATTTCAGTTGTCGAGGTAACAAATTCCACGCTTTAGCGCCTGAAAAAGACAGCCTGGTTTTACAAATGTCTAATCTATTTTTTGGAAGGTGGATCGAGCTATTTCTCGTGTTTTTCCTATTGTTGTCGGAAAAAAGAGTTTTTAGATAGGTTGGGGCTTTTCCGTGCATGATATTGTGCAGTAGAACACAGCGATTAAATTCAAACTGTTTTTTCAATGTTAGTAAGTTGAGAGATTTTAATTTTTCATCAGTCGAAGTAGGACCGGGAAGTATTAATTTAATGCCCCGACGATACAAGGAATGAATTTTTTTCATGTGAACTTCGCTGCATCCATCCCAGACGGTAGAACTGTAGTCACAATGCGTTTTGATATGCGCATGGAAAAAGAGTTTACGGATATCAGTATTGACTATATGGCTTAGTTTTGATAACAGGAACAGATTTTTGGAGATTGTTTTGCATATAGAGTCAGTATGCGGCTCCCAGCATAATTGGTTGTCCACTATAACGCCTAATAAGCGATGCCTAGTTACTTGTTCTACAAGCTGGCTATCTAAAAAGCGTGTTAAAGGTGGTAGGCCATGCTGGTGTTTCTGACGTGTAGTAACTAGCATGCTCTTTGTATTTTGAATACTAATAATCATGTGATTATCACTGCACCAGCCTGCTACTTCATCAAGACTTTGTTGGAGTACCTTATTAATGGTTGCGATATCTTTATCAGATGTGTGTATGGTCGTGTCATCTGCGAACAGATCGCAGTTTGCGTCTAAATGAGATATGCACAGTGGCAGATCATTAATAAATAGATTAAATAATAAGGGCCCTAGAATAGACCCCTGTGGAACACCGCAAGTTACTAAACCATCAGAGAAATATTTGCCATTTAGCAGTACTTTCTGCGTTCTGTCCCTGAGATAGGAAGATATAAAGGAGACAGTATTTGAGTCAATGTGATAGAATGGTAGTCTTTTTTTTTTAGTAGGATAGAGTGGTTGACAAGATCAAAAGCTTTTTTCAGGTCAAGAAAGATTGTACCTGATACTTTACTGTCATTTATGGCAGAGAACCATTTATCAATTAAATGACTGAGGGCAGTTTGGCACGAATGTAGAGGTCGAAATCCTGATTGTGCTGCAGTTATCACATGCTTTTGCTCCAGAAAGTTTAGAAGATGAGTATGGATATGTTTATCGAGCGGTTTTGAAATACAGGATAATATGGAAATGGGTCTGTACTCGTTTAGGTTGCATAAATCTTTGCTTTTAGGAAGAGGGATTACCTTCGCTTTTTTTTAGCTCGTCGGGAAAAAAACGTTACGTCTGATCGATAAATTATAAATAAAGGTCAAGGATTCGACGACGTAGGGCAGAGATAGTTTTAAAATTTGACTATTAATACCATCTGGACCGCAAGACGATTTGTTCTTTAAACTGGAAATAGATTTGCCTACATCTAGGACAGTCATAAGCGGTACTAAAAATGGGCCGCAGGCTCTCTGTTGACTAAGGTGACGTAGTTGATAAGAGCAAGTGTAGTTTACAGGGTTAGGTGTATTTGACTTCGCCAGAGTTTGAGCAACAGTTATGAAGTGAGCGTTGAACGCATCAGCAGTAAGATCGGGCGGAATATTAGGCGATCGTTTACTGTTAACTTTGGTGAAATTGTTTATTATTTGCCAGACTGAACGGATGAGAGAGAGAGAGAGAGAGAGAGAGAGAGAGAGAGAGAGAGAGAGAGAGAGAGAGAGAGAGAGAGAGAGAGAGAGAGAGAGAGAGAGAGAGAGAGAGAGAGAGAGAGAGAGAGAGAGAGAGAGAGAGTTAAAAAAAAAAGAAAATCCGTGGGTCTCGTCTGCGCCGGAAAGTGGGCATATTTTTGGGACATCCGGCCTTCTGCCGCCGGTGTTTTAAAGTTTCAAGTCACACAAAAGACGTTGAAGGGTTTTTGAGTTGTCGGGTGTCTGCAGTGTCAATGTCAATGACTTCAAGGGTACACACAACAAAGGATTCTACGCTGCGCTTACGCTACACGTATGTAATTTAACCCCTTCAGCGCCAACTGACGCAGACTGTTTCTGCAATCTTCGTTTTTAAAATCAACCCACTACCCGCTCTCCTCCCCCCCCCCCAGCCCCTGTCCGAGGAACATGGATTGAAAGTGGTCTCAGCAAGAGGTATAGATCCTCATGAGCCCCCGCGAAAGCGGGGGCTCATGAGGATCTATACCTCTTGCAGTTGGGCTTTGTTCAAATCTTTTCAGCACTGAACGGGTAGATTGTTTGCAAGCAATGAATGTTAAGAATTGTTGGTTTCTTTTCCTTGCGAATTTTTTTTTTTTTGGGTTGTTGTTGTGACTGTGAGTGTCAGGGCTGAGCAGAGTTAGAGCACGTCCCAGTGAATCAAAGGTCCTCGGGTCGACGTCGGCAGCTGTGCGCTGGCCGAGGGCCTTCTGCTTACTTTGGGTCTTACCTGCGCAAAAGTCATCAAGCGAGCGTTGACCGCCATCTCTCATACTGGTTTGCGCATTTCAAACTGTCTCGTCAATACTACTCGGCCCCAAGTAGAAATTAACCCCTTCACAAGCCATTGATTACGAACTGCGCGTCTGTGCTCGACTGCACACTGACCAACATTCGCGTGAAAAACACAGATGTAAATGTGACCAACCGTGGCTTACAGAACAAAGGACTAATAAGAGACATAATACCCTCATGCGCCCCCGCGACTGCGGGGGGCACATGAGGGTTTATGTCTCTTGCAGCTGGGGGGGGGGGGGGAGGGTTAGCGTTCGCCTTGCCCCGGCAGGTAATGGCTTAAACGTGGAGTTAACTATTGGATCATACTAGCTAGTTATTGATTTACCTCAGCCCGCTCTGCGTCAGTGAAACATGTGGAACGGATCGAAAAACGTTAAACTTGTAGGGCTTAACGTCTTTTGCCCACCACGAAGGTGATTTCAAAGACGGGGCACCGAAATAGGGTCTGAACAAATTTTGACCCCAGCTGGATTCCAACCCGGGACCTTTCAAACGAGAGTCGAACACTCTACCACCGAGCCACCCAGCTCCCCGGGACGGATCTAGGGAGGTAACCAGTAGGAAGTAACTGGCTACGCATAGAATAATATCCCTTTCACGCGCAGATCTATATTGTTGATTAATCGTCTACTTTGCTGCAACAATGCAAGCGGTGCAGGCGCTGAACTTGGATCTCAGGCGCTGGACTTGGAATAAAAACAGATATGGCTATCTATACATGTGCGTATGTCTGCCTACATGGGGCGGCATACGAAGATAGCCTATTTGGCTTATCTTGGCAAATGTGTACCTTCACCGGGAAACCAAAGTTTGTCAAATAAGACAGAGTACACCGTATCACAGTCTCCAAAGAAAGTGTGGTATGAGGTTTCATTGTCATAATCAGAAATAAAATAATAACATCCCTTTGCGTGTCGGTAGCGGTTTTAGTCGCAAACTTTTATTATTAAGAGTAAAATTTAGAACAGAAACAACCACAAAATAGCATAGCACGTCATCTACAGCAATACAACAAAAGCGACGACGACGCCAACAACAACAACAACGACGACGACGACGATGACATCAACAACAACAACAACAACAACGTCTACCTCATAGGCAAACAAATGAAACCAACGACAGCAATACAGACACAGGCAAGTTCGCCAGTTTGCGTTCATTTCGAAAAAGCCGTGTACACTTTCTTCATATCGAAAACATTAATTCCTTTTGACTTCTTTTGGAACAACCCCTTACTGCCGAGTATACACGAACGCAATCTACCTACATGAGACCTAGATCCTCATGAGCCCCCGTAGTCGCGGAGGCTCATGAGGATCTATGCTTCTTGCTGTGTCTCCATGTTCCCTGGACGGCTGGGGCTCTTTGGCTTTGAATTAACTCGTTGTACCCCAAGACCGAAATCCCCAAATTTTACCGTTGTCCTCTGAAGACTGCATTGCAGTGCAGGACACAGATCGACCAAGATAGTTCAAGGGTGATGCCAGAATGGCTTGGCGCTCATATGCGCCAAGCTATTCTGGCATCACCCTTGAACTATCATGGTCGATCCTTACCTTGTTGTGGTGTGTCTGGGTAGAATGAGTTAAACAATCAGTTCATAACACAGTCTGCGTCCACTGGCAGTGAATTGTTAAATTTGACTTCCATTCGAGTAACCCCTTAACTACCGGGGCAAGGCTTACGCTACCCATCTGCAAGAGACATAAATCCTCATGAGCCCCCGCAGTCGCGTGGGCTCATGACGATTTATGTCTCTTGTTAGTCCTGTGTCCTTTGTGCCCACGTCTGGTCCCATTTCATCGGTGTTCTTCACGCGAATGTCGGTGATTGTGCAGTGATTTCAGACGCGAAATCAGCGTCCACTGGCAGTCAAAGGGTTAAGTCAATGAAAGTTTGGGTCATTTGGAGCACACAACGCACGTGACCACCTTGTTGTTGACGTAGGGCTCACAGGGCAGACTGCCACACTGGGTTACCACGAAAAAGAGGTGGTCTCCAAGGTTCTGGGTATCGCCGCCCATCCTGCTGCCCAGCTGACTGTCCACGCATATGTACTGGGTGCCCGCCTGGTTGTCACGATACCCGGCCATGAGATAACCGGAATATTCCGTGGTCCACCCGGCCTGGCATCTGTCTGTACCCGGCACCATGACGTTTGTTGGACGTGGAGAGCGACACACAGCGCACACGGGATCCTTTGCCTGGTGAACGTCGTAGGTCCAGTACTCGGCGCCGTACAGGTAGGAGTAGGCCGTGGTGAGAGGGTGGTCGCTAAGGACAGGGTCAAGGGACAGACACAGATGGTTGGTGGCTGCGCCCGTGTGAGTGTAGTAAGACCCTCCCACCACCCCGGAATAGACAAGACTGGTGGAGTTTGGACAGAGGGAGCTTCCCCATCTGACGTACACGGAGTTCCCCGCCTCTTGGATGGTCTGGTCGTGGTGCCCGATGGCGTCCCGCAGCGTCTGGATGTCGGTATTGTGTAAGGTCTTCATCGCCTGCACCTCGGCAGTCACCTCTATTAAGCGCTGGGCCATCTGGGTCACCACAGGCTCCAGTGCGTTCACATCATCAGCACGCGGCATGAAAACACGAACAGTATCCAACGAGTCCTCGGTCAAAGATTGGCTGCCGAAAGGCAATACATTGAGTTCAGCTTTCAGCCTATCTTGGAGATGTTTGATCTCATCTTTCATTGACTGCCTTTCGACTTCCCATAACATTTGGAGACTGTCTTGATTCTTCAACTGACCTTTGAACTTGTCATTCTCAGCCTGTAGTTTTTGAATGGCAATGTTTAAGCGCAGAACCAGTTTTTCCAGTCTGTTCATCCGTTCCTCAAGACCTTTGCCCACCACATGGTGCTTAGGTTCTGACGAAACACTGGGAATAAAGAGACTGAGTGCAAACACCATCAACAGCCACACAAGAGTCATTGTTTTACTGCAACGCTAACAGCAGATGACAATACTGCAGGACGCGTTTTGGAATGTTCAAGTTTCGCAAGCACCCAGTTAACGAAGGACCTTTGTGCCGACGTCGGCCACAGTAGTCCCGCGCACAGTCGTGCGCGGGGCTACTGCGGCCGACATCGGCCAAAGGAACATTGCTTATTGGGCAGGCTATCGGATACTTCGTCTAACCTTGCAAATCTTATCTGCTCCATAACACAGACACACTAAGATTACATGCACTTTGTAGGTTAGCGTATCTCAGAATACCCCGAGCACTGTGACTCCCGTGGACATTTTCGGCGACATTCCGTCGTTTTCTTCAGCCTACTGTGAACTCAGTGTCCACTGGGGAATTTTCATCGAACATTTGTACTAAAAAGTTGTCATGTGAGAGTTCGTTATCCTACGAAGTAATGTAACGTAAAAACTAGTATTTGTCCGAATGAATGCGTTAAGAGTTGATTTCGGATAAATCCGAAATCTTGGCGCATTCATTATGAGAAATGCTATTTTCTGTTTATGTAGGCGCGGACACGTCTTCCCCGGGGAAGGCAGCCCAATATTCCCGTCGTGGGACAATACAGCTGTAACACACACACACACACACACACACACACACACACACACACACACACACACACACACACACACACACACACACACACACACACACACACACAAAAGCACGTCCCCCTCCCCCCCCCCCCCCGCTCCACCCCGCTCCCCCCCTCCCCGCTAGCAATGTAATCGAAGCAGTAGTCAGTACAAGGTATAATATTTCGATATTTTTTTCTATGCTCAAAACAGATTCCATACATACGTGGCCTGTAATTGAGTAAATGAATGAGTAAATATCGAAGCCGGTTAAACTATTTGCCTAAAACTTCCATAAACACGAATCCGATACGAATTTGATCCGAATCCAAAGAGGGTCCGAAACAGAAAAGTTTGTGCAAGTCCCTTTCATATTTGTGTGTTTCAATTTGCTCCATGCGGAACCGAATTCGCATCCGACTTCGAAAAAAGATGACACAATTTTTGAAGAAAAATTGCATTGCTGTATTGGGTTCGGATCGATTGTGGAACCGTAGCTTTAGATGCTGAGCGTAGAATATAAGAGGAAAACAAATCATTGCTTCGGTGAGGTTAGAATGCACTACAGGTATGTATGTCGCGTATTATTATCTGAACTCACATGTGTAGTTCATTTAACCGCCACCTGCAAGCAGGGACCGCTACTGTATACAGCACCGGTCAGTGTGTGCAAGAGGGTGAAGCGGGGCGACTAGAAGAGATAAGTATTACCTGCAACTGTATTCAAGCCATTTTAAAAATCTAGTTTTTGGGCTGTTGTAAGTTCTCTTTTTATTGCCCACGAGGCACACAGATCCTCGGGCCACTGCGGCCGACGTCGGCCCAAGCACCTTTCGTTTACTGTTTTTTTTTTTTTTTTTAAATAGCCTCCATTTGATCATACCTTCACTGTCATAACCCGATTGAAGCATTTCGATGCGGAAAATATGGACGGACCCAATCCTAACAGAACAAGTGACGGTACTAGGACGTAAGGTCCAATATCACAGACCAGCACAAAATAAATATATATTTTTTGTTTATATTAAAAAAAATGGTATCATTTCTTTCTTTTTTTTTCTTTCTTTCTTTCTTTATTAGATAATATTAGATTTATTTTATTTTATTTTATTTTATTTTATTTTATTTATTTATTTTTTTTTTGGGGGGGGGGGGGGAGGCGGGAGGGGGGAGGGAGAGGGGAGGGGGGGGGGTCATTTATATTGACACAGGTCAAGTAATCTGTTGAGTACTTCATTGGCCGCAGTAGGTACCAGCATCCGAGTTCTCTCTAAGGACAGATTAATATTTCGTCAAAAACCTGTGCTGCTGTTTTAAATGACACTTTGTAAAACATTGACTTTGCATGAGAGTCTCCATGGTATCGAAATGACAATCAGTGGAAAAGAGGTCGTTTGCGGTCTGATTATGTTCATTCTGGCTCAGTCCTATAGTGTGTTCTGGTCTGTGAATTTGTACCTTACTGTCCAGAGCCATAAGGTCCAAAATCACAGACCAGCACACACTTCATTGAACATGATGACTCTCAGTGGACCAATTTATAAATATGTTAGTGAAAAGGCTGTCATTGTTCTGACATTCACTTTTTGAGAAATTAACTCTTTACAGATAATGATCTGTTAATGTCGCTTAACCCCTTTAAAGCCAGCGGGCGCAGACTGTGTTTCTGAACTCTGTATTAATTAAACGCCAGAAAACCCCAAACCGTAATAAGAACATGGATACAACGCGGTGTCATGAAGTGGCATATATCTATCCTCATGAGCCCCAGCAACTGTCGGGAGCTCATAAGGATCTATTTCTCTTGCAGTTGGATCGTGTTTGGGTTTTCTCGGCAGTAAAGGCATTACCTCTCAACAGATAATGATCTAATATCACTTAATGGCACGATGAATTGCGAAGTGTTTAAAAAAATGATCTGACATTTTCTCAGTTCATTCAATCCACGACAATGAAGCTATGACGACAAAAGCAATATAGAAAGTAAATGGTAAGACATTTATATTTACAGGTAAGTTTAGTGAATGTATGCTGGTCTGTTTTCTGGAACTTACGGCTTTAGGCCGCCAGGTCTAAATTCACAGACCAGCATACACAATGCTATTGTCCGCAGAAGAATCAGTATAGATACGTGAGTTTTCAATAAAAGTTTAGGTCAAAGGTATTTGGTTTGTTGCTTCTGCGAGATGGACTGTGTAGTCTGCTCGAAGAAACCCTGTATTACGTTCTGATATGTGGTTTTGGACCTAACGGCCTAGAGCTATAAGGTCCAAACTCACAGGTCAACACACATATTTATCTGGACTTTAACCCATGTCTGACATGATACGACAGGACCGACTGGGCCCGGATCAACCATGATACTTCAAGGTGTGATGGGAGAATAGCGCCAAGCTATTCTGACATCACCCTTGACTAAAGGAAAACAAAAAAAAAAGAGGTTGAAAACACTTTAAATTAGATACAAGGAACACGACGTTTCGGATCAAAGACTATCCTTCTTCCGGCTGACATGGAAACAAACGTAGAACAGAAAAGTACACACGATCACATATCACCATTGAAACATCATGGTCAATCTGTCTCCAAAATTGTGACATAGACCTTAAAAGATATCCTTTAAATGTGATAATTTCATCGTCAGGTTCAACGAAGACTGGATGGCCTGTGCGGGTAGCGGCATCACTTACATGCACCCATGCGTATACTGGCGCATGCGCTAAGCTCAGTCATGCGCGCGCAACTTGTGTCCATCAGGCCATACCAGGGGATGATACTGATTATTATCCACTGCCGTGATCCCTGCTGAGACATCAGCGCCACGCCACGCCGTCTGCTGGCCAAGGGGCAGAATTACTTCCGGTGGCTTTTTGCACAAGTTGTTTGCGCCTCGCTGGCTGCGCTTTTGTGGGATGAATCCGCGAATATTGTCGTCTGTGCGGCCTCGTGCAGACTTATGAGCTCATCCGTCTGAGGGACTCAGTGTGCATGAACAATATCCCCAGCTGCAAAACGTCTTCGGGCCCACGACAGCCGCACAGCCTTGCGCTGGCTCACTGCGGCTTGGCGTGGGCCCGAGGACCTTTGTTTACTGGTAAAACGGACTAATGCGGATTTTCTTTTGAATGACTGAGGAGTAAAACGATACATTCACACATGATGTGGTCTATTCTTACTGACACCGAAGCCATCTGCATGGGCCCATAGGAATCTTTACCCATTGGTGAGATGGAAAGTGGCTGGTTAAAGGACTTAAATGCAGTCGACTCCGCTCTAAAAATGCTGGATATAACAAAAGTCGGATATAAGACCAATCGTCTGATCTTCCGGCGGCAACACTTTTTCCTAGGCCACTAACTAACTTGGCTTCTCACTAACTTCACGCAACAAAAGCTCTACTTGAGATCAGTTAGGTCTCACGACAGTTTTGTATAACCGAATTTTAATATGGATGGTAGGACTGACTCTAACGCGTACGGGTCTATGGATGGTATCAAATCATTTCATGTTAACGTGATCTGTACAGGACCCATGAAGAGAAAATTAATGAACTGGCGCGTGAAAAAGTCTGTAAAAGCCTGAAAAAGTCAGTGCCGCGGCTGACGTGATGATGGCACGTGTCACGGCGGCCACTTTGCCTGACGATTTTTGAGATAGGTCGCCCCGAGAGAGATATTCCTGGGGAAGAAGGCTCGGTGACTGACCAAGCGGCGAGGGACAGTGAGATGATCGTAGTGATTATTGTCACCTTATCACCTAAAGTTGCGTTCTGCGCGCGTGGAGCCATTCACCCCTTGGCAGTCTGTAGCTTTTTTGTTGTTGAAGTGAATCCTGCAGGAATCACCTCAACAAAAGGCGCTACCGACAGCCACAGGGTTAACTCATTCAGACCCACACGGCGAAAAACTGACTACGACGCCGAGACATGAATCGACCATCCAAATGACCTAAATGTCTTCGGCCTTGCTGGGTGCGCGCACAGGTGTAAAAAGCGACTATTATTAGCAATTTCAGTACCATTGTCCCCAGTAGCAACACTTTTTCGGTCTCACGACGGCCGCAGTGGGCGCGTGCACAGCAGTGCAAGGGCCCACTGAGACCGTCAAGGGCCCGAGGACTGAAGCTTACTGGGATGGTCTTTGAGAGGCGATAGACAAGTTTGTATATACTATTTTGTTCTTGCAGTTATTGAAAAATCTTGCGTTACACATTTTGTGGAGTTAAAAGTTATACATTGTTCATATATTTATTTCTTCAACTGCTGTTATTCCTCGTGTTGACATACTAAGCTTTGTCAGCTTGTGCAAATTGAATATGCGCACAGCCGAAATGTCAGTTCAGAGTATAAAAGTAATGAGTATGAGATGCAGAAATAACTTTTAGTTTGCTTACTTTTAGTTTTAAGTCCTGATAGAGAATTTGAATTTTAAAAAAATCCTATTGAACATCGTTAACACGTGTAAAGACATGCATTGTATATATATATATATATATATATATATATATATATATATATATATATATATATATATATATATATATATATATATATATATATATATATATATATATATATATATATATATATTTGTTTTCCTTCCAACGTCACACGACCAGTCACTTTAGCGCAAACCGTACCATGTGACCGTGATATAAAAACCCCTGTAGCGAAAAATGGCGGACGTTTTGTAGCAATCTCGATGACGCATCTTGGATGCCAGTTTTGTTCTATAAAAGATCGCCAAACGTTCATAAGTACAAAGTTACTTAGTGTTGTGGCGAAACAACAAGCACACTCAGTACTGAAGACGGCAACTTACTTACTTACTTACGCCTGTCACCCCTCCGTGGGTATAGGCCGTCGACGAGAGACCTCCAGCGACTCCTGTCCTGTGCTTCTCCTTCGATTTTACTCCAGGTGGTTCCCAGTCTCTTGATGTCTGCTTGGAGGTCTCGACGCCAGGTGTTTGTCGGCCTGCCTCTTTTCCTCTTTCCCTGGGGGTTCCATGACAATGCCTTCCTAGTGATACTGGAAGCTGGCTTTCTCAGACTGTGACCAATCCATCCCCATCTTCTTCGCCCAATTTCATTCTCTGCTGTTATCTGCTCTGTTCTCTCCCAGAGTCTGACTTTGCTGATCTTCTCTGGCCAGTGGATTTTCAAAATTCTTCTAAGGCAACTGTTTATGAAGATCTGTACTCTGTTGACTGTGGTTTTTGTCAGTCTCCAAGTCTCTGCTCCATATAGGAGAACTGCTTTTACGTTGGAGTTAAAAATCCGGTCTTTGGTGTGTTGTGACAGCTCTCTGGAACTCCACACTTTTTCAACTGAAGAAAGGCTGCTCTGGCTTTACCGATTCGTGCTCTGACATCTGCATCAGTGCCGCCTTTTTTTTTGTCTATGATGCTCCCGAGATAGGTGAAGGACTCCACCTCCTCCAACGGGGTGCCAGCAAGCAAGACTGGTTCTTCCCTGGTTGCGTTCAGCCTCATTGTCTTTGTTTTCTGTTTGTGAATGGTGAGGCCCACTTGGAACGAGATGTCAGCAAGCCTCGTGGTCTTGTCCTGCATTTGTTGATGAGTGTGGGACAGTAAAGCCAAGTCGTCTGCAAAATCGAGGTCGTCAAGCTGTGTCCACAGTGTCCACTGTATTCCACTTCGTCTGTGCTCTGTGGTTCTCTTCATGACCCAGTCTATGGCCAGTAGGAAGAGGAAAGGAGACAGCAAACACCCCTGCCTGACACCGGTTCTGACCTGGAGCTCCCTGGTGAACTGCCCTTCGTGGGTCACGCGACATGTCATGCCGCTCTCTCCTTTCCGGCCTTCCTCACTCCACCACTCTCACTCTCCAGCGCCTCCAGAACAATGCTGCCCGCCTCATCCCTAGAAAGAAAAAATCCTACCACATCACTCCCCTGCTCAAGCTCCTTCACTGGCTCCCCATCCCCCAACGCATCCAATACAAGATTCTGTCTCTCTGCTACAAATCCCTGAACAACTACGTTCCTACCTATCTCTCCAACTTACTTCACCCCTACACTCCTTCCCGCTCCCTCCGCTCCGCCTCCGACCCTCTCCGCCTCCTCATCCCCCGCACCAAACTCAGCACTTTCGGCCCCCGCTCCTTCTCAGTATACGGTCCATCCACCTGGAACACTCTCCCACTCTCTCTCCGTCAGAAACACTCTCTCTCCTCCTTCCAGTCCGCCCTCAAAACTCACCTCTTTCAACAGTTCTAGCACTACATCACCACACTCCCCACCCCAAGCTGACCGTCGTAATGTATTTTCACTATTTGTGGTACGTGAGACATTGCCTAAAGCGTGCGCATGCGTGTGCGAGTTGTGAGTGCGCGCTTAGAGTTATAATTATTATAAGATAAGCGCATTATAAATACCGTAATTATTATTATTATTATTATGCCATCGTAGCTGCTCTTGATCAGGCGGACGAGCTTTGTGGGTACACCGTAGTGTCGTAGGAGTTTCCACAGAGTCTCTCGGTCCATGCTGTCAAATGCTTTCTCGTAATCCACAAAGTTGACGTACAGCGGGGAGCTCCACTCCAGAGACTGTTCCACGATGATGCGGAGAGTGGCGATCTGGTCTGTACATGATCGGTTTTTCCTGAATCCTGCTTGCTGGTCTCTCAGCTGGGGGTCAACGGAGCTCTTCATTCTCTCCAGGATGATCCTGTTGAAGACCTTTCCTGGTACTGACAGCAAGGTGATTCCTCTGTAGTTGGAACACTTGCTGAGGTCGCCTTTCTTCGGAAGCTTGATTAGCTACCCCTCCTTCCAGTCAGCCGGCATCACCTCCTCTTCCCAGATCTTTCCAAACAGTGGGTACAGCATCTCTACTGTTGTCTCTAGGTCTGCTTTCAGAGACTCCGCTGGGATGCCATCTGACCCTGCTGCTTTACCGTTCTTCAAAAATGCCACTGCTTTTCTGATCTCTTCCCGGCTGGGTCTGTCACAGCTGATGGGTAGGTCGGTCTCTGCTGGCTGGATGTCTGGGGGGGTCGGGTGGGCTGGGTCAGTTCAGTAACTCTTCAAAATACTCGGCCCATCTGTCGAGTTGGTCTGCTTTGTCTGCAATAGGCTTGCCTTCTTTGTCTTTTACTGGTCTTTCTGTATGGCCATACTTGCCCGACAATCTTCTGGTAATGTCGTAGAGCTGTTTCCTGTTGCCGCTGCCTGCTGCCTTTTCTGCATCTGCTGCCAGGCTGTCTGTGTAGGCCCTCTTGTCTGCCCTGATACTCCTCTTCACCTCGCGGTTGGCTTCCGAGTATTCCTCCTGTGCCCTTGCTTTGGCTGCTCTCGTGCGACTGTTGTTGACAACTGCTTTCTTCTGCTTCCTCACTTCTATCTTCTTCAAGGTCTGTGCCGACAGCCAGTCTTTGTGATCGTGTTTCCTGAACCCTACAGTGTCTTTTTTGCAGGTTGAGTTCAGCGCCTCTCTAACTACCTTCCACTGCTGCTCTGTGGTGACCGCCTCCTCTTTATTTACTAGCTCCTTTAGCGCTTGAAACCGGTTGGACAGCGCCAGTTTGAACTCTTCTCTCAATCCAGTCTCTCTCAGGAGGCCTACATTATAGCGCTGTCTTCTTGTTGTCTCTGTGCGGCTTTTCTTTAACTTGAGCTTTATTCTTAAGGTAAGCAGATGGTGGTCTGAGGCGACTTCTGCTCCCCTCCTCACTCGAACATCTTGAAGGGATCTTCTAAATTTCTTGCTAATGCAGATATGGTCTATTTGGTTCTCTGTAGTATGGTCACTGCGCCACTTCCCCGCAGTGGTTAAGGCGTCTGCCTCCAATGCCAAAGGTGCGAGGTTCGATACCGGGTTCCGGCGTTGGATTTTTCTTCTCTGGTGTCACCGTCTGGGCAGTGGGCAGATGTTCACATCTGCACGGGACATAGACGACCCCGGCCCCCACGAGTCCCCTGCTGCCTTGCAGGCCTGGCCGCTTGGCTGCGGAAAGGCTAAGGGAGGAAACCCCTGACATCAAAGCCCCCGTGTCTCCGGGGAAGGCTTTTGAGCCAGAGACTAAGACAAGGACAGTCTGATATAAAACCTACGACCCGAGGACCTCGATGCCACCGTCCCAGCTTGCTAGGCCATGGCAAACGAACCAAGGGTTTAAAGGGTGGGGCCAGTACTGCGCACACTGCACTCCACCAAAAAGCTCCACCGCGCAGGCTTTAGGAAACGCCCACGGACTATGACACTGAACTTTTCAAGTCCTGTAGCGATGGGCAAGGGACAAAACGGCAGGTGAAAGATGTCACTGGAAGCCGCAGTCTCAAACCTGCATGCAGGCGGTTCAGGATATTGGTCGCCTGATGTTGACCTGGGGATGACAACGTCACTCGGCACACCCTGAACGACCAAGCAGCCTTCTCTAGGGACAGCACTGCTTGCTCCACACGGAGAGGGGCCTAGAAAAGGTAGCCTAACCAAAGCTCATCCCCTCGTAACCCCAGTTGGCTAGCCGCGGTCAACGGGCATCTTCTCATGCGGTCAGAAAACAAGAAAAAACAATGGATCCACTCTCATGACGACCACGACCGGACTCAACGTAGCATGCTGGAACATCCGAACCATGCTCGATACAGCAGACAGCGGACGCCCTGAACGTCGCTCCGCCCTCATTGCCCATGAATTGCGGAGGTTAAATATCGACATCGCCGCACTCAGCGAAGTACGCCTTCCGGAGGAAGGCAGCCTCCAAGAACTTGGCGCTGGCTACACCCTCTACTGGTCAGGCAGGCCTGCATCAGAAAGACGGCTCTCAGGCGTGGGCTTCATGGTGAAAACCCCCATTGCGACTAAGTTGGAAAACCTGACCGCATCATGTCCATGCGCCTCCCACTGAGACACCAGCAATACGTCACCCTTCTCAGTGTGTACTCCCCAACCCTCCTGGCAGAGCCTGCAGAAAAAGACAAGTTCTACTCTGACCTGCGCAGCCTCCTGCAGAGCACCCCTGCAGACGACAAAGTCATCATCCTTGGCGACTTCAACGCCAGAGTGGGCCAAGACTCTGAAGCCTGGAAAGGAGTCCTCGGCAAGCAAGGCGTTGGGAACTGCAATGACAATGGTCGCCTACTGTTGGAGCTTTGTGCAGAGCAGCAACTTGTCATCACCAACACTACTTTCCAGCAAAAGGACAGTCGAAAGACCACCTGGATGCATCCTCGCTCCAAGCACTGGCACCTTATCGACTATGTCCTAGTGCGTCAGAGGGACCGCAGTGACGTCCTCCTCACCAGAGTGATGCCCAGCGCAGAGTGCCACACTGACCACCGCCTTGTTCGCTGCAAACTCAGGCTCCGCCTCAAGCTGAAACCCAAGAAAGGGGGCCCTCCCAAGAAAAAGCTTGATGTTGCCAGCCTTCAGCGTGACGACAAGAAAGCTGCCCTTCAGGCCGATTTACAGCGCATGCTCAAAGACACAGTTGATCCAGCAGACTCCTCTCCTGAAACACTCTGGGAACAACTGAAAACTGCTATTGTAAAATCCTCTGTGGAAGTCTTGGGCTTTGCTAGAAAGAGGAACAAAGACTGGTTTGACGAAAACGACGTAGAGATCCAGGAACTTCTAGCAAAAAAAAGAGCCGCCCACCAGGCCCACCTAGCCCAGCCTTCCTGCCCTGTGAAGAAGTCTGCCTTCCGCCTCATCTGCAGCAGTCTCCAGCTCAAGCTTAGAGAGCTCCAGAACGAGTGGTGGTCCAGACTCGCACAGAGGACCCAGCTCTGCGCTGACAACGGTGACTACAGGGGCTTCTACGAAGCACTGAAAGCAGTGTATGGCCCTAGGCACCTGGTACAAAGTCCCCTGCGAAGCGCTGATGGACAGACACTCCTCATAGATAATACCTCCATCTTGAACCGCTGGTCGGAATACTTTCAGGACCTCTTCGGCGCTGAACGCACTGTTCAAGAAACAGTCATCCTCCAAATCCCACACCTTCCACTAAAGGTTGAATTGGACGAACCGCCCACCGCCGAAGAGACCCTCACAGCCATCCACCAGCTCAAGAGTGGCAAAGCAGCAGGCATTGACGGAATCCCGCCAGAGATCTGGAAACATGGAGGCCCAGCACTGCACAACAAGCTCCACGACCTCTTTCTCTGCTGCTGGGAAAAAGGAACACTACCAAAGGATCTCCGTGATGCAGTCATCATCACCCTGTACAAGAACAAAGGAGAGAAGTCTGCCTGCTCTAATTATCGTGGAATTACCCTGCTGTCCATTGCCGGGAAAATTCTCGCAAGGTTGCTCCTGAATCGGCTGGTACCTGCCATCGCTGAAGACCACCTCCCAGAGGGCCAGTGTGGCTTCAGAGCCAACAGGAGTACCACCGACATGGTCTTTGTGCTGAGACAGCTTCAGGAGAAGTGCCGCGAGCAGAACAAAGGGCTGTACGTAACGTTTGTCGACCTAACAAAAGCGTTTGACACTGTGAGCAGGCAAGGTATGTGGCAGATCCTGGAGCGACTAGGTTGTCCCCCAAAGTTCCTCAACATGATCGTCCAGCTCCACGAGGACCAGCAAGGCCAGGTCAGACTAAACAGTGACCTCTCAGAACCATTCCCCATTCGCAACGGCGTGAAGCAAGGCTGCGTGCTGGCACCGACCCTCTTCACCATCTTCTTCAGCATGATGTTGAAGCAGGCCACAGTGGACCTCGACGATGACGACGCAGTGTACATCAGGTATCGTCTTGATGGCAGCCTGTTCAACCTCAGACGACTGCAGGCCCACACGAAAACCCTAGACCAACTGATTCGTGAGCTGCTCTTCGCTGATGACGCTGCCCTCGTTGCACACACAGAGAGAGCCTTGCAGCGCATTACGTCCTGCTTCGCAGATGCTGCCCAGCTCTTTGGACTTGAGGTCAGTCTGAAAAAGACAGAAGTCCTTCATCAGCCGGCACCCAAGGAAGAGCATCGCCCTCCCCACATCACCATCGGCGAGTCCGAACTGAAGTCTGTACACCAGTTTACCTACCTTGGCTGCATCATGACGTCAGACGCCAAGCTGGACAAGGAGCTGGACAACAGGCTGGCAAAAGCGAACAGTGCTTTCGGGCGACTATTCAAGCGGGTGTGGCACAATCAACAGCTGAAAAAAGGCACCAAGATCAGCGTGTACAGAGCTGTCGTCCTCACCACCCTGCTGTACGGTTCCGAGTCCTGGGCCCTCTACCGCAGCCAACTACGACTCCTCGAACGCTTTCACCAGCGCTGCCTGCGTACCATCCTCAGCATTCACTGGAGTGACTATGTCACCAACGTCGAGGTCCTTGAACAGGCGGAAACTGTGAGCATCGAGGCTTTGCTGCTGCGGACACAGCTTCGCTGGGCGGGGCACGTCTCCAGGATGGAGGATCATCGCCTACCCAAGATCACTCTGTTCGGCGAGCTCGCCACTGGACACCGAGACAGAGGGGCACCAAAGAAGAGATACAAAGACGGTCTCAAGAAGTCACTTAGTGCCTGCCAAATCGACCACCGCCAGTGGTCTTCGCTTGCTGCGGACCGTGACACCTGGCGCTCCACCATTCACAAGGCAGCCGTCTCCTTTGAGGACTCTCGCAGAGCTAACATTAAGGACAAGCGGCTTAGAAGAAAAAACAGAGTTGTCGTAACTGAGAACCCTGACCAGACCTTCCCCTGCAGCCACTGCGGTCGAACCTGCCTGTCCCGGATTGGCCTCCGCAGCCACGAAAATGCCTGCAGACGACGTGGGCAAGCCCTATAGAATCTTCGTTCGCGAAGTCAAGCCAAGAGTATGGTCAGGTGAGACCCAAGTTGCTTTGTGTATTCTTCTGTGTGGGAAGATGCTGCCTCCAATGAAAAGTCTGTTTAGAGCACAAAAGTCTACAAACCTCTCCCCGTTCTCACTCATCTCCCCTAGTCCCTGTCTCCCCATCACCTCTTCGTATCCGGTGTTGTCCTCCCCTATTTTGGCATTAAAATCGCCCATGACGATGGTGATGTCTTGCTCCACACATTTGTCCACAGCACTCTGGAGTCGGTCGTAGAACTCTTGTTTTTCTTCCTCGTCACTGTCATTAGTGGGCGCATAACACTGGATGACGTTCAGCTTGATCTTTTTCTTGGTTCTAAAGGCTGCTGTGATAATTCTTGGCCCAAGAGGTTCCCAGCCCATCAGCGCTCTCTGTGCCACTGGTGACAGCATGAATGCTACTCCTTCTGTATGGGGGGGGGGGGGGGGGGGGGGGGCATTCTCCTCTTCTTGACCTGAATACAGAATCATCTCCCCACTTAACAGCCTTTTCTGGCCAGACTGCGTGCATCTGGCTTCACTGATACCTAGCAGGGAAAGGTTGTACTTTTGCATTTCCGCTGCTATCTGGGCGGCCTTGCCGCTCTAGTACATGGTCTTGACATTCCATGTGCCCATGGTTGTGTCCCTGGATAGAGAGAGGCGGCTCGGTCCTGTGGCTTCCAAAGACTTCCGGCTTTCACCACAGGACGTTATAAATCTTCTGGTAGAAGAAACTTCCTCCTCCAGGAAAGGAATTGCTGTTTGTCTTTTCGTCGGCGTTTTTGTAGCTATTTCCCTTATTTGCAGGGTGGGGAAACTACCCCCACGCCCAACCCCCTTACTAGGAGGACCAGGGATTTTCTGTCGGGGTCACCTTCCCTTAGACCATGTTGGTTCACGGCACCTTATTTCATTCGGTGCACCCCTCTCGCGAGGGACCCCCTATCCACCACCCAGGGGACGCGCCTCAACGCCATATGGTCCCAGCGCGAGGGAAGACGGCAACGTCATGACATATTTTAAATTACGTCATGTCTATTATGTATAAAGGTTTGTTTTCCTCCCTACATCACACGACCAGTCACTTTAGCGCAAACCGTACCATGTGACCGTGATATAAAAACCCCTGTAGCGAAAAATGGCGGACGTTTTGTAGCCCTCTTGATGACGCATCTTGGATGCCAGTTTTGTTCTATAAAAGATCGCCAAACGTTCTTAAGTACAAAGTTACTTAGTGTTGTGGCGAAATAACAAGCACACTCAGTACTGGAGACGGCAACGTCATGACATGTTTTAAATTACGTCATGTCTATTATGTATAAAGGTTTGTTTTCCTCCCTACGTCACACAACCAGTCACTTTAGCGCAAACCGTACCATGTGACCTTGATATAAAAACCCCTGTAGCGAAAAATGGCGGACGTTTTGTAGCCCTCTTAATAAAGCATCTTGGATGCCAGTTTTGTTTTATAAAAGATCGCCAAACGTTCTTAAGTACAAAGTTACTTAGTGTTGTGGCGAAACAACAAGCACACTCAGTACTGGAGACGGCAACGTAATGACATATTTTAAATTACGTCATAAGTCTATTATGTATAAAGGTTTGTTTTCCTCCCTACTTCACACGACCAGTCACTTTAGCGCAAACCGTACCATGTGACCGTGATATAAAAACCCCTGTAGCGCAAAATGGCGGACGTTTTGTAGCCCTCTTGATGACGCATCTTGGATGCCAGTTTTGTTCTATAAAAGATCGCCAAACTTTCTAAAGTACACAGTTACTTAGCGTTGTTCGAAACAACAAGCACACTCAGTACTGGAGACGGCAACGTCATGACATATTTTAATTTATGCGGGGAAAAAAAGGTGCGGGGGGGGGGGGGGGGGGGGGGTAGAGGGGGGAGGGGGGCATAGATTTTCTAAGTTCAACCAGCCACGAATCTCTCTCTCTCTCTCTCTCTCTCTCTCTCTCTCTCTTTCTTTCGCACACCCACACACACATTTAAAAAACACCATCTTCTAGGGTGCAGTAAACAGCACGTGCGCAAATTCGTAATACGCCATTGCTGATGACATAAGAAAATCATGTATTATTAACATGGTCATGCAATGTTAGCAAGGCATGTCTATATTATATAAATATACTGTTACGTCATCAACAACATTAACGTCACACATAGAACTTGCACACACTTAGAAAATCTATGCCCCTCCCCTCTTCCCCCCCCCCCTTTTTTTTTTCTTCCCCCCCCCCCCCCCCCCCCCCCCCCGCATGATTTGCATGAGAGTTTTTACGACATTTGATGTTTTTGTCAGTTTTGTTTGTGTGTGAGTTCTGAGTATGTTACCGATATTGATGACGATGATGATGTATGTAACAGTAAAAATAGTAATGTGTTATATTTTAGATGCATTTTCTACTTAGTACGTCATGCTCATGAGTCATTAACTATTGCTGTCTTCCGGACTGACAGGAATGACGTACTTGAATTTATGCACGTGTATTTTAATTCGGACTATACCGTAAATAATACGAACATTGTAATTGTGTGTGTGATTTTTAGATTTTTTTTTTAGATTTTTCTTGACTGCACGTTTGAAAATTCTACTAATGATGATGGTGTCAATGTTGATGATGACGTTATTATTATAAATATTTCATTGCGACATTTCTTCCTCCGCACACTGCGTGTCAATACTCGTGTTTCATAAAAGTTTCATATCATCAGTAATGACACACTAATATCACAAACTTGAGCACGTGCTGCTATACCTTAGTCTACATATGTAAAAGTATTACGTTACTTTAGAATTTAAAAGTGCATGCGTGTACATTCTCAGTGTATCGTTTTTCTTGATGCACTGTATTCTCACACGTAAATTATGTTTTGGTACCTAGTTACCTGTTTCCTGGGCATTCCCCTGAAGAAGCCCTCGCTGAGAGGGCGAAAATTTGTGCATAGCCGGAATAAAAGTGTAACTCCTTTAAACCACTACGTGGTGCCTGTGGATCCTTTCTTCACATTATATATATATATATATATATATATATATATATATATATATATATATATATATATATATATATATATATATATATATATATATATATATATATATATATATATATATATATATATATATATATATATATATATATATATATTATATATACGGCTACATTTCAAGCAGATAAAAAGAAAAACAAGGAGGAAAAAAGCTTAGAGCTACTCAGTTTAGAATAAGCGCTTAACAAATCTCCTCATATTATTATCTATGGCTGCTTCCGGCTAAATTTCAAGGAGATAAAAAGGAAAACAGAACAGTTAGTCCTGAATGAACAAAGTGCATCCTAAAAATTAGGGTAGCAGGATGCCAGCTGTCAGCGGTGATAGATAACACTTGCCCCCTCTTGCCGCCTCTCTCTAGAGCAAATGTAAACTGATACTTCATGCGTGGTCCCCATCTTCGCGGTGCAGCACAATTCAAAATCCCATCCGTCTGTCAGAGGCATACATCCTCATTAACCCCCAAGGCTGCATTAAATTTGAGTCTCTTGTTGGGCCATTGATGTTGATTCTGATCCTTCGTATGAGGATGCCGCCGCGGACTGGTTCTATGACTGTGTAGTCGTTTTCTTTTACTTTCTCTCATGAAAACACTGACGTTCTTGTGTGTTCAAGAATTCTTGTGTGTTCATGAATTCACACGACAAAGCCGTATTGCCGCACAGTTTCTTTGTGCATAATGCGCGTGGGAATTAATTAAGTTTTTCCTTCATTTCGACGAGCTTTGGATTGTTTGACACACGGCAAGGGCGCAAAAATGCAGGCAAGGGTTCGGGTGGCCTTTTTATATACATCATTGTGTAAATAAGAATTGTTATTTTATTCAAAGTATGATTATCATGTTACTGTGTATGCATTTGTAGATAAATGTTGCAACAGATTTAGCTGGAACAAAAGATCCCGGCCAAGTCAATTTCTACATTATGCATTACTATTTAAAAGGGTCAGTGTTCACTGAGTTTGGTACCGCGGGAGTTTCATCGCCGCCGATTTTCAGTGTGTATGATCTTAGCAGTTGACCAATAATTAAAGGGTCGGCATTCGATGTGGAAACCTGAAGTTACCTACCCTGGGTTCTTGTTCAAGTTTGTTTTTAAATCTGCAATCATGAGGACCTAATATTCCCTCTGTATTATTACATCTTATCATTAAAACCTTAACTTCTTTCATCCAGTGAAGAACATGTTACAGGTTTCCTGACATGTTATTAAATGCCATTGAATGTGTGTCTAGGTTCATCTACGTTCACGAGCATGGCTTCACCATACAACCTTCAAAGTCTTGGAAAGCTACCTTTTATAGAGGAAGACAGTCAAGTGTGGGTGGGTTTTGACCAGTTTATATTACTCTTAAAAATAGTTATTGCGCTTCAGACACTGTCACGTTAAGGAGGGATAAAATCCTGCAGTCCCTAAAGGCCCAGAGTGCATTGCTTAACAAGGATGGAAAATTATATCTTCAGTTCAGTGAGCTTTTAGCATACGTCTTCAAAAACAAAAACGCTTTGCGTATCTGTGCTCAGCTCGCAAAGGAGGTGGAATATTGTGTACTGAATTGTTCACCGCCGTCTGCGAACACGTGTGCTGCCGGAAGGACATTTGAAAAAAACAACAACATCTGACTCTATTAATTCAATATCTGAACTTTATCAAAAAGTTGCCAGGGCTAACATTCATATAAAAGAGATTGATACATTCTTTTTGAAATATTCATTATCGCTGAGATTTTTTTTCTTGAGTAAGTGTGTTACATTGTGCGAGAAACTGAAAGATCTGAATCAGATGTGCGCTGAAACAGTTTCAGCAGTTGAAAAACAGGCAAGCATTTGGAAACCTACGGGAAGGCATCCAGCTTTATGCAAGATGTATGGCATTATCCTGACATTAAGTGAATGGAAATAAACGTGACAAACCTTTATCATGACGTAAAAATGCACAAAGTAACTTTACAATGACTCCTTCTGCCAATGAAAATAAGTAGCGGCTAATCTCTCTTTTTGTTTGTTTGTCTATTTTGACAAAGGGTATTTACCCGAAATATTAATAAATGTACCCGTCTCTTCTAAGCGTGTTTCTTTCTCCGTTGGGTACTTCTTTTCTGAACGTGGGCAAATGGATATTTTGAAAGACATTTTTCGTCAATAGAAATGTCTTTCTTTAACCTATAAAAAGATTTTTTTTTGTTGATATAATATGTCTAAGTTATGTACATTTGAAAAACAAAGAAAAAAGAAGGAAAAAAATAATCGCCCAACGTGGGGCTCGAACCCACGACCCTGGGATTAAGAGTCCCATGCTCTACCGACTGAGCTAGCCGGGCTGCTGATAGTTTAGAACGCAGTGTAATATATTTATCCATGAGCTTTCCTATCGTGTGCCTTGCATTGTGTTTTCCCGCCACAATGTGAAGGACGCTGCGCGAGGGCCTAAATTTAGCGCTATCCAGTTTGGGCTGCCTGCCCACCGAAAGTTCCCACTGCGACGTGAGCCACTTCTAAAGGCATAAATTCAAATAAGCCTCCGCAGGCCGAGGCCTGCGGAGGCTAATGAGAATCTATGCCTCTTGTGATCTCTCATTGGGTTCAATTACGTCTATGCCTGCTCCGACAGCAGGCTGCGTTTAGCGTTAACCTACTTGAGTCCTTAACATTTCAGCGAATCATTCAGGGCCTACTGCAAGAGGCGTAGTAGACCCTCATGTGCCTCCGCAGGGTGCGGAGGTACGTGAGGATTTATGCTTCTTCAGGTAAATGTAATATCTATGTCTTTCACGGCCTTAGATCAATACTCAGCTGTTAGTGGCAAGTGTAATAGTCTACGTGAGGCTGTTTTTGCTGTTTTCACCAGAAACGGTTATAAACATAGACTGGCAAAAAAAAAAAAAAAAAAAAAAAGGAAAGTGAATACTCATAGCCAAAAAAGATACGTACACATTTCGTGCATGAGGTTAAAAAGCAGCAAAATGAAAAAATGTGAACGCCCAACGTGGGGCTCGAACCCACGACCCTGGGATTAAGAGTCCCATGCTCTACCGACTGAGCTAGCCGGGCTGCTAGGACATAGACACCTAGCAAGTCGGTGATAAAGCTTTGGTTAAGACTGAAATAAAATAGGTATTTAAATTATGCTACATGTACCACATTTTAAGTCACTCAGTCCTGAGAATCACGCGCGCAAAAGAGGCATTTATTTAAACTGCGGTTCTAGGCCTTCTAAGGATGGACAAATGAAAAAGATAACATAGCATAATTATCTGTCTGTAATCATAAAAAAATGTTTCTGTTGTTGTAACATCTATTATAAAAATAAATAAAAGAAAAATGAAAAAATTATCGCCCAACGTGGGGCTCGAACCCACGACCCTGGGATTAAGAGTCCCATGCTCTACCGACTGAGCTAGCCAGGCTGATGATGAAACTTCTCAGTGTAAAGTACTTGTACTGTGAGCTTCCTTTCACTCGAGGCTTGCGTTGTGTTCCCGCCAGGGTTGTGTGTTTCCTACAACAATGTGCCTGAATCACTGGTGTCGTCGGCTTCCAAGAGGTAACACAACGTTACTACGACCATAGACAGCTGTACGCGGGCCCTCTGCGGTTGACGTAGGCCCGAAGACCATTTTTGCCGTACTACTGGGTTTAGGCTGTGCGCGGGCCACTGCGGTCGACGTGGGTCCGAACTGAACACAATATTATTTTTGCTCACACATGGGGTTTAGGCCATGCCTGCGCGGCCGGCCCACTCAGTGCGGCTGACGTGTGCCCGAAGACGTTTTGCTACTGGGGTTTACTAGGCTGTGCGCGGGCCCGCTGCGGTCGACCGGCGCCGCTGGGCGGGCCCGAAGACAATTTTTACTCACTACTCAGTGGGGTTTAAGCTGTACGCGGGCCTACCGCGGCCCAGTGAGCTAGCGGCCGCCATCCCTGTCCCCCGTTACAGGCCGCGAGCCGACAGACCAAAATGAGAGGCCTAGTTCGTCGAAACGTGCGGCCACAACTAAAAAGACGCGTATCCGCCGAATCATAGTGCTGAACGTCAGACTCTCAAATGAAGTCAGTGTGTCACGTTCAACCTTGGAGGTTGGTAGCGGTTTTAGTCGCGATGATTCCTGCAGCCGGGCTGCAATCCGTATAGTCACTGATGTCGCGACTAACTTGACTCTGAAACCGCTACCGACACCCGGCAAAGGGTTAAAGAGGCTATTTGAAATATCACGTGCCGAAAGTGAATGTCACGACTGATTGTGTGTGTGTGTGTGTGTGTGTGTGTGTGTGTGTGTGTGTGTGTGTGTGTGTGTGTTTTATTTATATTTTCTATTACTTTATTTTTGTTAACACCGTATGCACAACCAATTCGTTCATGCAGAAGTACACTGACGAGAAAAGGCATTCTTTTTTAAAGTGTTTCCGATGATTCAGAAAATGTCGTCAGTTAGTGATTTACTGAGGGGAGAGTGGAAGAGCCGGCCTGCTTAGCTTATAGAAGAGCTAAAAGGCTTATAAAAGCCCATCATCCAACGCCCTAATTATTATCCCCGATCACTTTGTGCCAGTGGGACATAAAAATGGAGTAACGAACGAACGAACGCCCTAATTAATAACAATTTTTACATGGAATTAGGCCATCCACAAGTCAGTGTAAACAAACTGCGGGGGAGACGGCGGTGTTGAAAGGAAGGGGGGTGGGGTGGGGTGGGTGTGGGGGAGGGGGGGGGCGATCGAGACGACAGTTGACAAAATTTTCACATAAAAAACCAACAATCAAAATCATAATTTTTTTCTCTAAAAATATTTCTACTACAAAATGTTTTTCTAAAAAAAAAAAAAAAAAAAAAATGTGTGTGTGTGTGTGTGTGTGTGGGGGGGTGGGGGGTGGGGGGTAGGGGTGGGGGTGGGGGGAGGGTTGGATTGGGGGTGGTGTGGTGGAGACGGGGGATACTCAGTCCACTCCTACACTTTCTTTTAGGGAGGAGGGGGGGGGGCAGGCCCCTCCCCTCCCCTCACTCCCCCCTCCCACCATCAGCGGGGTTTTAGTCTAGCTGCTGGGGGTCAGTGCCCGGAAATGTAATGCTCGTACGGTGGTGGGAAATCGAGGGAGATAACCAGTGTGCTCGACCTTCAGAGGTGTCAAGCTGGCTAGGCATTACCCTCGAGCTATCAGGGTCCATCAATATTCCCATGCCTCTGGAAGCAAAAGACAACCAGAGACCGGTTGGCGAGTGAGCTTTAAGGCCCACTACCGCCGTAACTTTTCAAAGCGGATGTGACACTTCTGTAACAAACGGTTACGAAACGCTACACACAGGTCTAGTTATGGTTCATTTAGACACATGAGAATCCAGTTCAGCACACGTCGTCTTAATATCAAGTAACCTGACAATGACTCCACTCCGTTCTCATGATAAATACTACAGTGCTATCACTTGAAGTTTTTCAGAGTCCGAAATAGCTCAGGCGGTTAAACGTCGGAGCAGGAGAGCTAAGGGAATCGCCGGGTCGTGGGTTCGAATCCTGTCCCGGTCCCGGCAGCTGGACTCACAATCCAGGGGAAAAAAAACGGATTTGTTCAATACCAAGTCCGTTGAAAGGTCCTGGTAAATCAAAGTGGCACAGTTGGAGTGCGCCTGAGTTGATCAGTGTTCAGGTCGTATTCCATAGGCAATAGATTTCCCTGTTCCCCCATAACCCGCCCGTCAGGGCCGTCCATGATCACCTCGGTGCTGTGGACGTTAAACCCGAACTAACCAACCAACTTGAAGTTTGAAACGTTAACAGCTGCCGCACAGAATAAATAAGCGCGATTACGCATGTGCTGTTGCTGCCTGTCCAAACTGCTGTTAAAGTTCATTAGGTGTATCGACAAGACATAAAAAGCACAAATGGTGCAGAAACGTGTCTTCAGATTTATGCGTAATGGTACTTTAAACCACACTGCACGCCACACCTATACAGTAGCACCTTGCTTAGCCCATCATCCAACGCCCTACTGCGGGAGACTGATCGACCGTGATAATTTAAGGGTAGTGCCAGGTTAGCTTGACGCCTGAGGCCGCCAAGCTAATCTGGCACTACCCTTGAATTATCATGATCGATCCATTTTCCTGCAGCGGGTACAGTCGTTATGTGACACCTCCCAAGTTTGGGACTGAATGCAACCGTGGGGTTAAATGGGTTACAGACGTGCGCAGTGTCTAAAGCCACTAATGCAACTGACCCCAGGACAAAAGGCAGACAGGCTGAACATCAGACTCGCTGCCGCTTCTTTGAAGAAAAAAAACCTCCGCTCTTTCAGGTTTCGGTGTTTTAAAAAAGTCGGACAAGGTGAAAGGAATCGAAGTGTGTTAAAAGTTCAGGATCAATCGGCTAGCTTTCCTTCCACGTAGAAAAAACACATTCGACGTAATTAATGTTTGTCGGTAACGTGCGTATAATTTTGTGAAAAACAGTTTGTTTGTTAAAAAAGAAAACTTGTTGACGATGTCACATGTTGTTGGTAAGATAGTGCAAATTATCGGTCAAAACAATAAACCCACAAGGATCCAAAGTCACGGAGCAGCACACATTGTACACTGACGAGCAAAAAGATGCAACAGTTTTGGAATCATCGGAAACATTAAAGAGAGCAAAAGAAATGCGACAATTTTGGAATCATCGGAAACACTAAAGAGAGCAACAACAAAAAAGCGAGATTTTCGGAATCCAAAAATGTCGCATTTCTTATGCTCGTCAGTATAGGTCGGGATCCGAGACGTATCGCCGGGATGGTCCCTGGATAGGTCAGGTGGTAGAGCGTTCAACCCCCATCCGAACCTGTCGTGGATTTGAATCAGGGTGAGATCAAAATCGGATCACGCAAGTTTCGGTGCCCTATTTATGAAATCATCAGACTTTATGCATTTTAATTTTTTTTAATATATTTTATTCACTGAAGAGAAAAATAAATGCTTTAATGTTTCCGATGATTCCAAAAAATGTCCTGTTTTTTTCTCGTCAGTATTAGTCGCAATACTCGTCAGTATACATGTATACGCAGTATACATGTGAGAGTGGTGAGGTTTCGTTTGAAGCAAACGACGATGGAGATGTTTGGAGTGTTGCCTGTGCATATAGTGCAAGCTTTTATCTGCCGCGATGTCAGTAGCTGCCGTTCGTTGTTGGGAGTCGTTCGTTGCGAACCGGCGAAACCTTACTTACGCCGCGGACCAGCGAAAAAGAGGAGCCTGTCTCCGGTTGATAATTGCTGTCGGGGTTGTTTGCCTTTGGAACTTAAAGATGCAGGTCACTTTTTTTCGTATGCACTTACCACATGCTCCTTTGATGTTTGAATTCAGTCCGCAGATCAAAGGTTCATTGAAATGTTATACAGATACACGCAGTGAACGTGCGTACTATAAATGCTAAGTTTCTGCACTGTGGCACCATGAAGCTGGAGGCCGCACGAAAGAAATGGAAAAAACAAAGAGCAAATAAACAAAAGAACAAAGAGCAAATAAACAAAAGAACAAAGAGCAAATAAACAAAAAGAACAAAATGAACAAAAAACCAAAAAGCAAATAAACGTTCTAGTAAGACATTCGCTATATAACACATTTTAATAACAACCATACAGTATTCAGAATATCTTTACTGTTTAGCAAAAGAAACGCGACATTTATGGACTCATCAGAAACTCTACAGTGTTTTCGATGATTCCAAGAATATTGCTTTCTTTTTTTTTTTTTTTTTTTTTTTTTTTTGCTCGTCAGTATACAATACAAACTGATACCAAATACTTAAGATTATTGGGACCGATACACACGTATTCGCTCAGCAATGTAATCCATTAAACGCTAACTGTAAGGATTTCAAAAGAACCTCTGGACCAAATGGGTGCCGGACTACTAAGCGTGTCAAATGCGAAGTATATCTCAACTAAAGAGGAAACGCGCTCACAAAGGACAAGTACGACACGGTTTAAGAAATTGTTCGGGTTTAAACACTTTTTTCAAAATTTCTAAAGACAAAAAAGACATTGCACCAGACCCTTTCCGGCTTAGGTGAGATATGCCTTTTACTCTTGTCTGTACGTTCATTTAACCCATTCAGCCCCGACGCACTACGGCAGGAGGTGGATCGATCACGATAATTCAAGGGTAGTACCTGATGAGCTCGATGCCATCAAGCGCCAAGCTAATCTGGCACTACCCTTGAATTTTCATGATCGATTTGTGCCAAAAGTGGGCAAATGCATGCAAACTCATGACCCAATAGAGGAGACTTTGTGTTTTTTTTTGCATTTTACACCCTTGATAGTCGCCGATTTGGTCTGTACGTTGTAGAAAGGGGTGACGTTTTGTGAAGGACAGAACCAGTGCCATGAAACTCGCACAAAAAATGTGTGTGGGTGCTGTCTGGTAAAAGCTAAGCTTTCAGAAACCAAATTGGCCAGTAACATTCACGCCACCTGCACGTGCACAGCTATTATTGTGTTTTCCTAAAATAAAATAAAGTTTGTGTAAAACACCGCACGGTAAACACGTTAGGGGAGGTTCATTTTCCGCCCCGAGTTTATTGTTGCTGTGGGAAACTTGCCTGATAACAGATATAAACTTAAACCCAGATGGCCTCCACATTCCAAAGATGCATATGAGACTAGCTGTGCCAGTGGCAAGAGGCATAGATTCTCATGAGTCCCTGCATTCGCAGGGACTCATGAGGATCTATGCCTCTTGCAGATGACGAGGACTAGATGATTGCTATGAACATGCACATCGGCCAGGCATTCCCTCACAGATCAAACGCCAGAGGAAACGCTGCAAGGGGTTTCACAAGCGTAAATGGGGTCAGTACAATGCACTGATCAGATCATGATGCGCCCCTACTTCTGCCGCAGCACATTAAGATCTATAACGTTCTAATGATGGGTATTTTTTGCTGCAAGAGATGGTGCACGTGTCTGGAATCATGCACTGATCAGCAAGTCGAACGCATTGACCTTGCGCGTTCACATTGAGGAGCGGGGCGTATGGTAGTCAAAGCGTGCCAATATGTACAGGATGTGCATCTTCGGTCATGTTAGTATTTTATTACGAGCCACAAAGCTTATCTTTAATAAGCAGACAGCAATTTGAGACTCGTCGTCTTCAATCAATCAATCAATCAATCAATCAATCAATCAATCAATCAATCAATCAATCAATCAATCAATCAATCAATCAATCAATCAATCAATCAATCAATCAGCCAGCCAGCCAGCCAACCAGCCAACCAACCAACCAACCAACCAATCAGCCAGCCAGCCAGCCATGAATGAATGTATGAATGAATGAATGAATGAATGAATTCACCCACCCCATCCATTCCATCTGGGCTGGGAACCTCTTGGGCCAAGAATTATAACAGCAGCCTTTAGAACCAAGAAAAAGCTCAAGCTGAACGTCATCCAGTGTTATGCGCCCACCAATGACAGTGACGAGGAAGAGAAACAAGAGTTCTACGACCGACTCCAGAGTGCTGTGGACAAATGTGCGGAGCGAGACATCACCATCGTCATGGGCGATTTTAATGCCAAAATAGGGGAGGACAACACCGGATACGAAGAGGTGATGGGGAGACAGGGACTAGGCTCGGAGATGAGTGAGAACGGGGAGAGGTTTGTAGACTTTTGTGCTCTAAACCGACTTGTCATTGGAGGCAGCATCTTCCCACACAGAAGAATACACAAAGCAACTTGGGTCTCACCTGACCATACAACAGAGAACCAAATAGACCATATCTGCATTAGCAAGAAATTTAGAAGATCCCTTCAAGATGTTCGAGTGAGGAGGGGAGCAGATGTCGCCTCAGACCACCATCTGCTTACCTTAAGAATGAAGCTCAAGCTAAAGAAAAGCCGCACAGAGACAACAAGAAGACAGCGCTATAATGTAGGCCTCCTGAGAGAAACTGGAGTTAGAGAAGAGTTCAAACTGGTGCTGTCCAACCGGTTTCAAGCGCTACAGGAGCTAGTAAATGAAGAGGAGGCGGTCACCACAGCGCAGCAGTGGAAGGCAGTTAGAGAGGCGCTGAACTCAACCTGCAAAGACACTGTAGGGTTCAGGAAACACCACCACAAGGACTGGCTGTCGGCACAGACCTTGAAGAAGATAGAAGCGAGGAAGCAGAAGAAAGCAGCGGTCAACAACAGTCGCACGAGAGCAGCCAAAGTAAGGGCACAGGGGGAATACTCGGAAGCCAACCGCGAGGTGAAGAGGAGTATCAGGGCAGACAAGAGGGCCTACACAGACAGCCTGGCAGCAGAGGCAGAAAAGGCAGCTGGCAGCGGCAACATGAAACAGCTCTACGACATTACCAGAAGATTGTCGGGTAAGTATGGCCATACAGAAAGACCAGTAAAAGACAAAGAAGGCAAGCCTATTGCAGACAGAGCAGACCAACTCGACAGATGGGCCGAGTATTTTGAAGAGTTATTGAACAGACCTAGCCCACCCGACCCCCCCGACATCCAGCCGGCAGAGACCGACCTACCCATCAGCTGTGACAGACCCAGCCGGGAAGAGATCAGAAAAGCAGTGGCATTTTTGAAGAATGGCAAAGCAGAAGGGCCAGATGGCATCCCAGCGGAGTCTCTGAAAGCAGACCTAGAGACAACAGTTGAGATGCTGTACCCACTGTTTGGAAAGATCTGGGAAGAGGAGGTGATGCCAGCTGACTGGAAGGAGGGGTACCTAATCAAGCTTCCCAAGAAAGGCGACCTCAGCAAGTGTTCCAACTACAGAGGAATCACCTTGCTGTCAGTACCAGGGAAGGTCTTCAACAGGATCATCCTAGAGAGAATGAAGAGCTCCGTTGACCCCCAGCTGAGAGACCAGCAAGCAGGATTCAGGAAGAACCGATCATGTACAGACCAGATCGCCACTCTCCGCATCATCGTGGAACAGTCTCTGGAGTGGACCTCCCCGCTGTACGTCAACTTTGTGGATTATGAGAAAGCATTTGACAGCGTGGACCGAGAGACTCTGTGGAAACTCCTACGACACTACGGTGTACCCACAAAGCTCGTCCGCCTGATCAAGAGCAGCTATGATGGCATGACATGTCGCGTGATCCACGAAGGGCAGTTCACCAGAGAGCTCCAGGTCAGAACTGGTGTCAGGCAGGGGTGTCTGCTGTCTCCGTTCCTCTTCCTACTGGCCATAGACTGGGTCATGAAGATGACCACAGAGCACAGACGAAGTGGAATACAGTGGACACTGTGGACACAGCTTGACGACCTCGATTTTGCAGACGACTTGGCATTACTGTCCCACACTCATCAACAAATGCAGGACAAGACCACGAGGCTTGCTGACATCTCGTCCCAAGTGGGCCTCACCATTCACAAACAGAAAACAAAGACAATGAGGCTGAACGCAACCAAGGAAGAACCAGTCTTGCTTGCTGGCACCCCGTTGGAGGAGGTGGAGTCCTTCACCTATCTCGGGAGCATCATAGACAAAAAAGGCGGCACTGATGCAGATGTCAGAGCACGAATCGGTAAAGCCAGAGCAGCCTTTCTCCAGTTGAAAAAAGTGTGGAGTTCCAGAGAGCTGTCACAACACACCAAAGTCCGGATTTTCAACTCCAATGTAAAAGCAGTTCTCCTATATGGAGCAGAGACATGGAGATTGACAAAAACCACAGTCAACAGAGTACAGACCTTCATGAACAGTTGCCTTAGAAGAATTTTGAAAATCCACTGGCCAGAGAAGATCAGCAACGTCAGACTCTGGGAGAGAACAGAGCAGATAACAGCAGAGAATGAAATTGGGCGAAGAAGATGGGGATGGATCGGTCACAGTCTGAGAAAGCCAGCTTCCAGTATCACTAGGCAGGCATTGTCATGGAACCCCCAGGGAAAGAGGAAAAGAGGTAGGCCGAGAAACTCCTGGCGTCGAGACCTCCAAGCAGACATCAAGAGACTGGGAACCACCTGGAGTAGAATCGAAGGAGAAGCACAGGACAGGAGTTGCTGGAGGTCTCTCGTCGACGGCCTATACCCGGGTAGGGGTGACAGGCTTAAGTAAGTAAGTAATCCATTCCATCACGATCGGCCATGAATCCATCCATCCATGCAAACAATCGAGTAAGCAAACAACCAACATCAACATTGTATTATCCTCTAATTATCCAATGTTTGTTTTATCAGTGTTATTGGTTTTTTTCTCCCCCATTTCTGACTTATACCAACCCGTCACAGACTATTCCTGTATTATATACAGAGTTCTTCTTCAGTCAGGCCAGACGAGGTTGGAATTCAATCATGGAAGCTAGACCAGAACTCACCTCGCGCCGAGCGCATGCGCATCGCAAAGCCGGCCCCGCTGATCTGATCCAAGATGGAGGGAGGTCCGCTAGTATTTATCTGTCAGCCCCAACTTTCCATTTGCCTATCTGATGAGCAGCTTCCAGATTACCTGTATTTGCCAAATACTAGGCCATGCCGGGGTCTTGCCTTTCTGGTTTTGTGAACAATAATTGCAAGGACCCTCTGCAAAAAGCGTACATCTACACGAGCCCGCGCATTTGCGTGGGCTCATGACTGAAGATATACGCTTCTTGCATTCTCCATTTTCAACTGTGCTCTTTACTTGGAGGGTGTCATAACGCTTTTAATTTACAATGGCTTGCGAAAGAATTGGAGGTACATTTCCAGACTCGGTGTTGCCTTGTCCTCCATACAAGTAACTACCCACAGTTTGGCAGTATATAAATCCTCATGAGTCCTCCCGGGTGCAAGGCTTCTGAGAATCTGTGCCTCTTTCAACCAGAAGGGACTGGAGCGGGGATCTGAGTGAATATAAGGGATCGTACGGCATATTTAGGGGGCGGTAATGGCGCAGCTGTGGGTGTCATAAAATTCATGACACTAAAATGTGTTCGCGTTGCCCGTGCCACGGCTGCGGTGTATACGGGTGTTCGGGTCGCACTTTCATAAACAGTAGCGCAATTAACCCCAAAATAAAACCACTCAGTCTGAGACACACCCAGCCACGGACCTTGTTCCTGGACTGCAAGAGACATAGATCCTCACGAGCCCCTGCTGTAGCAGGGGCCCGTGAGGATCTATGTCTCTTGTTCAGACGGGAGAGGGTTGGGTCAGGGAATTCATCCTCAGCGCTGAAAGCTTTCGAGGGACACTCTAAAAGCAAAATCCTTTCCATTTGTAAGAGTCACATATAGAGATCTTTCACTCAAGTACAGCTGCATGTACAGAAGAAGAGTACAGTTTAGTACAGGAACTGTTGTAGGCTCATGAGGATCCCTACCTCATGCTGACAAGTCGAAAAGACAGCATTGTTTACCTCTGTGTACCACATGGGGCGGAAGCCAATACAATTTCTGAAACTATTTTTTTTTCTTCAGGAGGGTGAGATCGGGAAGTACCCTGTTCCCTTTCATTTGGTTGATTTCACGATAGCTTCTCTAGAGCGGTATATATGCTAGAGTTTTGACACAATCATACGAGCTCTGCTAATTCTCAGCTCCCCATGATATGTCTCAGTAACGGAATTCCGTTGACAGGGTTGGGTTCAGTTGCGCGAGAACTTAGTCCTGCGCAAGCCACTAAGCAAGGTGCTCCGCTATAGCAGAGTACCTTGCTTAGTGGCTTGCGCAGGACTAAGTTCACTTATACAACTGTCCCCTGGACCCGAAACTACGTCTCTCGACCTCGAAATGAAATGGACTTAGCCAATTCAATTTTGATGGACTCACCACATGTTTGTGTTCACGTTGGCCCGAAGACAATTTCCTCAACGGGCTATAAATGGTTCACATTTAGGATTTGTCTGAAAATCGCTACATACACGTCGTGGGAGATGAATGAGTTGGGGGTGGATGGTGGGTGAGGGTTGGGGAACTGAGGGTGGGATGGAGTTTGCAATATCAAACATTTATAAGTTCTCCCTAAAGTGTAGGAGTATAGGATAATACTTGAGGCAGTTTCCCTTTGTCTATTTACTAGTATATAACCGAATTGAACTGAACAGTGTTTTATTGTCTATTTAATGACATTCACAAATTCGATTTGTTTTTTCTTTGTTGCATTGCAACATTTGAGTGTCTATTGTCAACGTCGTGTTTAGATATTACAGTACTTCATCTGTTTTTTTGAAAGAACAGAAAAGGGGAATCCACTCTGGGCACATCTCCACCCCTAGACACGTCATCATCCCCTCACCACTACCCGACTCAGTCCCATCACCTGTAATTTCCTCCACCCCTCTTTCCCTACGATACCCTACCCTAGGTACTCCATTCTACTCCCCTATCCGACCCTACCACCAATGTAATAATCATATCATAATTTGATCTCTGACACCCTGCCTCGCTCACATAGCGCACATCCCCAATTTGTCGTACCTAACACCAAGAGAGAAAGCCAGAAATCAGCAAGGGACATAGATCCTCATGAGCCCCCGCTGGAAGCATGGGCTCATGATGATCTATGTTTCTTGCTTGCCTACTTTTCCTCTCCATTTTTCGCCATGGAAAATGGTTTTCAGAACCAAGCCCCCAATTTGTCGTCTGGCTCCTTTTCCCAATTCACCCCCGTGACGGCCTCACAGGAACAGAAAAACTACCTTTTTCACAGGGGGGCTAGAAATATTACAGTGAACCTCAAAATGCAAAATGCATAGATCCTCATGCTTCCGAAGAAATGTCGCGAGCTCTTGATAAACCTATGTCTATTTTTTACCTCATTGTTCATGCTTTTTCCCCAGGCAAAGGAGGCAAAATATTGTCGACATTGAAAGAAGAGAGAAAAATAAGTTGTACCTTTCTTCTCGAGACGTCACTTCCGCCTCTTCTTTTGCAAGAGACATAGATCCGCACGAGCCCCCGCAATTGCGGGGGCTCATGAGGATCAACGCCACTTGCTGGCCCAAGATATAGCTGTATTTCACAGGCGAGAGAGATCATAAAGGGTTCACGCTTTGGCAGACAAAAAGAAGAGATACCCTTCGGGCGTTCAGGAGGTGGAGAAAGGGATGAAAAACGATCCGGGAGTCATACATTATACAAGCCGAGAGAGCGTCTGAGGCCAAACCCAGTAAGCAAAGCTCCTCGGGCCCACGACGGCCGCAGCGGGCCCTCGCACGGCAGTGAGCGGGCCCACTGCAGCCGCCGCGGGCCCGAAGACGTTTGGCTACTGGAGAAGATTCGACGGTTGTTTGGTGGTGACGTAGACTGACTGGACCAAGTCGCTGACCTTAATGCGGAGACGGGTTAAGGCGGTTACAGGGTGGGGGTGGGGGTGGGGTAGGGGTTGGGGGATTGTGAGGGTAATGCTAAAGATATCAGCACTCCCGTATTTCACTAACATATGAATCACGTCGCAAAAGACAAAACAATTCAAAGTTTTTTTTTTCCTTTGAATGTCTATTTTTTTCCCCTCGTCGATAACGAAAACCCAGAGTCCGAAATAGCTCAGGCGGTTAAACGTCTGAGCAGGAGAGCGAAGGGAATCGCCGGGTCGTGGGTTCGAATCCCGTCCCGGCCCCGGTAGCTGGACTCACAATCCAGGGGGAAAAACGGATTTGTTCAATAGCATGTCCTTTGAAAGGTCCTGGTAAATCAAAAGTGGCACAGTTGGAGTGCGCCTGAGTTGATCAGTGTTCAGGTCGTACTCCATAGGCAATAGATTTCCCTGTCCCCCATAACCCGCCCGTCAGGGCCGTCCATGATCACCTCGGTGCTGTGGACGTTAAACCCGAACTAACCAACTAACCAACCAACGAAAACCTGAGGGAAATGTATTTCGTATGTTTTTAATCCCCTTTTTTTTGTCGTTTGAGAAGATTATCCTGAAGACTACTTTGCAGTGTAGTAGAGAGACCGACCCAAATAGTTCAAGAATTGCACCACAATAGCTTGGCTACTTCCTCCCCCCCCCCCCCCCCGTACCCCCACCTCCCCAACACACACCCCTCCCCCTCATCCTTTTCACACTTCTCCAAAATGTCATCTACATCATCTCTTCTGATCCACCCTCTCCGCCATGCACCCCCTCCCCTCTGTTTCACTATTTCACCTCCTTTCTGTACCCTCCAACACCCCTTCTTTGCGTACCCCGAAGGCAGAAGAGAGTCTCAGAGTTAGCGGCACCTGCCTGGCACATAATTATCTTGTCGGAGCTCATCGGAACCGGGGGAAAATTACAATCTCCCTTCGATTGGCACCTTCTGCCTTCCACCAGCAAGAGGCAGAAATCCTCGTGCGTCTATGTTAGCTGCAGGGGAGCTTATGAGAATCCACGCCTCTTACTGGCGCGGATTGGATACATTTGCATCTGTGGCAAACTTCTCAGACGGAAAAATTCATCGGAACTAGAGGAAAATTGCAATCTCCTTTTCTCTGCGTCTTTTTGGCTTAATCTGCAAGAGGGACAGATCCTCCTGAGCCCCCGCAACTGCGGGGGCTCATGAGGATCTGTGCCTCTTGCGAAAAATTTGTCGACGGCTTTTACCTCTGTGTTGCTCATTAAGACGGAGTTATCACGGCCCAATTTCTTCTCTTGCCAGTGCCCGACCCCTCCCGCCACTAGCCTCGAGCCGCTTGAGCCAAGATTGCGTCGTTAATATTTAATCGTAATCAAATTTCGCTGCCCCTTCCGATCCGCAATTTTGATTCCGGGTTGAGTTTGGGAGAGTGAATGCCGGTGAACACGGACTATGCGCATTTCTGGTTAATTCCTTCCATTTACAAGTGGCGCAGGTCCTCATGTATGATTCTGAGGGCTCGTAAATACCTACACGCCCATTATGCCATCATTTCATCGCTATTCACAAACCAGAAAGGATTCTATGGGAGATTGGGTCAGTCTTCCAGGAACTGAGGGTGGATGGAAAACATGGAATGAGTAGAACATGTAAAATTCGGATTGGATTTAAGAATGGGAGGCACGTCTTTTTTTCTTTCTTTTAATTGCTGAGACCTATTCTTCACTTTTCTTCTGTTTGCTGATTGCTATTTTTTGTAACTTTTTCTTCTGGTTGATGAGTGCGAAACTTCAAACACCAATACTGATCACAACAGATTGTTTGCTAATATCATTCGATCTTGTGGCACCTTTCTTAACCCATTACATCCTGAGGCTGAATTTTTAAATTGAGCTTATTGTCCTATGAAGGCTTTATTACAGATTAGGAGATAGATCTATCATTTTAGTTTAAGGGTGGTGCCAGAATAGCTTGGCGCCTGAAGCTATTCTGGCACCAGCCGTGAACTGTCATAGTCAAGTTTATTTCATGCGGGCAAAGTGTATGAAGATGAAAAGGGCTAATTGCGTGCTAGTCTCTGATATTTTGACCGTTTGTCTTTTGCGTCATTGTGTACCTGTTCCAACGACCACCATCGATCTGCAAACGCCATATACCATCAGCAGCCCGTGCGAGTGCACTTTTCCTAGGGCTTATCACTGCCCGCGCTGATGTAGGGTCTCGGCAAGATCTCTACCTCTTGCGAGTAGATAGCCTTGGACGACCTCAACCCTTTTCATCCTGATACACTTTTGCTTGACATAAATTTGACCAGGACAGTTCGAGGGCGGTGCCAGAATGGCTTGGCGCCTGAGGCGCCAAGCCATTCTGGCACCACCCTCGAACTAAAATGGTTGATCTATCTCCTGATCTGTAATATACACTTCACGTGAAAATAATCAAATTAAAAAAGAATCTGCCTCAGGATGTCATGAGTTAAGCTTGATCACATCCTCTACCTTAACACACGTGCAACATCTCGATTGGGCAAACCTTTTGTTACAGCCTCAATCTGCAGCGGCGTTTTCTCAAATGCAGTACAAGAGGTGATCATTTAAAACAACCCCAAAATCGACCATATTTGTCATTAACCCTTTCCCTGCCGAGACAAACATGAACACCACCCAGCTACAAGAGGTCTAGATCCTCATGAGCCCCTGCAGTTGCGGGGGCTCATGAGGATCAATATCTATGTCTCTTAGACGGTTTTTGCTTTTGGCGTGGAATGAAAAGATATTTCAGTAAAAAATATGGGGAGGGTAAGGGTTAATTATGAATCATATTTTAGCGGATGGAAGTAGGTAGGGGAGGAGGAGGGGGTGGGGGGTGGGGGTGGGGGTGGGGGGGTAGGGGTGGGTGTAAGTTCATGAGGATGTATACTTCTTGCAGATGGAGGGTGCATGGCCTGAGGACACTTGCCTGCCTGGTTATATACTGTTACGTCTCTTGTGTTTAACTCATTCGAGACCTGCCGCATCCGGATACGTGGCTTACAATGCGAATCCGAATGCAGCCGGTCTCGAATGTGTTAAGGCGGAGTAGGTGATCAAGCATGACGACGAGATGTTTAAATGTGTGTCAGATTTTGCTCCAAGCATCTGAGGTCACGCACCTGATTTATGAAGGTGATGCACTTTCTTGTAATAAAAAAAAAAAAATTTTAACTGTCGATCTATCTCACGTTTATCTGTAACCGTATTATGTATGGCAGTGTCTTTTTCTACTGCGCATTTATTTTTAGTTCGGTTTATTTAATTTAATTTATTTATTTATACATTTTTTGGTGGTGTTCGTTTCTTATTACGCTGGTTCGTTGTTTCATCTTTCAAATGTTCCAGCTCAATAGCTAATTCAGTTTAACCCATTCAGCCAAATCGCCCTACAGAAGGAGATGGATCGACCATGATAATTCAAGGGTAGTGCCAGTTTAACTTGGCGCCTGACGGCGCCAAGCTAATCTGGCACTACCCTTGAATTATCATGGTCGATCCATCTCCTGCACCTACTACATAAAGTAATAGGAACTACCCTCAGGCCATCCGCTGGAGAATATCCAGTGTTCCCCCCCGAGGGGGGATGCTAGAAAATATTCCCAAACAGATATTGGACCTGCTGAGTAGATTTAATGTAAAAGCAGTTCTCCTATATGGAGCAGAGACATGGAGATCGACAAAAACCACAGTCAACAGAGTACAGACCTTCATGAACAGTTGCCTTAGAAGAATTTTGAAAATCCACTGGCCAGAGAAGATCAGCAACGTCAGACTCTGGGAGAGAACAGAGCAGATAACAGCAGAGAATGAAATTGGGCGAAGAAGATGGGGATGGATCGGTCACAGTCTGAGAAAGCCAGCTTCCAGTATCACTAGGCAGGCATTGTCATGGAACCCCCAGGGAAAGAGGAAAAGAGGTAGGCCGAGAAACTCCTGGCGTCGAGACCTCCAAGCAGACATCAAGAGACTGGGAACCACCTGTAGTAGAATCGAAGGAGAAGCACAGGACAGGAGTTGCTGGAGGTCTCTCGTCGACGGCCTATACCCGGGTAGGGGTGACAGGCGTAAGTAAGTAAGTAAGAGTAGATTTAAAGTTTTTGCCGCCTACGCCCCGGTTTCGCTCTTCAGGTAGGCATACGGAGTAACCTGAAATTGCAAACACAACGCATGTACAAGAAGCCGCCTCCAGAATTTACTGGTAGCACCGCTAGCACAGCGCGGATTGCATACCTAAAGCTTTATGAGGTGTTGCAGTGGAAGAAGACAGACTAATTTTGAAAAGGCAATTTTGTTGTACAATTATTCTTTACTTATAAAGCTAAAAAGCCCCAAAAATGCATTCAATCATTCAATTGCAAGATATATATATATATATATATATATATATATATATATATATATATATATATATATATATATATATATATATATATATATATATATATATATATATATATATGTATTTGTTTATGTCTGTTGCAAGTGTCTGGAGCTTGTAAGAAAATGCCGGGGCGGCCAACAACGTCCTAGAAGCAGAATTACGCCTTTAGCATTAACCCGTTTAACCCCACGGCCGTTTTCCCTAAATTTTGAAAGTGTCACCTTGCGACTATGCAGTCGCAGGAGATAGATCGACCATGCTAATTCAAGGGTAGTGCCAGATTAGCTTGGCGCCTGATGGCGCCAAGTTAATCTGGCACTACCTTGAATTATCATAGTCGATCCATCTCCTGCTGCAGTGCGGCGAGGCTAAATGGGTTAAGTAATGCATTGAAATTTTGCTAGCCTGTCGGGGATCGTGAGATTGTTTATGCCTCTGTCCTGCAAAGTCAAAAAGCGGTAAGTCCTTTTTTGTAAAAAGCGAGATTTTCATTATGTTAAGATGGAAATCTCGCTCTTCCCAAAAAATGTACTTGCTATCTTTTGCATTCACAGGGCATTCAGCTTTTCATCCTGATACACTACTGCTTGAAATAAATTTGACTATGACCGTTCAAAGGGGGGTGCCACACTATCTTGACACCTGAGGCGCCAAGCTATTCTGGTATAACCCTTTGAATTCAAAATGGTTGATCTGTCTCCAAATCTGTAATGTTGCCTTCTTAGGACAATAAGCAAATTTTAATAAATCAGCCTGGCGTAGGATGTAATGGGTTAACGGATTCAAGACATGCTGCATTCTGGTTACATGGCATGAAGCTCGGCCTTAAGCAAGGTACGGCACTTGCCGTCTATAATGAGTTAACGTTTACACTGATGAGAAACGAAAACATCGAACGGTAACAACTGCAGTCTTGACAGTGAGCTCACGCCATCCCTGGCTGACTGGCGTTTGTTTTGGGTCCAGATTAGGTCGCAATTACGTTATCTGGTTGATTTGGAGTGTTTGGCTGCTAATTACCATCGCAGACGATAACCCCCACGCAGCCAATGATCACGAACAGCGCGTCTGTGAAACGACTTCACGCTGATTGACATTCGCGTGTAAAACACCGATGTAAACAGGACACATTGAAAATCGACCTTAAGAACGCAGAACTAACAAGAGACATAAATCTTCATGAGCCCCCGCGACTGCGGGGGCTCATGAGGGTTTATGTCTCTTGCAGCTGGGTAGCCTTCGCCTTGCCTCGGCAGTGAAGGGGTTAGTGAACTAACCTCACATTGACGCCCTGCATCTGAGAGTCACTGAACTAAAATGCGACCACAAGAGGCACAGACTATTCAGTGGAGAACGATCCAATATGTCTCAATTAACACATTTTCGAAACGCGCGGCATCCGGATACGCGGCTATGTGCCACGTATCCGCGTGCAGCACGACTCGGATGAGTTAAACTATTCAGCCCTGACACGCTACAAACTGGAGACGGATCGACAATGATACAACTGCAGCATTGAAGATATCATGCAAATGTACAATAACCTACGACATCCCACTTAATTGCGAGTGTAACCCCTTCCCGACCATTGGACTCAGAGCGTGATTCTGAAATCCTGCATTTCAACGCCAAAGGGTCCCAGCCGTATCTAAGAAACATGGATGTGAAGTACGGTCAGCCCGAGAGGCATGGATCCTCATGAGCCCCCGCGGTATTGCTCGTTGTTTTCCGGCAGTGAAGTGGTTAAAAGGTTGTTTTCTTCAGACTTTCCTATAATGAGATCATATAATTAGTCAAACGTTGGAGATAATTAATCACTGGCGAGTAAAAGAGAACTGTTTGCATATGTGGAAGTTGTGATAAAAAAAAATCTCCCACGAGTCGTGATTTAAAGAAAAAGAAGAATATACATCGTGATGATTTTACTTCTGGTCACATAAACATGTCCCAGCAAAAGTCATAATTTCAGTATAAAAAGTAAAAAGTAAAAAAAAAAGAAGTAAAAAAACAAAATTATTACCTTGTTTATGTTAAATTCAGTTTGCAAAACTTGGATAACTTCGTAATTGTGTGTGTGTGTGTGTGTGTGTGTGTGTGTGTGTGTGTGTGTGTGTGTGTGTGTGTGTGTGTGTGTGTGTGTGTGTGTTCCAAACTACCCTTCTTTACCCCTCAAATTCATGCTCAAACCCAATCCACGTCTTCTGATAGATTTCGCAATCGAATCACATCTGCAAGAGGCATACATCCTCATTCACCTCGGCAGATTGCAGGGGTTCATGGTGTTTTACGTCTCTTGTTGGTAAGGACAACTAGCATTAACATCTGCACTCGAAGGGTTTTCGTCTGCAAATATTTATTATGCAGCATGTCCATAAATCTTCACGTCGTTCTGATTTGGCGCGATTCTTGATCGGTTCACCTGCAGGTCGTGATGGCTGGGAAATTGTTAGCTTCATCTTCGTCCCTTCTGCTCAATCATTTCTGTCGACGAGGTCTGCGTCCTGCTTTAAAGGGACATAAGAATGTATTATCGACCAAATGTAAAAATATCACGACAATTATAATTTATTATTCCATCTTCAGTTCAGTCAGGCTGATATTCACTGAAGGTGGCAGAGGGCTGGGGTGGGGGTAGGGGGGAGGGGTAGTGGGGGTGGGGGTGGGGTTTTGGGGTGGCGGAGGAGGCTTCATAACAAATCGGTAATGTTCTCGGTTGCAGGCGACGTTATGGTGTCTGGTTAGCTCAGACGGTAGTCAGGAGTATTACATTAGGACGTTCAGCGTTCATGAGATCCTGAAATCCCTTTAAACATTACCACATGCACAGTTTAACCCATTACATCTTGAGGCTGAGTTTTTAAAATTTGCCTAGTGTCCCATGAAGGCTGCATTACAGACTACGAGATAGATCGACCATTTTAGTTCAAGTGTGGTGCCAGAATAGCTTGGCGCCACAGGCGCCAAGCTATTCTGGCACCACCCTTGAACTATCACAGTCAAATTAATTCCAAGTAGTAGTGCATCAAGATGAAAAGGGTTAAGGTTTGTCCGTGGTTTCTCTCTCCCCCAGAGTGTTTGCAATATGTCGTTAAAACAGGAAACACTGAGCTAAAAAAAAAAAAAAAGAAAAAAAACCACGACCAGTGATTGTTGATCTACGTCTAGGAGAGGTGATAAATGAAACCAAAAAGGGTGACTGCCAGAGCTCATAATCCAGGATAAGGTACAAAATAGGTAGATTTATACTGACGAGCAAAAAGAAATGCGACATTTTTGGAATTCCAAAAATGTCGCAGTTCTTTTGCTCGTCAGCATAAATCACTGGTCTGTAATTCACAGGTACTAGTCTCTGCCTTAACGGGCATTGCTTTGTTTTGCCACTGTCTACCTTACTATTGATAACTGAATTGTTTTCCCCCACCCAATCCCTTACTGATATGTCGGCTAAACGACGTGAGTGTTAGATCAAAGGAGAATGCTGACACACGAAACCCCGTTTAGTTCGGTGTCGGTGGCATATGAGACCGAAACCGAGCTACACTGATTTTCCGAAAAATGTTTGTGTCAACCTCTGCCTGTATGGGAGATCACCGTTCTAGAAGACACCGCTGCGGGCAAAACAACAGCGCAATAATGCAATCACAAAATAGATGTACACTAAACAGCGACTCTTCTCTTTGCTTTTCTCTTTTTTTCGCGACTTGGACATGACAGATAGGGCGGAAGATGGCGTCTGCTATTTTTTTTTTTTTACTGTGTACTGAATGACACAACCCAGAAGATCGATAGCTTCGATCATGACGTCGTCAACCGGATGCCTTGTCATTGCATCGTTTTCTTCTGCGTTCGTTTTAGACCTGCGAGACTTTAACACATTCGAGACAAATTGCATTCGGATACGCGACTAAAAGCAACTATTTGGATGCAGAACGTCTCGAATGAGTTAAGTGTAGATAACGGCAAGAACTCGGACATAAGGATACCACAGGTTTTTGATGGGACATGTGTGCTGATACACTTTTGCTTGAAATAAATTTGACTATGACAGTTCAAGAGTGGTGCCAGAATAGCTTAGCGCCTAAGGCTCCAAGCTACTCTGGCACCATCTTTGAACTAAAATGGTTGATCTATCTTGTAATCTGTAAGGTAGCCATAGGACAATACGCAATTTTTAAAGAAATCAACTTCAGGATGTAATGGTTAATCATACCAGCTGAGGTCAAAGGGCGCCGGAATCTGTGACCAGAGTCTCACCTGTGCCATTATGAGTTGAACACCCAATCCCCTCCTCCATCGGAGAAACATGGACGTACAATTAACCAGAAAGAGGCATTGGTCTTCATGAGCCCCTGCATCTGCGGGGGGTTAGGAGGATCTATGCCTCTTGCGTAGGGGTAGCACAGTCATGAATAAGTAACTGCGTGCATGAAGAAAAACGAAAAGAAAAAGAGAAAAAAGGAAAGGAAAAATCCGCCAAACTATAATCAACGCGACCCAGGTATTGTCGGCGCCTAACGTGAGAGCGGTGGGAGGGTCCCACGAGGCCCCGTAACACTGTGAAACACGACCCCCCAAACACGCTACAAACAGGTCCCCGACCGTGCACAACCGCATCAATTTGCTTGCTTGCTTGTATCAACACCGCTTCGTTGCCCGTTTTCTCAATGGGTGCGCTCGATTGGCGTAGCCAGCAGGACGAATAAGTTACTATTCAAGCTGCTCGGCTGCAAGTAAAATCGAATGTGTCCCACAGCAAGGCCAATGGATTTGTGGCTGGGAAAGAGGAGGATAAGAGGTTGGGTTGGATGACAGCTCAGATGATAGTTCAGATATATCTCTATTGTGAATATAATGATCTGTGAAAGACGGTCGGGGAAAGCTGGCAAATCATGGACGTCCCTAAACGAGGTCTGGACACTGGGTATGTTCGAAAAGAAAAACAAAATGAAGATGAGTATGTAACATGTCAGTGTAGGGAAAAGTGCAAGAAAAAGAAGAAGAAAGAAGCCTCCACCTGCAAACAACATCAACATCATCATCATCATCAACAACAGCAACAACAACACACCACACCACCAACACCACCAACATCTTCATCATCACTATCATCATCATCATCATCATCATCATTATCATCATCACCACCACCTCCACCACCACCATCAAGAACAACAGCAACAGGAACAAGAACAAGAAAAACAACAAGAACAACAAAAACAACAAGAACAACAGCAACAACAACACAACACAACAATGTGTTGATTGGTTATAGATCATAACATTTAAATTGAAATCCAGATGATGCCAAACACTCGTATGACAAACACTTGTATACACTACAGTAGGTTGTTATTATATGCAATGCCAACCATATATGGCGTTCTGCTTTTTCTCCTGCGGTCACGAGCACGCATTCTGGCCACATTCCTGCGTACCTTCCACGGCCATCCACGATCCAGCCCAAAACCTTCAATGGGACCCAGAAGCTTTGCCCAGCGACTGTTCCTCCAGTAGTTTTGCCGTACGATTCTTTCAGCCAGACAGGCCGTCTGCAAGAGGCATAGATTCTCATGAGCGCCCGGCGACAGCCGCGGCTCATAAGAATCTATGCCTCTTGCTGAAGCTAGTTTACCTCATTGACATCCTCAGAGTGGGGATTATTCAGTGTTAACCGGAGAACTGGAGAAGTGAAAAGGCGGGAAATGGAAATTGTTCACGGTAGTTGCCTCTTTTGGTCGCCACTTTCATGGTCTGTGGGCATGGCGCTTCATAAACAGCATGCAGCCATCTTCACATGGACGGTAGTTCCTGAGACAATATCTTTTTGTGTGTGAGAGGCACAGATCCTCATGGGACCCTGCAGGTAACCTGCAGGGTCCTATGAGCATCTGTGCCTCGACTACTCGGTCGTTATGCTCATGTTCCGCGTGCGCGGCGATGAATAGACAGCATGTAGCCATCTTCGGGTGGACAGTGGTAGTTTGTGAAAGAATAATTTCAGTGTTTGAGAGGCATAGGTGCTCATGAGCGTTTGAAGTGGCTCATGAGGATCTGTGTCCAATGCAATCACTGCCGACACGGCACATTCATGCTCTGTAAGACACTGCGTTTCATGGACAGGCAAATCGACAGGTTTGCTCTTTATTAGTTAGTTCGGGGTTTCATAACGTCCATGGCACGGGATTGATAATGGACGGGTTTAACGAGCGGGCCGTTATGGGGGGGGGGGGGGGGGGGTGGGTGGTGGGGGGGCGGGGACCGCGACAGCTATTACCTATTGAGTACAACCTGAGCTTTGATCAATTCGGCCGCACTGTAACTGTGCCACTTTGATTTACCAGTACCTTATAAAGTATAACGGACACACTATCTGAACAAGCCCGTCGTTTTGCCAACTGGTGGAAGCGGCACTGACTCCAGTCTCCCTGTTGGCCTGTCTAAGGACCTAGAAATGCCCCGGTTATTTCGAAGAGAAGACACTATAGGCTACACTGACGCTATAGTAAACATCACCCAAAGGTTTTCAAGAGGCATAGACCACCTTCACATTGTTGAAGTTCATGAAGAGTTAACTCATTCGAGACGTGGCGCCTACGGACACGCGGTTTAAGCCGCGTGTCCGGAGGCGGCACGTCTCGAATGAGTTGAACCTTGAGTGTAGGTAGCGGTTTGTTTGTTGGTTGGTTAGTTCGGGGTTTAACGTCCACGGCACCGAAGTGATAATGGACGGCCCTGACGGGCGGGCTATGGGGACAGGGAAATTTATTGCTTATGGAAGACGACTTGAACACTGATCAATTCAGGCGCGCTGCAACTGTGCCACTTTGATTTACCAGGACCTTTCGAGGTAGCGGTTTTAGTCAGCGATGATTCTTGTAAAACCGCAACCGACTAAAACCGCAACCGACACCTTTGGGTCAAATGCCTAGTGTTAGTCTCATTGTCACCCGAGTTCGACTGGTGAACTGAAAGCGCGTGTGCGCACGGTTACACACGATGTGTCTGCTGATAAACACAAATAATAATAATATATCTAGAAGAAAAAAAAAATGTTTTCAACAATGTGTTGTGCGATGGTCTGTGATTTGGGATCTTATTTCTTTCAGCCGTAAGATTAAAAATCTCAGACCAATGCACACCAAATTGTTACACACCTCTTCTTTCTAGACAGTCCAAATGATAACGATGACAATTTTCGTGGGGCGGCGACGCCGTGTGATCACCCGAGCACGGTACATTCGCAGTTTTTTCACCTGCCATTTTGCACGTGTGCGCTGGAGCGTAACCGCCGTGAAATTGCTCGCAAGGGAGATAACCGGCTGTAGTTCCGGTAACTCGTGTGCCTGGCACAAACCCTTTAACGTAAGTCGCGCGACACAGAAGGTTCAGGGCCAAATTTCAGGAAAATCACTATACCGACGAGCAAAAGAAATGCGACATTTTTGGAATCATCGGAAACACAAAAGTGTTTCCGACGATTCCAATAATGTCGCATTTCTTTTGCTCGTCAGTATAGTATCCGAGAGTTGGATGCACTGATCGCAGTGAGTTGAGAGCCCAGCACGACTATGGTTAAGAATTTCCAGCGCTAACTTGTGGAGATTAATCCCTTCCCTGCTATTGATCACGAATTGCTGGTCTCGGAAACTATTGCGAGCTGACCGACATTCACGTGAAGAACACAGACATAAATGGGACAGAAATTAGGCATAAAGAACATAGGACTAACAAGATTCAAGATTCCAAATATTTTTTGTTGTACATAGACATAAATCTTTATGAGCCCCCGCGACTGCGGGGGCTCATGAGAGTTTATGTCTCTTGCAACTGGGTAGCGTTCGTCGTGCCCCGGCAGTTTAAGGTTTAACTAATCAACTGTGATAGCTCAAGGATACTCAGTGTCCTTCAACTATCGCAGTCGACCGTGATCACTAAAGCAATCTGTGCACGGCGTATAGTCGTAAAGGTTCAAGTTCGTTTCAATCTTTTTTACCCACTGTGTCACACGAATAGAAGACGATTCTGAAATACGAGGCGACTTGGCGTTTGGAAGTGAAAGGAGTAGTTGATAGCTCGTAAGCCAGGTACATATAACACCACACTGGTTATCTCCTTCGAGTCGCTACCGGCCGTAGCGAAACGAGGCGGAAACCAGTGTGAAATAACAACTTAATAGCTGGTTGGTTAGTTGGTTGATTGGTTAGTTATTTAGTTGGTTGGTTGGTTGGTTGGTTGGCTGGTTAGTTCCTTAGTTCGTTAGTTAGTTAGTTAGTCAGTTGGTTAGTTAGGAGTTTAACGTTCGCGGTACAGGAGTGACTACGCACGGCCCTGCGGGACAGGGGCAGCTATTGCCTGTAGAGTACGACTTGAACACCGATCAATTCAGGCAGCACTGCAGCTGTGCCGCTTTGATTTACCAGTTTGACTGACATTTCAGCGGATATCTTAGAGAACAAGCCCGTCTTTTCCCTTGAAAAATGACTGCGATCTGGCTCACAGAAATACCGATTTGTTATTCATCCACAAGACCGACTGCTGGACTTGAGGTGTCCACTAAAATGATTGTAAAAAAAACCAAAAACAAACGAATCAGGTGTAGAAGATGGATGGACCACGATAGTTCAGGATGGTGCCTGAACATCTTGGCGCCTCCTGGCGCCAAGATGTTCAGGCACCATCCTTGAGCTATCCGGTGGGAGGGTCTGCTGTTGTGGGGTGTTAGAGCTGAATGACAATGGAGCAGTGTCTGCTAAGATTAAGACCATCTCACTGCACAGCATGTTTCATGCAGTCAGTCGACTTCGATAACGAGGTCGGACATAACACAAGTTGGATATAGCAGCACTTTTTTTCTGAGGTCCCTACCACAATATCTCTATGTAATTCACTTCGCTTATAACAACTTCGGTTATAACAACGAAACAAAGCGTGGGTCCCCAAGCGATTCAATTACTGATACCCGACGTTTGTGTTCGTCACTGTTATCTTCAAACTGAAGCAAAATTCAGTCACATTTTTTTTGAGAGTCCTCTGCAAAAGCACTAACTCATTCTGCTCGCGACACACCACGGCAAGAAGTGGCTCGACCATGATAGTTCAAGGGTGGTGGTGGAATAGCTTGGCGCCTATAGGCTCCAAACTATTCTGTCACACCCTTGAACTATCATGGTTGATCTGTCTCCTGAATTGGAATGCAGTCCTCAGAAGATAACTCCAAAATGTGGGTATTTCGTACATCGGGCACAATGAGCTAGGTACATTGTACAATCAAAACGTGACGTGTGTAAAGCTTCAGAATCAGCTGCGATCACACGTGCGCACCCCAGTAGCAAAAGTCTTCGGGCCCGAAGACGTTTGCTTACTGGGTAAGGCCACCACACAAGCGACTACCAAAAAGTGGTCTCTTTACACAGTTTCATCCAAGTAACAGGAACTGAGATGACCGTGGGGCCGAAACTGAATTTTACCAGTGACTTCACTGACGTGAAATGCGGCGCGCATCAGTCCCAGAATCCTCTTCCATTCTAAGCGTGTCAGTTTCCTTCTTTGTTGGCATTTTTTTTTTTCATTCTTTGGTTAGACAGGTGGTTTTGTCTTGACAGGCTTGCAAGTGCTGACTTACCTTTTTAGCCCTGACAGAAGACAAGAAGATTATAGATCAAACAGGCTAGTTCAAGAGTGGTGCCAGAATACAGTAGCTTGGCGCAGGCACTGACCAAGCTATTCCGGCACCGCCCTTGAACTATCATGGTCGATCTATCTCCTGAAATATTACACGTATATTTTTATTTTTGAAGACACATTCATTGATCTCGACCTAAAAATAATGTGTTACCTCATTCGAAACGTACCGTAGACGCTCAGATACGCGGCAAATTACCGCGCATCCGTATGCGGCACGTCTTGAATGAGTTAATTGAAGGGTTGTGTAAGGTAGATCGACCCCGGGTGATAGCGCAAGTATAGTGCCTAATTTGCTTGATATCTGTGCTATCAAAGTTGATAAACTTCCGCAATTTGCACTAAAACTAACAAAGGGGAAAAAGTGGCAAAATAGCATAGGACGAGTCGGTGTCTCACTTTGGCCCTTTCGATAGTGCCGCATCCGGATACGCGACAGAAACCCGTGTATCCATACGCGGCACTCCTAGGGCGAGTTAAAATATTTCAAAAGGCCGTAGGTTGTATATCTTGTATAGTTCAGTTGCATTCATAAATGAGCGTTAGTGCATGGGGCCAGTTGCATGAGCGAGCTTAGTCCTGCACCAGCCATTAAGCAAGGTGCGCCGCTATAGCGGCGCACCTTGCTTAGTGGCTGGTGCATGGGCACATGGGCTCATGCAACTGGCCCCTGCGCCAGCCACTAAGCAAGGTGCTCCGCTTTATCGGATCACCTTGCTTAGTGGCTGGTGCAGGACTAAGTTCACTCACACAAGACACACCAGAGCAGTAAGTGTGTAAATATGAAGTATACTTTTGATGTGGGCGATATAATTATAAGTTTGGCGATCTGTAATATAACATTTGTTATTTCAAGAACTGCGTACTAGTTTTCTTGCCTGTTATTGAATGAGACATATATTGCATAAAGTAAGAGCACACACGTTTAGAATGGTTTGATTGCACCGTTAAGTTAGTGTTTATCTCTCAAGTAATTAAATATATTTCTTTTCTTTGTCGATCTGGGATTTTGTTTCTGCCGAGTGACACAAATCGGTGCATCACTGAACAGGCAGCTGGGAGGTGTTCAGTCATCGTTGTTTGAACAACAGACGGTCAGACTATATGCAACTATTTGGTGACAGCCGGACCAGCCTAGCCCCTATATGTTAGTTGACAATGAATGCCTTCAGTTTTGGAGCCAAAGCCGCTATCGACCTCTATTGATTCAATTACTGTCAGTTTCATTGCTATTCGACGAGTCCTCATCGTGTAACAGTGTAAACGGTCTTCAGACTTGCAAAACGAAGGTCTTTAAAATCAGTTATAATGCTCATTTCTAAACTCTTAGCTCCTTTCAGTTTAGTCTCTTTTTTTTTTTCTATTTTACTTTACTTTCATCGAGTTCTGTTAGTCAGGAGAACGCAAGAATCTCTCTCTCTCTCTCTCTCTCTCTCTCTCTCTCTCTCTCTCTCTCTCTCTCTCTCTCTCTCTCTCTCTCTCTCAGTGCGATATCAGTCCCCTCCACAGCAGTGAAAACTCGCCGCGCATGTCAGTCAGCTCGCTAACCTAACGGAGCCAGCGGGGAGGGCGTGCGTACGGGCGCTGGCACGGCTGCAGGGAATATATTATGCATAATCACAGGGCCGCCGGCGCAGCCCCGTTTCACCTCGTACTCTGTAAGACCCGCCTACCGCCTTGACTACAATCCTATTGGCTGGGCGGGCCCGCCCAGCCAATAGGGTTGCTGCCAGGCGGCAGAAGCGAAAACACAATTTGAATGCAAGTCGCCGTCAATTACAGGCGCTAACGAAGTTGCGATATATGCCAAAAGGAAAGGATAGCGGAATGCACCTCGGGGATACGCCGGCCGTGGCTTGCTAGCGAAAGTATTGTGAGTAAGGACACCGTTCACCCCGGCCTAGTCCACGGGCGATAGGAAGTGTAGGATCGGCGCAGGAGCTGAAACGAAACGGAGCAAAACATTGCCAGTCGCCGGTTTTGCCCCTTGAGGACACAAACCGACTCCCAGTCATCCTGCTAGACCAGTGTTTTACGCCAGTTCCGAGCCTCCGAGCAAATAAGCCTGCAGATACAAACAGCCCTGGCGCACTGAATAGAATCTGACTCACGCCTTCTTGCACCTTTTTTTTTAAAAAACAATTTGTTGTCAGTTCAATAACCGATTTTTAATTTGCCGGAAAAGAAAACAACACATTGATCCCTGGAGGAAACGGCACGCCAATTTCTTCCGGATTTCCAGACAAACGAAACGGTCTCTGGCACCAAGGTCCACCCCAATATTTACCTGATTTGTCCAGACGAGAACATCTACGGTCATACTTTAGTTGGATTATAGTCTCAGTCGCGGGACAGCTTCACGTCTGGACCCGAACTTGTGTTTTGTGTAGGTGTGTGGCTGTGGCGCCTAGTCTGCATTCAGTGTAGCTCGCGTTATGAGAGACAACATCTAGACGGAGAGAGACAAAAGGATAGATAGAGAGAGTGAGTGAGTGAACAGAAGCGACAGGAGGACCTAGCGTTTGCCCCCGTGGAGTGACGGAGGGCCTGTCAGCAGACAACATGTCTTTCCTCGCTTTGGAATCAGCTCAACCGTGGCAGGTAGGTCCGATTTATTGTGACAGCGCAGACACCGATACATGCAGGCATTACATATGGCATGCAGGACTTTTTGCGCGCATAACTCATTACGTTTGACTCTCTCTCTCTCTCTCTCTCTCTCTCTCTCTCTCTCTCTCTCTCTCTCTCTCTCTCTCTCTCTCTCTCTCTCTCTCTCTCTCTCTCTCTCTCTCTCTCTCTGTGTGTGCAGTGCTTGAATAGTCTCACGTGCTGGTCTGTGATTTTGGACCTTACGGCTTTCAGCCGTAAGATCCAAAATCACAGACCAGCACGCATGGTCACAAATGTCTATGTCATTCCGTCGTTTTCTTCCCTCATGATGTTTCAATTTGGTTTGCTCTCCTCTTGTTAAAAAATCTTATTTATTTGTTGTCATTATATTTACATGAAGTAACATTTTTGGATAGTTCACACGAGCAGACAAAAATAAACTCATTTACATACTATTTTGTATTTGTTTCTGCCCGCTTGAGCTAGTCAACCGATTGTTTTTCAGTGCCATGATACCGGAATTATTTAGGGGAATAAGTGCTTTACCCAAATTTGTAAGCATCGACCGATTTTTTTTTTAAGCATCGACAGACTTTCATCGCCGAAAAGATTAGAACCTGTCGAACTGCCGTCTGTTTGTCTCTGTACCACTCTCTGATAAACGCAGAATAAATATTGTCCTGTACATACTTACTGAGCAGATATGAAAAGAGGCCGACTATTGACTCCAGCCTTGAGGAAAAAAGTTTCACCTCTCTCTCTCTCTCTCTCTCTCTCTCTCTCTCTCTCTCTCTCTCTCTCTCTCTCTTTCTCTCTCTTCAGTCGTACCTTGTGCATTACTATGTAATTTAGATTAGCAACGACAAGTTTGAAAAATGGTTGTCCCAATTAAAACTTTCACATTTGTAAATAATAGAATCATTGCCATATTCCATATTCTCTCTCTCTCTCTCTCTCTCTCTCTCTCTCTCTCTCTCTCTCTCTCTCTCTCTCTCTCTCTCTCTCTCTCTCTCTCTCTTCAGTCGTACCTTGTGCATTATATGTAATTTAGATTAGCAACGACAAGTTCGAAAAATTGTTGTCCCAATTAAAACTTTCACATTTGTAAATAATATAATCCTTGCCATATTCCATATTCTCTCTCTCTCTCTCTCTCTTTCTCTCTCTCTCTCTCTCTCTCTCTCTCTCTCTCTCTCTCTCTCTCTCTCTCTCTCTCTCTCTCTCTCTCTCTCTCTCTCTCTCTCTCTCATGGCCCCACAACACCCCATGCAGTAATTTTGTCTTGTCCCGTCTCCTTTCACCGTGACCCCTTCACCCCGACTGTCAAAACGTCCCGTTGGCAAATCTTCCGTCTTGTCGCTAGTGACAACATTAGGACAACACTTGTACGGGCCTACGCCGCTTTTAAAGTCCTGTCCAGTTAGTGACTTAACCTTTTGGCTGTCGGTAGCGTATTTGGTCGAAGTGATTCCTTCAGGAATCACCTCGACCAAATACGCTAACGACAGCCATAGGGTTAACATTCAGGAATCACCTCGACCAAAACACGAGCGATAGCCGAAGGTACAAAAAAAATGTAGTCCGCATAAACATTATGATGATGAAATTGTGTCGTTTTAGTGGTATTTGGATGCAGGTCTGTGATTTTAGGCCAAACGGTTGGAACTCAGATTGTTAAAAAATCACAGACCAGCACGAGTTTTGCAAGTTGTGATAGTGATTAGGTTGACACAGTGTGGGATTTTTTTCTTCATTGTGTCAAGATTTATACTTAAAATTGTATGTCAATTTTTGAAATAATGACGGTTTATTGGTAGACTCATTTTCTTTATTCGTTATTTTGTATAATATAATAATAATAATAATAATAATAATAATAATAATAATAATAATAATAATAATAATAATAATAATAATAATAATAATAATACCACTACTACTACAAGTTATGAAACCAGTACCTACACCAATGATAACAATAACGCTAATAAAACTAATAATAAATAGCAACTTATGGTCAGTCAAGCAGCTCTTATAAGTAAATAATTCAACAATGAATAGTAGGCCTACATGTTTACTGCTTTTTGTTTGAGGTTGCCATCATTCAAATTTACAGCCCGAAAAATACCAGAAAGGTTTACTTGGAGACTACAAAGCTTGCATCGTACCAGTCCACAAACAACCACACTTTATTAACCCTTGGCTGTCCTGAAGGAATCATCGCGACAAAAAGCGCTACAGACAGCCAAAGGGTTAAACCAAGCACGAACACTTCACCCTATTGTGCATGCATCCACGGGAGTTGTAACTAACCCTTTGCGTGTCGGTAGCGGTTTTAGTCGAGATGATTCCTGTAGGAATCATCGCGACTAAAACCGCTACCGACACGCAAAGGGTTAAACGTGTTTTATTTCATCTGTTGGTACACTGTTCATTTCGGCAGCATTAGTAGGCAGTCAAGCGTAAAATTGTGGTATAAAAGGAGGCAGCACTTTGCGTTCAAAATGTTTAGATTTCGTATAGTGAAAACACTTTTCACATGCCCCCCCCCCTTCCCCCCCCCCCCCCCGCCCCCCCCCCCTCCCCTGTCGCCATGCACGTTTTGCTTTTGTATTACTGAAAAAGCAAACAAAGAAAGGTAAGCTAGAAGACGAGGAAGGAGATACGCGGACTTCTGAAAAAAAGCAACAAATAAAATAATTAAGCGAAGCGACACACACACACACACACACACACACACACACACACACACACACACACACACACACACACACACACACACACACACACACACACACACACTCACACACACACACACACACACACATACACACACACACACGGCACACACACACACACACACACACACACACACACACACACACACACACACACACACACACACACAGAGCTTTTGACAGTGTGCTATATTTTATGTGAAATTATGTATAATTATATATGAAATCAAGTTTTCTTGAATAATTTATAAATCTACAAAATATTGGTATGAAAAAATAAATCTTCAGTCTTTTCAAAATATGAGACAACTGCTTACTGTCGCGCTCAATTTATTAAAAAAAATATTATCATCATCGTTTTAAAAAAAAACAAAAAACACATTTTTACTGAACTGTCGGGTGGAGCCTGTCTAACACGCATGAGCGCACGCGCATCCGCTGCGCACTGAACCGTGGCGCACCCACTCTTAACTGCGTTGAATCATACTAAAATGGAGGTGTGGGATGGGAATAAGGGGTCTATTCATTCGATTAAGTAGAACTGCATGCGTACGGCGATGTTATAAAACCTTTTGGCTGTCGGTAGCTGTTTTTGTCACGATGATTCCTGCAGGAATCATCGCGACAAAACAGCTACCGACAGCCAATAACGATACACTATAATTTGTGTGCCGGTGTGTGATTTTGGACCTTACCGCTTTGCAGCCGTAAGGCCAAAAAATCACAAACCGGCACACATTATTTTGAACGCGCGGAACAATGAAAGGTTTTCACCTGTGATCACACGATCAGGGCAGATGCGTCACACACGTGGTCATGCATGCTGCACTGAGGATAATGAAGATGATGATATTATTAATATCATCATCATCATCATCATCATCATCATCATCATCATCATCATCATCATCCTCACCATTTATTTATTTATTTACTTAGAGTTTAAAAAAATGTATATGTGAGTGGAGCATGAAATTACTTGTAAAATAATCGCTATATAATATGCATCCTACTTACTAATCAAATTGTAATACTGACATTATTTGTATTCTTAATGAGTGAGAATATGTATGTCTCTAATATACATTCGATTCGAGACGTATAGCCAGGTCGGATAACACAATGTGATCGTCGGGTATGCAGTTCCTTCTTCTTATGTCCCGACGACAAATTTATGTTCTAAAGCGTTTTTTTTTTTTGCTCTGATTCTAATAGGCGGAAGACAAACTCCGGACATACAAATAAACAATGCTTTAGTTCTACTCGAAGTATACCGTAATATACAAAATTTAATAAACATGTTGAGAGAAAGTCAGTGCCCGCCTTCTTATTCTTCGACTCGGGCGCTTTTTATCACAGGTGCATACAAAATACGGATCTGTTAGTGTATTATATACTGACGAGCAAAAGAAATACGGCATTATTTGAATCATCCCAAAAATGTCGCATTTCTTTTGCTCGTCAGTATACATGTGTGCTGGTAGATGATTTAAAAAAAAAATCTACTTTACGTTTTCCAAAGAGTGTATTACTTTCTTAGAAATTATACTATTTGATCTTTTGGCTGTCGGTAGCACTTTTTGTCGAGGTGATTCATTGCAGGAATCACCTCGACAAACTGAAAAGCGCTACGGACAGCCAAAGGGTGAAAACAAGTGAAACGTCGAGGAGCACGTGCGACCCGGAGTTTAAAAAGCCAGCCTGACTTCAACTCCATGTGATTATTGTCATTTACACGCTCCCTCGTTTTTGTTTTGTTTTTGTTTTGTTTGTTTGTGTGCCGTTTATGACATGTCCGGTCTGTGATAGTGGCCCTTACGGCTGTCGCCGTAATGGCCAAAATCACAGACCGGAGACGTACGTGCTTCAGTTTGCCGCAGATAATCTCATAATAAAACTGTGGAATATTCCTGCTTTATGTCCCTGGAGTGGTTAGTTATCGCGAACTTTATGTCCTTCCATGAATTGCAAATTTAAGGAGCAGATTTCATACGCTGATAACCGTTTTCGAATCGTGTGAGCCATCACGGATGCGCGAGTTTTATGAATAAGTAAACATTATCATACGTAAACATTATCCTAGTTCGGGATAAACTCCATGAAAAGGTCATGCACAGTTTGTGTGTGGCCTTATAGTTTTATTCTTTGTCGAATGCGTGGTCTGTCATGGCTTAAAATCAAGTCGGGAATAACAATGAAGGGGAGAAATCTAGGACCCCAGGACAGGGTTAACGTTTAGTTTAACCCATTTAGCCCCGACGCCCTACAGCAGGAGATGGATTGACCATGATACTTCAAGGGTAGTGGCAGATGAGCTTGGCGCCTGAAGGCGCCAAGCTCATCTGCCACTACCCTTGAATCATCATGGTCAATCCATCTGCTGAAACTGGTACATTGTCGTTAGATAAGACCTCCAACAGTTGGGAAATGCGGCCATGGGGTTAAATGGGTTAATTCCCCAAGAATCGAATTGAAAATCCAGAATATTGGCCTCTTTTGGGGAAAGTTTTAGTCTCTAGGCATCAATGACTTAAAAGTCTATTCCACTTACAGGAACAATGAACTAGCTATGTGGTCATCTGAACGGTTCAGCGGTTGTTGTTGTTGTTGTTGACGTTGAGATTGTTGTTGTTTGCGTGCCTGGTCTGTATACTCCCAGGATCATTCTGCATGGCGAGAACTGAAGATTGCATGCTGAAAACCCCGTCTGAGAAAAGGCGTCATCATTTAACCCCGAGACATCACCCAAGTGCAAGAGACATAGATCCTCAGGAGCCCCGCACTTGCAGGGGCTCATGAGGATCTGTGCCTCTTGCTAACACCAATGTGTATCCGTGTTCCTTGGACGGCTGGGGCTCTTTGGCGTAAAATGCACAAAGATGGTAGCAGCTCAATCTGCGTACACTGGCAATGAAGGGGGTAAACTGGACTTGTTGAAATGTCCATCCGCCCAAGAGGAAAAACATCATTACCTGACAAAAACATCGTCATCTTTAACTCATTTGCGGTCAGCCGCATCCGGATGCGCGGCTTATGCCGCGCATCCGGATGCGGCTGGCCGCGAATGAGTTAAAATGAAGTGGACCGCTTGTTAACTCCCTTGTCACTGCATGCAGCCACCGGTACCGTAAACAAGTTAGTCCATCAGAGTAATGACCCTGAACTTATGGCATTTCCTTGCCTTTGAAGTAGAGGACACAAGACTGGATTTAGGACTCATTGTGAAAGAACCCAAGACTGTATTTAGGCCCAGTGTTATTGTCCCACGAGGGGAAATTTGGGCAGCCTTCCCTGGGGAAGGCCCTTCGCTATTTCACCTATCTAACCTTACATTATTATTTAGGCCCAAGTTTGGCTCCACCCCAGTGTACCGCGTTATTGAGCTCAGTGTAAACGGCCGTTGTGAGATGTCCTGTCAACGTGATGTAACGGTGCAGGTTTATCCACGTTGCCACAAAGTTCATTGACAGTTAAAGAAAAGGACCCAAAGTGCATGTAATGGTAGTCAGGCATGTGTAGGTTAGAGCGCATTTGCGCATTTTTAAAAGCAGAGGTTGTTTACAATGTACCATCTTTAATAAAAATGAATCGACTGAGCAGTAGCAACTAGTATCTACTGCTTGATAGTGCTCAGTCAATTCGTTTAAATTCGGAGGGAGTTAGAGCGCATATGGGGTTTTCTCTGAGCAGAAGTTGTGTACAATGGACCATCTCAAGTTTAGTTAACTGATGTGCTGAATAATGAGCCGATTAATCCACTTGGTTACGGAAACTTTGTTACTCGATGGCTGTGCCGTGCCGCTTGAAAGCTGCGTTTTGGGACCAGTCACTCATCCACCCTCTTTTCCCTTTACGAAAGGGATATAGAGTCTCATGCACGCAGGGGCACATAAGTGACCCCTCTTGCCTGCAAAGATCTGATCTGTTTCCACCTCAACAGCTCAAGCAAAGTAAGTCATTTGCTGTGTTTTTAGACGAACTACTCAGGACTGACCAAATGGAAAATAAACCAACCCCGTTTGAGACTGCAGGTGGTCGAGTACTCCGCGCTGAATCGGATTGCACTGAGATGTCTTCCCGGCACGCAAAAGGTCATCAAGTCGACGGCCTGCCGCAGTTTGGCCCGAGCACGGCCTTGAGCGGGCCAAACTGCGGCCGGCGTCGGCCCGATGACGTTTTGGCATATTGGGTCTTGTACAAATGGCCGGGGGGCGATTGGGCCAGCATTACTGCAGCGACACAATGAATTGATTGCTGGGATGTTAAACTAGGTCTTCAACATCGCCATGTAGCCATCGACAGTAATGCTGCCGTTGCAGGAGACCCGTGGGACTATTGCTGTTTCACATCAAATGTACGAATTGATAGGTGTGGTGGTCTGTGATTTTGAACCTTCTGCGGACCTATTGCTCCACAATGCACTCATACACATAGAGGAAATCAAACCTTTGGAGACATAAGTATGGCTACAACGGAAACAAGGGAAACAAGAAATTGTTTACTGTTCTTTTGCTGTAGAGATGTTTACATGATTCAGTCAACACAATGAATAAATAATAATAACAACAATTTCGGTCGTGCCATCGCCTGCTAACTGCACCCTAAAAACGTCTGTATATTGACTTAAGAATTACTGTATTGTTCATGGGTCACATTAAGGATCACACAACTGTTACACTTACTTAATCCAGACCAAAAAGGTGACTGCCAAGCGTGTAATATGCAAAGAAGTACCCAACGGAGAAAGAAACACGCTTAGAAAAGACGGGTACAACACAATTTATTAATATTTCGGGTAAATACCCTTTGTCAAAATAGACAAACAAACAAACATAGAGATTAGCCGCTACTTATCTTCAATGGCAGAAGGAATGTGGCAAGAGTTGCTACATTCCTTCTGCCATTGAAGATAAGTAGCGGCTAATCTCTATGTTTGTTTGTTTGTCTATTTTGACAAAGGGTATTTACCCGAAATATTAATAAATTGTGTTGTACCCGTCTTTTCTAAGCGTGTTTCTTTCTCCGTTGGGTACTTCTTTACACTTACTTAGGTTATTTACAACCATGTCTTGGAAAACGGCCTAAGTTTTAAAAAAACAAACTCACTTTTGCACTCCTCCCTCATTCCTATAATTTTTGTGTACTCAGGTCAAGTGGATCTATGATCATTGGTCAACAATGCACAGTTCTCTTCCTTATCAGTGCTTCTTCCTACCAGCTTGATACTTTTTCCGGGACTATAAGCCGTGCCAGTCACCCCTATTGTTTTCGTGCCTTTCAAAGTTTTTCAAATACATATAACTCTGTTCAAAGTCTGCACAACAGTGTACGGGATTTTACCATTGGTGTTTGACCGTTCCCTTGTGTTTTGCGTGCGCACGAAGCTCAAGAAATGTGTACTACTGGTCTGTGATTTTAGACCTTACGACCAAGAGCCTTACAAGGCCAGAATCGAAGACCAGCGCTGCACAGATCAGACTACGAAAGCTGGGTGTCACTCAAAATCCTATCAACGTATCGACTGCATCTCTTTCACTCGCACAGTCGTAAGCTTACCGTGACAAAAAACTTCAGTGACATCAAAACTAGAAACAACGGGAGCCTTTGAAGGCCCTCAAGATGCGTAGATTCTCATGAGCCACTAAGGCCGCAGGCCGCAGTGGCTCATGAGAATCTCCGCCTCTTGCCCATGCAACAGGAAGACCTGTTAGAAACCGTACACTAACAGAAGAATGACTCTCACGTCAGAATCGTTTTCTAATACTTACAAACTGTGCACTAACAGACAAATTACTCTCGCGTTAGAATCGTCTACTAAACCCTATACCAACAATTCACGAAACATGGACTGAACTACGAGATAGCGCCTGAAGAGCCTGGCTTCTCCACAGGACTCCAGACTACATATATTGAGCTACCATGGTCAATGTCAGTATTTTCATCTGGCGCTAGAAGTGTTATACTACGTGTGAACACACCCCGGCAGAAGCGTGGCCAAAAAGCGGAAAACAGCACAGGTGCTAGAGGGCTGTGGTGACGTTTCTGTGGCGTTATTTTAGCATGCGAGTTTACAATTGACGTTGCTCGGCAATCAGAAGTAGGTCAAACTGAAAGTGTTTCGACGCAGAACAGTCATTGGACGAAAAGACCTTTAATCCACTACACATACCAAGGGGAATTACTCAGCGCTGGACATACACACAATCAGACCCCCTGCCCCCTCCTATCAGGCATCCACTGTTTGTGTCAGATGGTGCACAGGCTGGTTTTGGCCGCGGCATTCAGATTTACGGAAATGCTCGGATATTATATGTCTATGTCTCTTGCAGTCGGATCGTGTTCAGTTTTTCTCGGCAGTGAAGTGTTAATAATAATAATAATAATAATAATAATAATAATAATAATAATAATAATAATAATAATAATGGCTACTTATATAGCGCTTATCCTTAACCCATATCATACTGAGGCTACAAGCTTCAAATTTGTACACTGCCATATGCAAGCTACATTATAGTAATTACAGATAAGGATATAGACCAATGACTTTAGTTCAAGGGTGGTGCCAGAATAGCTTGGCGCCTAGAGGCGCCAAGCTATTCTGGCACTACCCTTGAACTGTTTTAGTCAAACTTATTTCACACACTGGTGTATTCCGAATGATAAGGGTTAAATAAGCTCTAAGCACTTTACAAATAAAGAGTGGGAGTGGAGGGGGTTATAAAACCAGACCAGAGAAACAACGGATTCTGCAATACACACACACAGGTACATAATGTTAACCCCGTGGTTCGGCCAAGGTGATTAACGGGAGGCCTTAGCGAACACATAGTAACGTGCAACGTCCCGAACTGGAAACGTAACTTCTCACTACCGCTGTGGCCCTTTTTGCTATGTACAGCTAGCTGACCCCAGAGAGGTCAAGAGTCTGCAGATCTGTCTAGATTTAACCACTACTCCTATACGCTACTGGAGCCAGGCCATTGTTGTCGGATTTACAGGGGACGCAGTTTAGTCCACAGCCTCTATTACTTCCCTTTATCGAGACATTTGTATTGTGTACAGTCGCAAACTTCAACTCCGGCGACTCTATCATATATGGATATAAATAGGGCCAGACTCTTACAGCAATAGGCGTAGATTCTCATGAGCCGATGCATCCACAGAGGCTCATGAGAACCGTAGCATTTTGCAGAAGGAAGTGACTTGATTGCGGACTGTGGATTTTGTAATATTTCGAAGGCATTGTACGCGCGCTAGTGCCCGTGGGGGACGGATGAGGTGGGTTGGAACCGCTATATTTTGTAAGAGCGTCACCGGACGAGGTCACGACTTTATAGTGTGTGCGATGTATGGTAAATATGTCTATTTAAATATTTTTTTTTTCATTTTTGTTAGCATTAATGAAAGAAGCGAAAAGGGGTGGGGAGGAGGTGGTGTGTGTGTGTGTGTGTGTGTGTGTGTGTGTGTGTGTGTGTGTGTGTGTGTGTGTGTGTGTGTGTGTGTGTGTGGTGGGGTGGGGTGGGGAGGTTAGTGGGGTTGGTGGGTGGGTGGGGGGAGGGGGGGTGGGAGTTACTGTCACGGTTGTACAAAGATTTTGTTTTCACAATCACGAGGTCACAAAACTTACAATTTGAGCTATGACGATTTTCATTCTAACAACAGTTTTCGTGAGAACATTCACAGTCATGGCGCCGAGCTGCTCTGGCATCACCCTGGAACTGTCATGGTCGATCCCCTACTGGTTGTCTCCCTCGATTCGCGAATCGAGGGATACAACCAGTGTGGGTCGCCATGTCCTGCAGTGTCTCGGGAGTTCGGGTTAAATAAAGTGTAGGCTCTATAGTGTGCGGGGGAAGGGGAAGGGGGGGGGGGCGCTCAGTTGTGGCGAGGGGTTTGGGGGAGGGATGGCGGGGGGGGGGGGGGGGGAGGGGAGGGGGGAGGGGGTTAGGGGGATAGGGGAAGGGGATGGGGGGGGGGGAGTGAAGGGGCGAGAGAGGGGACTGTCAGCTAATAATCTGTTGGTGTAGGTACAAGGGGAATATTATATGTCAACTCGAGGACATACGCACGTCAGTCTGGAGAGGGCAAAACAAAAAGAACAGTCACATAATTCATTTGAGAGAGAGAGAGAGAGAGAGAGAGAGAGAGAGAGAGAGAGAGAGAGAGAGAGAGAGAGAGAGAGAGAGAGAGAGAGAGAGAGAGAGAGAGAGAGAGAGACACACACACACACACACACACACACACACACAGACAGACGGACAGACAGGCAGCAGACAGAGGCAGAGTATTATATATATAAGCCGTCAGCATTATCAATGTGGAAAGGTCACCACCCAGCTGCAAGAGGTATAGAGGTATAGGTGCAAATGTGGGGGCTCATAAGGATCTATGCCTCTTGCTGAAACCACTGTGTATCCATGTTCCTTTGGCAGCTTAGCCGCTTATGAGTTGAACGAAGGAAGATTTCATAAACACAATCTGCATCCATTGGCAGTGAAGGGGTTAATAATAATAATAGTAATGGCGGTGACGATGAGATAATAATAATAATAATAATAATAATAATAATAATAATAATAATAATAATACTTGTACGCTGCAGAATTATAGAATCAAAGGCCGTCTTTGTTCGCCGTGATTGGTTTAACTTACAATCGATTTTCGAATTGTATCAAGTTAAGAGATCAAAAAGCACTCAATTTGCTAGTTAAGAAGGAGGAATAGATTGAGAAAAGCACCACTTTCTATCAAGTTAAATAAACGTGTTTCAACATTAGCGTCTCTTTTTAAAAAAACAAAACAAAACAACAACTGCATCCCGGGTGTTTTTATTTTATTTTATTTTGTGCTGTTGTTATTGCATTCAATTGTTGTGTTTTTGGTTCATTTGTTGTGTTTTACATGCTGTTGCATTTTGTTGGTGAATTATTTCTGGTCTACAATGAACGCATTGGAATTTTTAGACATCGACTTGTGTTTGATTTGGTCTCAGCGCCCTTTGATGTAATGTTTACACATAAAAGTTTTATTTGAAAGTACCCAGTGCTCTGAGACTGTATTGAAATAAAAGGCCACTTAGTTTCTTGTCTTGTTCTATTGTTCTGTTTTGTTGTTGGGTTGCTTCTGTTAATTCATCCTGCGGCATCCCTAATCATACTCAGTCGACCAGCCTCTTGGAAGAGACATAGATTTACATGAGCCCCTGAGAAAGCAGGGTTCATGTAAATCTACGTAGTCTTGTTTCAGCGAGATCGGCTCCAGATAAGCGCTCGACTGTACACCTCTTGATGTCTCAGTTTATTCTGAAAACTGTCTATGGAAATACACAAGTAAAGTTGTAGAGTCAACCCAAACTTATTCCTCATTTTGTGGACGTAAATAGTCAGCAAGAGGCGTAGGTTCTCACGAGCTCCTGCTTGCTGCAGACAGCTCATGAGAATCTGTGCCTCTTCTAGATATGGAGGGGTTTGGCTGATAGACTGAATGGTGTTTTGTCTCAGACGGATATGCATGCATTAGGAAAAATACGAAAACACTCGGTGCCCTCGGGAGGATAAAATCGAAGGGAACGTCTTACTGTGCAATGCTAGTGTCGCTCTTTCTTGGAGAAATATAGAAGAACATTCGATCCTGCAAGAGGTATAGATCGTCATGAGTCCCCGCAGTTGCGGGGACTCATGACGATCTATACCTCTTGCAGATGTAAGTCATTTGATGTTGGAGCGAGAAAGAAGACTTGTTTGTTGAGTGACTGGGATAAGAACACAGCAGTTTAGACCCAATAAATCCAGAAGCTCCTCCCTCTGACAATGGCATAGATGTAAATTAGACTATAAAGTTTTAAGTAATCACAGATCATCATCATGAGCCCCTGTCGGCTGCAGTTTTATTCGTGAGTGTACGTCATATAAGTGGAAGGGTTTTGCGAGTATTTTTTTTAAACATGATAATGAATATTAAACAAATAGCAGAAACTTTAGTGAACCTTTCTCAATATTGTATACGCTATTGGATAAAATAAAATAAAATAAAAACCACATTACTTGATCCCAGCTCCAGAGAGAGAGAGAGAGAGAGAGAGAGAGAGAGAGAGAGAGAGAGAGAGAGAGAGAGAGAGAGAGAGAGAGAGAGAGAGAGAGAGAGAGAGAGAGAGAGAGAGAGAGAGAGAGAGAGAGAGTATTGAGGCCGGTTTAGTTCCATTGATTTTCAGTGTGGTAAATGTACCGCATTGGCTGATGTGTTCTTCGCTTTTATTTAATCTATTTATTGATTTCTTTATATAGGCTCTTCCTTAATTTTGAACCAAAGTAGCAAATACCTTCACTCTCACTCCTGTTTATCTTTTGCGTTGATGAGACTGATGTGCATGTATGTGCCTACGTATGTGCCAGCAAACATTCTCGTTCATGTTTTGACCCTTGGGGTGGAGCGCGTATGGACGCACAGATCCCATCTAGAAAGAACTGAACTGAACTCACCCTTATAATTGAATTTCCGGAATACATTGTCCGCAACAAGATTCATGCCACGCCAGTTATGACCTCACTGGACATTGCAGATTGCAGCCAGCAGACGACATAACCCCTGTAGCAAAACGTCTTCGGCTCCCCGCCGGCCCGCATTGGGCCCGCGCACGGCCGTGCGCGGGCCCACTGCGGTCGGCGTGGGGCTGAGGACCTTTGCTCACTGGCAACCTAGCGTCGACACCCCAGAACCGCAGTTCCGACGGTTTCATCCCTGATATCCCTGATACACAGAAATCGTTTTTAGGAGAACAAAAATCCAACCGCCAAAAACCCTTAGTCTGGTTTGCAAGAGGCATAGATGCTCATGAGCCCCTGCGACTGCAGTCGCAGGGGCTCATGAGAATCTGTGTCTCTCGCCCTCGGAAATCATCTGTTCATTTTCACCATCGGAGTGAAGAATTTGTTTTCAAGCTTATCGTCTTTAGCCGACAATTCCAAGACTAGCTGTGGACGTGTGACGTTTGTCGACACGATTCTGTATGGGGCATCACATAAGCAAGAAGTACCCTAAAGGACAGTCGTACGATCTGCAGCAAGCATCAGGCACCACTACTGTGCGCATTGAAATCGTGCTTTTCTGTTTCACTAAGCATTCGTTTATTGACTGAACGTCAAACTACGAACGGACTCTGCTGAGAAAATCCGATCTAAAGGAACCACCGAAAAGACGTAATTTCTCATGAGCGTCCACACGGTTAAAGGGCTCATGAGGATCTGTGCCTCTTCAAGGATGGACTGCTTTCGCCTTTTAATGGGTTTTCAGAAAACGAGCACATTACTGATGCGGATAAACATAGCGAAACAGGAGACACACTTTCTATCGGAAGCGGCGCGAAAAATGCAGCGAATGAAACATCACACCGTTCTGCACTCAGTCGCAAACCTAACCCTTGGTTTCAGGAGGAAGGTCGGACGATCTTTTAACCAGCAAGAGGCATAGATTCTCATGAGCCCCTGCATCCGCAGGGGCTCATGAGAATCTATACCTCTTGCAGATGGAAGGGTTTAGGACGGAGGACTCGAGCCGTTGTCGATTTCAGGAAACTGACGAGGCAGTGATGCGTTGTCTCCGAGAGTGTCAATTGCACAGCCCTGTCAAAGCTCAGTGCGATTAAGAGGAAAATTGGCCAGCCGAGTAGCTCTCTTCTCGGTATCGACGAGGCGTATGGATTCTCATGAGCCCCCTGCATCCTATGGGGTTTCATGAGAATGAAATGAAATGAAACTTTATTTCTCAAGGATAAATGATTTATATTGATTAGGTGCAGAGACCTATTTTTATAATCATGTCCTTGAATTAATATTATAAGCATAACAATAATATATAAGCCTGCAGGGTTTAGTGAGAATCTTCATGCATGCTCCTTGCTACCCCGCCGTGAGATAGCCTTTGTCGCCTTCTCAGCGTTAACCCTTTCAGGGCCATGGGCGCATTTCCCGAATTTTGGAAGTGTTACTTAACGACATATGTACCACTTGCAGGAGGTGGATTGACCATGATAATTCAAGGATAGTGCCAGATTAGCTTGGCGCCTAAGGCCGCGCCAAGCTAATCTGGCACTACCCTTGAATTATCATGGTCAATCAATCTCCTGCTCAGTGTAGGGTGTTGGCGATAAATGGGTTAAACCCAAATATTTAACTCTTACCAACGACAAGCGCACTGGAGCAGACTGTCTAAATCTTTCTGAAATCACGCATTTGAGTTGCAAACAGTTCAGAGAGATATCGCTATCTCTTATTTGCTCATTTTCACGTTAATAATTTCAGTTTTCTTACGTTTAGAATGCCATCCAGTGCAACTATAGATGTCACTACATCAGAGCCACATTGGTTGTCTCCCTCGATTCGCTATCGCTGTACATCGGTAGCGAGTCGAGGCAGACAACCAGTGTGCAAGAGAACACGTTGAAACTATAACTTCTAATGCGCTCAAGAGAATCTATGCCTTATGCTTGTGGAGATCGTTCTGAGTTGGAGATCGGCATATATTGCGAAATTAGCCCAGCTTTGAAGAATACACGCGTTGTCCATGATTTCTGATTTCACGCTTGGCGGCTGTAAGAGGCATAGATTCTCATGAGGTGCTATGAGAATCTTATGAGAATCTATGTTTCTTGCTCGTAGAAAGTTGGCGTTCACTTTTTTTTCCAGCTCAGCGTGAGAATGCCATCCTGTGACAGAACATTGAAGAATACACTTATGAATTTCATTTTCGAAGCCTGTAAGAGGCATAGATTTTCATGAGCCCCTGCAGCTGTCGCCGCAGGGGCTCATGAGAATCTATGCCTCTTGCTCGTATAAATTTCCCTTAATTTTTGTCTGCCCCTTTAGTGTGAGAATGCCTTCCCTGCGACAGAACATTGAAGAATACACGCGCGCAGACATTTCACGCTAGGCAGGGGCGAAGGGGGCTGATTTGGCATGGCTTCTAACTCCGCTTTGTTTTAAGTGCTTCAATTATTTTCATTCTACTGATCTGATTTCGGGCCCAGTTTTGCGTTCAGTGGCCTGAGATGAGATGAGATGAGATGAGATGAGCCGGATGAAAAGAGCGGGAGAGAGAGAGAGAGAGAGAGAGAGAGAGAGAGAGAGAGAGAGAGAGAGAGAGAGAGAGAGAGAGAGAGAGAGAGAGAGAGAGAGTCTTGCTTGTTCTCTTTTAAGATTTTTTTTTAAAAGATGATGACAATATGACAGTAAAAGAACAGTGTGCGGCAATGATTTTGTCAAAGGATTATGATCCAAGATTTTGAAGCCGACCAACAAACTAACCCAACCAAGCAAGTAGCCCACCAACCATCCCAAGAGAGGACACAGTTTTGTGTCTGTTCGTTAACCCTTTGCGTGTCGGTAGCGGTTTTAGTCGCGATGATTCCTACAGAAATCATCGCAACTAAAGCCGGTATCGACACGCAAAGGGTTAATCCGTAAGACGGAGATCGAAGCATTGCGTGAAGCCGCGCATTATAACCGACTGACGTCAGCTTCTTAATCCAGCCTTTATTTTAATCCTTTAAATTATTTCTGTTTTAGCTTCAGTGTCAAAAACAAATGCTGTTTTAAAGCCTCCGTCGTGAATCTGCTTAATAAACTCTTCATAAAGTGACAATCTCAGCTTAAAACCTCGACAATTTTACTGCAGAATTACACCCATCTGCAAGAGTCATAGATCCACATGAGCCCCCGCAATTGCGGGGGCTCATGAGGATCTATGCCTCTTGCTGTTGTCATTACATCAGTGTTCCACGGATAGATGGTTCAGTGTACGATTGGTAGGGGATGGGGGTGGGAGGTGGGGGGGGGGGGGGGAAGGGGGAGGGGTACCAATGTGTTGGCGACAGCTTGACAGGTTATCTAATCTCTCTGGTAATCTTATAATACGGCCATTTAATTATGCATATTCATAATGCTGTGCATCAGCTGTGTCAGACTTCAAAAGCGGGGTGGGACAGTGTTATTGGCAGAACAATGTTTGCACGGTACGGTGTCGACTGATTGGTTTATGTGTTTATCAGTAAGTTGAGCAAAACAAAACAAAACAAAACAAAACAAAACAAAACAAAACAAAACAAAACAAAACAAAACAAAACAAAACAAAACAAAACATCAAAACAAAATATCAAAACAAAAATAAAAACAATGAACAAACAAACAAAACATGAAAGGGTACTCTAAAAAAAATTGTACGCTGGCATAACAAAAATTATTACAAGTATAGTTATTACACAGATATTACAAATCGTCAGAGGACCCCATCTTCTTGTTGTAATATCCCTAGTTTGTTGAGTACGAGCGAGGGAATATGCATCGAAAAGGTATTGTCGGGACCTTGGAAAAGTGTTGCTAATATATCTGACTGTTGGTATATCCAATTATGAGCAAAGTCGACTTTATTTACTTTATTAATTGCTGTATCTAGGTTGCACGAACTGTTTCCTTTTTAAATTAATGTACTTTTAATGTACATGTTGCAAATTTTGTCATAGGCATATAACATACGGTTGATGTCTCCAAGAAATGACATTTGAATAAATGAACCAGAAAAGGCACCAACCAAAGATGTCAGCATAAATCAGCTCGTTTTACAAATAGCAACAGTCACAAATGTTGAAAAAAGCACGCTGCAAACGCACTACAAAATACTATCAGTCCAACAGCGTCAACATAATTGTATCACCGCAAATACTAGAGGCAGATAATGTCAACATTTCTTCAACAATGCAATCATGCGACCAATAGTACCAGTCAAAAAATGTCAACACAACACCCCCACTCGAAAAACCGACCTTGACTGCAGGAACGACAGCCTCCTCGGGCTGAGGAAGAGGACCGGTGTACAAACATTCAGCAAGAGGTATAGATCCTCATGTGCCCCCGCAAATGCGGGGGCACATGAGGATCTATGTCTCTTGCAGATGGATAATTTTTGTGAATTTTGCTGCAGTAGGACCGACACCCTCTTCTGGATGAGGAGAAACATAGAAATAACAGGTACAGGTACAGGTACAGATCACCATGAGCATCCACAAATGCTGGGGGCTCTTGAGTATCTGTGTCTTTTGCAGACGGAGAGTGAATGAGCCAGTTGTTCTGCAAACAGGACGTCAGACCTTGTACCGACTGAATGACTGACAAGATGCTCGAAGGAGTCAGCCAAACAACAAGAAAAAAAGATCGAACCTACAACCCTCGGGGACACAATTCATAAGGCGCTGACAGCAGGTTATAAGAGGCGACTGCACGCCCCTGGGGGTACGGGGGGGGGGGGGGGGACGGGGTGGGGGAATGGGTGGTGGCTGAAACAGGGAGGGGCGTGTGGGGAATCCGTTTGTATTCACTTCTTCAGTCATGTGTAATCGGTTTGTAGTTTGCACATCTTGTACTGACCTAGCCTACATTCACCTGCAAGAGACACAGATCCACATGAACCCCCGCAAGTTGCGGGGGGCTCATGAGGATCTATACCTCTTGCTGTCACCGTTTGGACGTGTGTGCTTTTTCCGGAGTATAAGATCCTAGGATTTTCAGACTGCGCTGGATAGCTGGGGCGAATGCAATGTATTTGCAGAAGGGCACAGAGCAAAGATTGGAAAACGTTTGGCCGGACCAGCAACCGGGACGGGAAAACGGGCGCCGATCGTAATAACCTTTGCAGTCCCAGAGTCCAATAGTTCCCAAGAGTCAAAATGTTAAGGGGAATCGTCTGCTAAATATTACATACATGTATACAAGCTGCAGTGGAAGGGTCGACCATGATATCTCAAAGGTATTCTTCTGATTAGCTGGAGTCGCACTTCTCCTGCGTGCCGGCCTTTGCTGTTAGGCTTTGGCTATGTTCATCAGCTTTTATGATCGCTCCGTCCCCAACGACTGGCACCGAAAGTGTGAGAAACTATCCGAATAAGGGCAATAGGATGTACACCCGGCGTGCTTCCACAGAAGCAGGCCAGGAAGACATTCTGTTAATGCTAAATAATCGTGCGATCAAATGCAGGAAGCACAGGTGGCAAGAAATGTTAACTCAGTCTGCGGAATTAACCCTTTCACCCGCGAAAGAACAACAATCGAATGCAAGAGGCATAGATCCTCATGAGCCCCCGCAGTTGCGGGGGCTCATGAGGATCTATGCCTCTTGCTTGCCTCGTTAGCAATTATGCATTCCAATTTGTCAATCTGCGACGGTTTGGAGAAATCAGTCCCAGACGCTGGGAGTGATGTTCACTGTTTACACGCTAACTCCCCCGTCATATCCCCAAGGCAACTATGACGTGAGAGTTTAACTATTTGATTACTGTGATCGCTCGGGGGGACTCGGACAGACATGCACTCTGCATGCACAGTAATGTGCATGCGGAGTGCATGTCTGTTTTAGTACAGGCGTACGGAACCATAGTTTGAACGTTCGCAGGTTTACACTCAAGTACAGGCACATGAACACACGAGTGCATATAATATAAACGTGGCAGCATGGGTAGTTATGATTTTAATGACTGTGTCGTGTATTCGCAAAGCGCCTACACGTTCACGTGGACATACATACAGACAGACAGACGGGCAGGCAGGCAGGCAGTCAGTCTGACAGAAAAAACAGACAAACAGACATACAGACATACAGACAGAGTCAGCGGCTAGACTGACAACCAAACAGAAAGACTGGCAGAATGGTACAAAGACAGACACACAGACAAACACATACACGCACACACACGCACTGACACACACTCAAACACACGCACGCAAGCACACACACACACGGTACGCCACCACCACCCACACCATCCTAAACTTCTCCGCACACGGAACTAAAGTTTGCTTTTCCATTCAAGCGGATAACTCGCCTCCGAAATTTTCTGCATGCATTTGCACTTTGTATTACTCTCTCTCTCTCTCTCTCTCTCTCTCTCTCTCTCTCTCTCTCTCTCTCTCTCTCTCTCTCTCTCTCTCTCTCGCCATTCATCCTTACCCCCACCCAAACACTTGCCTCGCTCTCTCATCATCACAGGCCTTCCCCACTCAGGCCCGCCCCCTTTTGAATCTGCCCTTCTTTGATGTTGTGTTTCCGTTCTCCGGAGGACTCGGCAATTTGCCTCGTCCATTCTTGGGGCACGGAGAACGCTACAACTCTCAATTTAGACCTTTTTTTTTTTTTTGTTGCTGCGTGTGTGTGTGTGTTTGCTCACAGTCTGTCAATCTGCAAGAGGCATAGATTGTCATGAGCCCCTGCATCCGCAGGGGTCATGATAATCTATGCCTCTTGCATTCAGATCTAGATCTGTGTGTGTTTTTTTTTTTTTTTTTTTCTCGTGGAGAAAGTCGCCACGGATTTAAAAGGCACTGTTTTCAGGATACGGAGCTCTGCGCTACGACTCTCACAGAAATTTCTCTTGATCAGTCTGCAAACGGCATAGCGTCCCGTGAGGCCCCTGAAGCCATTTGGCTCCGTTGATTTCAATACGTCTCTGCTTCTCAGACGGAGGAGATCATCGTGGTGACCGTTTAAACAAGAAGTTATTTAGGTAGGGAGAGCGACTTAAATTTTGAGTTCAAATCCTCTCGTGGCCCTCTCACCCCTTGCCAACACTAGAACCACCCTTAACAGTGGTTTGCTAAAATCTTGACTGGTTCATCCATTTCAACAGGAAACGTCTTGTTGGTTTTGTCATAATGGTAATGTTTTAGAATATTCACTTTTAGAATATTAACTCTGTCCTAACTGTGAAGGTGAAAAACATAAGTAAGTCCACTTTTGAGAAAGGCTAGATTTTCATTGTAATGACAATGTGGCCTTTGACAAAAATGGACTTCCCAATTCAGTGTTGCCACCACAGGGCAAAAGTGTATCAGTAAAAATATCTTCGCAACTATGACTACGTGTATTTTGTTTTAACCCATTCTACCCCAGACACACCAAAGGAAGATAAGGATCGACCATAATAGTTCAAGGGTGATGCCAGAATAGCTTGGCGCCTACGGGCGCCAAGCTATTCTGGCATCACCCTTGAACTATCATGGTCGACCTGTGTCCTGCACTGCAATGCAGTCTTCAGAGGACAACGGCAAAATTTAAGGATGTCGGTGTTGGGGTAAAATGAGTTAACCCATTACATCCTGACGCTTTTTTTTTTTTTTAAATTTGCTTTATCGGGTGGTGGCACCATCATTGAATTATCATAGTCAAATTAATTTCAAGCAGTGGTGTCAGTATCAGGATGAACATGGTTGACTACTATTAATATATACCTATCACTACACGTTTACCTTGCCAATGTTTGTCTGTTGCTACACAAAGAAAATCTCGCTTTTCTTAAAATAGACATGCCGCATGCTTTTCACAACTAACGGCAGTATGGGTAGGCTTGCTCTTCAACGTGAATTGTCGGCAGGCACAGTGACGCATTGAGCGTTAACGACTACTAACTTACGTTGGAGCGTGTGCTCGTCAGCCCGGCTAGCTCAGTCGGTAGAGCATGGGACTCTTAATCCCAGGGTCGTGGGTTCGAGCCCCACGTTGGGCTGAATTGTTTTGAATTTTAACTTCTGTCTTTTAACATGAGCGCGTTTATTGTATTTCGTTTTTTTTCTTCTGTTCTGATTCTGTGCTCCGCATTACGAGCAAAATAATATGTCTTCCATTTTTAATTTTATATTTTATGTTTTAAGTTATTGATGATTTTTTCTTCTTCTCACAACCAGACAGAAAGATCTCTCTTTAAAAATAATTTATCAGCTTATTTTTCAAAGAAGCGGGGTTTTCCCTTCCATTTTACATTGATGCGCCGCTTGCAATTGGGTTTATTGTTCGTTTTTAAGCCCCTTCTATTTATAGAAGGGACTTTTTTAGAACGGGTCGCGGTGGGGCGAATTTAATAGCATGTTCATGATGTCAAAGGCGGGCAGGCTAAACTTCTAACACTGATTTGAAGTAACGAGATAAAAATTACGTCATGTCTAGTTACGCTAACCTCACTGCTGAACGTACATTTGGCACAAAGCGCCGTATGTTCGTATAATATGTATGTGCGTATGTATGTTTGTATGTATGTGTGCGAGTATGTATGTAAACAGGAGAATCTCTGATATTTCTGTACACACAAGCTTGAAACTTGGCGAAATACTTTCTTAGGCTAAGAGAGCCTCCGAATATTGTAATTGAATGTCTCAGACATAAACAACCGTTTATAGGAAGTCGGTTGACCCAGATTAGAGTCCGTAATTTTTGTCATATTTACTTTGAACTTTTGCATATAGCTAGTTTGGAGAAAGACATTGGATGAATTTGTTAGACAGCTTTGTGTCCTTTCAACTTCTTTAGTAAAAATTAATAATTTTCGGAAAAAATTAAAACACTAAAATACCTTTCTTGGCTTGACTTCGCGAACGAAGATTCTATAGGGCTTGCCCACGTCGTCTGCAGGCATTTTCGTGGCTGCGGAGGCCAATCCGGGACAGGCAGGTTCGACCGCAGTGGCTGCAGGGGAAGGTCTGGAAAAAAAAAAAAAACTTTACTTCTAGAGAAAGTCAGACAGTGGCGGTGACGTAAAACAGGCAACTCCGTCACCACCCAGACACTGACATAATACTCTAAATATGACTTCATTTTCTCTCGCGCTCTCTCACACAAACATGCGCGCATCTCCAGGAGGAATAGATCCTCATGCGCCCTCCAGGCGCATGAGGATCTATGCCTCTTGGAGATGTTTGGAGCGCGTTCGCGCACGCACGCACTAATACGCACACACACATCGACGCGCTTTCAGAAGAGCATGCAGGTTAGGTATTTGGGTTTAACGCCGAGCAGGCGACTAAGGCCATCTCACGGCGGGATGGGTAAAAATCTGGTCAGCCAGACTAAAAGCAAGGTCTTAAGACAAGATGTAAATATAGATTAAAAATCTCAGGCTAAAGTGTCGCACATGTCTTTAAAAGAAATGTCTACAGACTCTCAAAAAGGGCAAATAAAAAAGATTCGCATAGTCTATGAATACTCAAATCTTGTTAAAAATATTGCATGCTCGCAAGAAATTGAAGATTTTGTCCGGGGGAACATTCCGGAACAAAACCTTCAAGGAGTCTGCTGTAAAGTGTTTATATCTGGTGTCAATTAGGTCAGCACAGTACAGCAAAAAGTGTCGAACAGAAAACTGCTCATCACAGGCAAAACACCATGGACGCTCATCCTGTTTAAGTAAGTAAGAGTGCGTAACATACGTGTGCCCGATGTGGAGCCGAGCAAGGACAGTCTCCTCACGGCGGCTGCCGCAGCGGAAAGGTAGACTGTCAGACAACTTAGGAAGAGAAAAGAAAAGGGGAGACTGCCAGTGCTAATATTTTAGGAAGGTTACAAAGTAAAGTAGGTTATAGCACTGTCAGGGGAGAGAAATGTGCATGATCGACCAGTGATCATAGATCTACTGTGGCCAAAGCACAAAAAAAAAAAAAAAGATAGGAAAGAGAGGGGGCGCTAAGAAAGTGACTGAAAGCAATGCATATGGAAGCCCCCCCGAAGGGGGGCGTATCACATATCCACTGTTCCAGCCACTCAGTGCATGGAAATTTAAATCTAGGTCCCCCCAAAGGGGGTCCAGATATTTAGCCGGTGTGGACAGCTGTTTCGGTCTTTGCGACCTCTTCAGCACACCATCGGCAATACTGGAGGAGGCAGGAAATTCTGCCTACCTGCAATGACAACCACATTTTACTGTGGTGTCTGCAGGGGCATACATTCCATGCCACCACCTAGAGTTAAATCTCCATGCACCCTAAAAGAGAACCTACGAAAAGGGGGGAAGGGGTTGCAGTCGATATTGTAGTGATAAATGAAAAGAAAAGGGGAGACTGCCAGTGCTAATATTTTAGGAAGGTTACAAAGTAAAGTAGGTTATAGCACTGTCAGGGGAGAGAAATGTGCATGATCGACCAGTGATCATAGATCTACTGTGGCCAAAGCACACAAAAAAAAAAAAGATAGGAAAGAGAGGGGGCGCTAAGAAAGTGACTGAAAGCAATGCATATGGAAGCCCCCCCGAAGGGGGGCGTATCACATATCCACTGTTCCAGCCACTCAGTGCATGGAAATTTAAATCTAGGTCCCCCCAAAGGGGGTCCAGATATTTAGCCGGTGTGGACAGCTGTTTCGGTCTTTGCGACCTCCCCCCTTTTCGTAGGTTCTCTTTTAGGGTGCATGGAGATTTAACTCTAGGTGGTGGCATGGAATGTATGCCCCTGCAGACACCACAGTAAAATGTGGTTGTCATTGCAGGTAGGCAGAATTTCCTGCCTCCTCCAGTATTGCCGATGGTGTGCTGAAGAGGTCGCAAAGACCGAAACAGCTGTCCACACCGGCTAAATATCTGGACCCCCTTTGGGGGGACCTAGATTTAAATTTCCATGCACTGAGTGGCTGGAACAGTGGATGTGTGATACGCCCCCCTTCGGTGGGGCTTCCATATGCATTGCTTTCAGTCACTTTCTTAGCGCCCCCTCTCTTTCCTATCTTTTTTTTTTTTTGTGCTTTGGCCACAGTAGATCTATGATCACTGGTCGATCATGCACATTTCTCTCCCCTGACAGTGCTATAACCTACTTTACTTTGTAACCTTCCTAAAATATTAGCACTGGCAGTCTCCCCTTTTCTTTTCATTTATCACTACAATATCGACTGCAACCCCTTCCCCCCTTTTCGTAGGTTCTCTTTTAGGGTGCATGGAGATTTAACTCTAGGTGGTGGCATGGAATGTATGCCCCTGCAGACACCACAGTAAAATGTGGTTGTCATTGCAGGTAGGCAGAATTTCCTGCCTCCTCCAGTATTGCCGATGGTGTGCTGAAGAGGTCGCAAAGACCGAAACAGCTGTCCACACCGGCTAAATATCTGGACCCCCTTTGGGGGGACCTAGATTTAAATTTCCATGCACTGAGTGGCTGGAACAGTGGATATGTGATACGCCCCCCTTCGGGGGGGCTTCCATATGCATTGCTTTCAGTCACTTTCTTAGCGCCCCCTCTCTTTCCTATCTTTTTTTTTTTTTTTGTGCTTTGGCCACAGTAGATCTATGATCACTGGTCGATCATGCACATTTCTCTCCCCTGACAGTGCTATAACCTACTTTACTTTGTAACCTTCCTAAAATATTAGCACTGGCAGTCTCCCCTTTTCTTTTCATTTATCACTACAATATCGACTGCAACCCCTTCCCCCCTTTTCGTAGGTTCTCTTTTAGGGTGCATGGAGATTTAACTCTAGGTGGTGGCATGGAATGTATGCCCCTGCAGACACCACAGTAAAATGTGGTTGTCATTGCAGGTAGGCAGAATTTCCTGCCTCCTCCAGTATTGCCGATGGTGTGCTGAAGAGGTCGCAAAGACCGAAACAGCTGTCCACACCGGCTAAATATCTGGACCCCCTTTGGGGGGACCTAGATTTAAATTTCCATGCACTGAGTGGCTGGAACAGTGGATATGTGATACGCCCCCCTTCGGGGGGGCTTCCATATGCATTGCTTTCAGTCACTTTCTTAGCGCCCCCTCTCTTTCCTATCTTTTTTTTTTTTTTGTGCTTTGGCCACAGTAGATCTATGATCACTGGTCGATCATGCACATTTCTCTCCCCTGACAGTGCTATAACCTACTTTACTTTGTAACCTACCAACTTAGGAAGAGCTTCATGAAGCTTGTTCCCTTCCTCTTTGTCCCACTCGGACTGCCACTCGCGGGCTATGTACGCACTAATCACAGGTTTACAGGGTCACTGCGGGCACTGTTGGCAGCAGAATCTGCGATTCTGTTGCCTTCGATGCCCACATGGCCTGGGACCCAAATAAAAATGATGTCATAATATTCCTTCATCAAGTCTGCGTAAAGCTCTCTAATCTGCACCAGCAGTGGATGGTCTGTTCCCGCGCCCTGAAGGGCCTGCAGGGCAGAAAGAGAGTCAGACAGAATCAGGAAGGTGACCCGTGTACTTAGTATATCATGTACTAGGTAAAGTCAAGCTGCTTTACTCACACAAATTATAGCAAGACTGAAATTGCGCAGTGAAGTTCTAGTTTTGTCACCATTTTCTCGAGCCTATGAAGCGAAAGTGAAACTCATATCACTTAAAATATAAAATTACGTAAAAACTAAAACTTACGTCATGACAAATGACGTTTGACAAATCAATGACGCGTATGTCCTGCGCCCCTTATAGAACTCACTGACGCATTGGCAGATCTGCGAGACTTTTTCAATAGGAGATAATTCAACATCAGAATCAGGTCAAAGACAAAAGGTAGAGACCATTGACAGCAAGGACAGCTCTCACACATAAGGGACTTTGTGGGTCTCATCTTGTTTTCTTTACCTTTATTTTAAAAGTAATGACCAATGAAGGCAAAAGACAGATAGTTGTGAAAAGCGAGATTTACATTTGATTACAATGAAAATATGGCTTTTTATAAAAATGGACTTACGTCTGTTTCCTCCAAACTCCTGAACGCTTGCTTTAGAAAAGTCTTGGTGTTAGACACACTGGTTGTCGCCTTCGACTGATTCGCTGCCGCTCTGCGGCAGCTAATCGAGGGCGACAACAGTGTGGGTTTGACATTGAGTACACTCCAGTAGAGAAGGATGAGTGTGTCAACGAGAGACACTCTGGTTGCCGCCTCAGTCCTCGAGCGTAGCGAATCTAGGGAAGCAGCCAGTGAGATAACGGCAGTGAAGCCATACTGTGACGTTAGTTATGATGATGACTGAATACGACAGTGTTTACCGCCAGCCCGGCCGCTAGATCAGTAGGTAGAGCATGTGACTCTTAATCCCAGGTTCGTGGATTCGATCCACACGTTAGACGCATTTACAAGACGAACACTTTCCTGTTTTCGTTTCATATTATTTTTTTTTTGTCCCTGATCACTACACGTGTAAGATGGACATTTATATGAATAGGAATTACTTGACTAGTTTTGTTGACTCAATCTGTTTTTATACTTAACTAATTGCATGTGTTGTTTACTCCATTATATGCGTAAACTTTGCCGGCTTAATAGAAAAGTATGGATATTAAAAAAAAAAAAGAAAAAAGAAAAAAGAAACTATTGACTGATGTAATATTGTTATAGTCGTGCATTAAAAAAAAAAGATGATTTGTATAATTTAATCACACTGAGAATGTTTGGGAAACTGAAGGCTGAATACTAGAGTAGACGAAGACGTTCATGAAAAATGAATTTTTATTTGCATGCATTTGGCATCTGAAATGACTATGTTAGTTGATACATTGAACATAATAATACACAAAACCTGTCGTGTGTCTGTGCCTAACATTGTGAAAGTTGATTTATATTACTATGCCGTACATGACTTTGTTAACTCATTCGAGACGTGCCGCCTCCGGATACGCGGCGTAAAGCCGCGTTTCCGGAGGCGGCACGCCTCGGATGCGTTAAACTCAAATGGGATACTTGTTTGCAGTCAACTGCCGGACTCGGAGTCACCGCGAAACATTGAGACTGTTGGCATGATGCAGCCGTGTGTAGTAAAATATGTCACATTGGTTACCTTTTTCGATTCTCCATCGCTGAGCGGTAAACGGGAATCGAAAAAGACTACCAGTGTAAAAGATATCAGATTCCGTTTCGGGCATGCGCTCTCCGGGCTCAGACCGGAGATACAATTATAGGGTCCAATGTACAAGTGGGTCAGCTCTTAACAGGTTAGCATGTCATGCTACACAACATTAAATGTTCTAAGCAGCCCGGCTAGCTCAGTCGGTAGAGCATGGGACTCTTAATCCCAGGGTCGTGGGTTCGAGCCCCACGTTGGGCGAATGTTTTTAAAAAAAAATTTTTTTTTAATTTTTTTTTTTTAATGTAACATTTCAAATTAGTCTGAAATATTTTCACTTCATACATAACATATTTTGGGTTGTTGAAATCCTACCCAAGTGAATACACTCGGTCAAGATGGTGTCTCGGCACTGTAATGCCCATACGCGCCATCAGAAGTCATCCCAGAGTTATTTCTACGGCGTGCCAGCACTGAATCCACCGTATAATTATCTGCATAATGAAAACTTACAAAGACTTTGAATTGTTTCTTTTGCATTCATTCGAGACGTGCCGCCTTCGGATTCGCGGCTTATGAGAGAGAGAGAGAGAGAGAGAGAGAGAGAGAGAGAGAGAGAGAGAGAGAGAGAGAGAGAGAGAGAGAGAGAGAGAGAGAGAGAGAGAGAGAGAGAGAGAGAGAGAGAGAGAGAAGGGGGGCGGGAGGAAGGGATGGATGGATGGAGGGAGGGAGGGAGGGAGGGAGGGAGGGAGAGTGAGAGAGAGAGAGAGAGAGAGAGAGAGAGAGAGAGAGAGAGAGAGAGAGGGAGAGGGAGAGAGGGAGGGAGGGAGGGAGAGAGAGAGAGAGAGAGAGAGAGAGAGAGAGAGAGAGAGAGAGAGAGAGAGAGAGAGAGAGAGAGAGAGAGAGAGAGAGAGACTAGAGAGAGAGTTTTTATTACCGGGAAAAAAATCACGGAGGTCATTGTTCGTTGAGTATTACTCGTCTGTTTCGGACCCGCACAGTAGCGTGAATAGTGCACGACTGTATACATAGTAATATGGATGACAAAGCATTGAAAATAAGCATCACCACAAACTAACTGCTATAGTAGCTCCTGTTGTAAAAAGCGATAGTTCTACTCGTATTTGTTATAGTTTAACCCATTACATCCTGATGTTGATTCTGCTTAATTTGCTTATTGTCCTGTGAAGGCTACATTACAAATTAGGACACAGATGAACCATATTTTGTCAAAAAAACAAGGCCCCAATTTATTCTGGCACCACCCTTGAACTATCAAGTCAATTTGCTTTCAAGCAATGGGCGTATCTGGATGAAAAGGGCTAAAAGAATAACACTAATTATGGCTCCCACGATTTTGGACATTTATTCTCGTACAGCATGTTATACATGTATGGTCAGTAAACGGTGTAAATGTACTTACTAGTAACATGGACACTCGTGATCCCCGAATCTGCCACGCTTATACAGGAAATTCCCTCAGACATGATTTATTTTCAGGAACATTTACAAATTGATTTTCTGAAACAGTTATACACGTAACAACCCTTGGTTTGAATTTAGTTTTCACCCTGAAATGTCATTTTCACCAAAAAAAAAGCTAGTCCATGAACCGTTCCTAGTGACACTGACGTACTTGCAAGGGAACATGTGGACTATACCCTCGTGCCTGCATAGCGTGCAAATTGGAGTCTGCACCCATGCACACACGCGAGCGTACATTTATTCTTGTCTCTTCCTCCCTCATGTTATTCCTCCATACAGGATAAACATTCATTTTGTAAAGGCGCTGCATACAGGTAATTTCTTTATCTAAAGATGTAAAATGGGGCTGTTATATATATAAGCACAAGAGGCATAGATTCGCATGGGCCCCCGCGAATGCGGGGGACCATGCGAATCTATGCCTCTTGCTAGATGTGCTGGGGACGGATTTAGTTGGCATCAGGGATAAACAGACAGTTTGTAAAGGCACTGTGGGAAGCGTACGTCGCTAACAAAATACAAATTCTCGAGTCGGCCCGAGTAATCCCAGGAAATGAAAACAACACAGAAGGCACAGTGAAAAGGAACCATCATATTCTGGAAGAACCATACACTGAGAGGGACAGAAAAAAAAACCCAGAGGGCCGAAAGAGAGCAGACCATCTGAAGAGATTTGAGCGTGGGGATGAATGAATGAATCGCCGCGGTGGCAAAGACGAATTTAGTATAGGAGGAGAAGAGGGAAGAGGGGGTGGGGTTAGGGGGTGGGGGTAGGGGGATGGGGGGATTGGGGGATTGGGGAGGGAACTAACTTGGAAGAAAGAAAGAAAGAGAAAAAACATTTTTACTTTCAAAACTAATTGCTAGAGAATCTCTAACAGTTTGGTGTTGAGTAAAAGGGGGTCTTTTTCTTCTTTTAACCCATTTAACCCCAAGCAGCAGGAGATGGATCGAACATGATAATTCAAGGGCAGTGCCAGATGAGCTTGGCGCCTGTAGGCGCGAAGCTCATCCGGCACTACCCTAGAATGATCATGGTCGCTCCATCTCATGCAACCGGTACACAGTCATTAGGTAACACTTGGCAAAATTTAGGAAATGTGGCTGTCGGGTTAAATAGATTAACTCATTTGCGGCCAGCCGCATCCAGATGCTGGCCGCGAATGAGTTAACATGATGGATTGTTGGTGCTTTTGTACGACCTTTTAATAACGATGATTTATCCATCTACCGCGACCCTTAAATTGTTATGCTGAGCGATTCACCTGAGAAATAAACCCAAACAACAACATTGGCTCAGGAGGTGAAATGCTCCAGACGCTGAAAAAATATTGTGGACTGAACCGCGCGCACACACTGAGGCTCCACACAGCAAAAGGTTAAGGTTCTCGCACCCGCTTGTCTATACTCACAGTTTGACAAGGAACAGCCGGGGCGCTGAATCCGTCAATGCGGCGGAGTTTTGAAATTTGTCGAACGAGTGTTTGCGAGGCTAAGTTGCTAATTTCTCTCCTCATTCTCGGGGCCCCCTCCGCTCTACCAGGGGGTGTTGGGCAAATGTTTGCATACAACATCTTCACAGTGAGAGGCGGGCAGGGGCAATGGAGTCCGGGCCAGCCCTCACAAACACGCGGGGTCGCCTCGCGTGTTGACAGTGCCGAAACTAACATGATTAATCGTCAAAGGCAAAATAATGTTGGGGCTGGCTCCCGTCCTCCGCCGCCGCCGTCGTTTCTATTGAGTCCATTTAATTTCCCTTACAAATCTTGCAAGAGGCGTAGTTTCTCATAAACCCCTGCAAAGCAGGGGTTCATGAGAATCTATGCCTCTTGCTCGGACAAGATCGGTCCCTTTTTGAGTCCTTCAGTTTCTTTTCCATTTCTAGGAGCTCATATGCCTCTATGGTGCCTCCTACTTGGAAAACTGGGTCCCGATTTAAGTACATTACATTTTGTCCAAACTCAAAGAGGCATAGATTCTCATGTGACCCTAAACGTGCAGGGACTCATGAGTTTCTGTGCCATGCTCAAGATCGGCCCCAGGGTCACTGCACTTCTATCTCTGCTTCTCAAACGGGAAAGGTCGTAGGGGTGTGTTCTCCTTATTCTGTCGGAGGTTAATATTTCAATCTGATTTATCCGTCCGGCTGAGTATGAGGACTACATATGTAATTGGTGACTGGCATTGCCAGCAACACTATTGCCACACCGAGCATATACGTGCGTGTAGGTTCATGAGGATCTGTGTCTCTTGCAGATGGACTAAGGCTGGCCGGGTAGTGCCTAGTACCAGAGTCCCGCCCTGGTCTGGCCTGAGCATTAAGTCGCTTGTGAAGGGCCTTCCATTTTCATCAAGTGTTTTCATCCCCCACCCGGGCCATTTTTTTTTCAATATACTTTAAATCTTGTCACCCCTCAGCATTTCGTGTAAGCGTGGTTCATATGTGACGACGTCGACAAAACATGCTGTGAAAGATCCAGCACTTTTAACCACCCCTACACCCCCTGTGCGTGCGTCCACGGGTACTGTAAACAGTACCGGTGATTGCATGCACAAAGGGGTAAACCCATTTACCCCCACGGCCGCATTTTGGGAGGTGCCATCCAACAACAACAATGTACCAGTTGCAGGAGATTTGATCGACCATGATAATTCAAGGGTAGTGCCATCCATCCAACAACAATGTACCAGTTGCAGGAGATTTGATCGACCATGATAATTCAAGGGTAGTGCCAGATTAGCTTGGCGCCTAACGGCGCCAAGCTAATCTGGCACTACCCTTGAATTATCACGGTCGACCCATATCCTGCAGCAGGCGTTGGGGTTAAACGGGTTAAACGTTTATTTGTGAGTCAGAGAGCGCCGACGCTGTGCTTCCTTGCCGTTCAAGTATCGTTTTGAAGAAACGTTTCTTTTTCGCACGCCGAACTCCATTAAACATAAAGCGATGAGCGCAAAATGCAGTCACACTCTTCTTAAAACGGTCCCTCTCCTCCAATTTAGGGCTGCATAGATTTTGCCTGCTCGAGATGTTTATTCCTGGAGATTGCCGGAATGACACCCCTAACATTCAGCAAGCCAGAAAAGGGTCTGTACCAGATTACATTTTAATCTTAGATATTCAGTTAGATTTTTTTCTTCTTTGAGGAATGGAAGGGTTCACTCAATTAAGGGACATTAAATTCGGGGTCACGATTTTTGGCATTTTATTTTTTAAATTCTACTTTTAGTGAGTGCGTCAGGGTTTTAGAGTCACCTCTCTGGTAAAAAGTGTGGTCGATGTTTATTTAAAAATGCGACCGAATCTAGTTTAATGTATTACAGCATTGTATGTGGGTGTTGGTAACACGTCACATATAATAAATAAAGCATGAAATGAGTATTTACAAAAACAAACCTGTTTGCTTCACACTTTAAAAAAAAAAGTGACATTATCACACGACTGAATTTTCCAAAATAGACGATTTCTGGAAGTCAGAAGTAGGTCAAAAGCCGTGTTTCGACGAAAACAGTGGATATATCGCCTGTCTGTCCTGGCTTTTAACCCTTATCATTCGGAATACACCAGTGTGTGAAATAAGTTTGACTAAAATAGTTCAAGGGTAGTGCCAGAATAGCTTGGCGCCTCTAGGCGCCAAGCTATTTTGACACCATATGACAGTGTACAAATTTTGAAGCATTTAGCCTCAGTATATGGGTTCATCCACTGTTTTCGTTGAAACACGTGCATTTTTTAAAAAATCTACTTCAAAAATATTCTTTTACGCTGATAACTGTGAATAAAAAAAAAAGTTGAAAGTGCGGAAAGCAAGAGAAACACTGACGTTATCTCCTTTTCCTTTGCGATGCTTGGAAGAACTGATGCCACAGTGACGCGCTGATCGTAAATGACTAATCAGCTGCCGGTGCGTCATTGTTTTCAACCGCCCGGTTAGCCTCTCAGTCGGTAGAGCGTGGGAGGCTCTTAACCCATATCATACTGAGGCTAAACGCTTCAAATTTGTACAATGCCATATGCAAGCTACATATAGTACTTACAGATAAGAATGATGGCTTTAGTTCAAGGGTGGTGCCACAATAGCTTAGCGCCTGGGCCAAGTTTTGGCATTACCCTTGAACTACTTTAGTCAAACCTATTTCACAGTTTGTGTATTCCGAATGATAAGGGTTAATCGTGGGTTCGAGCCCCACATCACCGGACTGGGCGCAAACACTGATGTTTTTTTTGTTTTTTTTTGTTGGGTGTTTTTTCTGTACAGTTCAAGTTCCGGATAAATATTATATTTCATGATAAATACTCTACATATTACCAGTGCACTATAAGCAATAAAGGCCGCCTGTGACAATTTTTAGTGAACATTTTTACATCGTAGTATTGACGTTGTGACGCGGCGGCAAGCGGCACTGCAAGTACGCGGCCCGTGATGACATCAGCAAATCAGTTTGGACTGAGACTGAACTTGAACAGACACACAATCAGTAATTATTTCTGGGCATACTAATCAGCTGTGTTATGAGTCTGTTGTTTCGACTATGTGAGTATATAACAGAACAAGTTTCGAGCGCCAGGAAAGTAATCACGATCAACCACGGGGTCGCCAGCGAGTGGGCACGTTGGCTGACGTCACTATAACTCGTCAGGATTTCAATTACTGCCTCACAAGCCCGGCTAGCTCAGCCGGTAGAGCATGGGACTCTTAATCCCAGGGGCGTGGGTTCGAGCCCCACGTTGGGCGGTTACTTATTTTTATTAACAAATAATTGAATTATTGAGTACGTTCCTGCATTTTTTTCCATCTTTTATTTGGTCTACCGCAGTGTTTCGTCAAAGGCATCAGTCTAAATTTTTAAAGCCATTTTATTTAAAGTCGTGAACAACCTCTTGCATGCGCCTACTGTATCTGTTGTTTGCGTGCTATGACTCAACGCGGATTTTATTTAAACCTTTACGTGTCGATAGGGTTAGTAAGGAATCATCGTGACTAAAACCACTACTGACACGCAAAGGGTTTAAAAAAAGAGGAAAATGAACGCTCAATATCAGCATGTGTTGCCATTTGCCGACGGCATGGCATTTCATGGCGGGCCCTTCGTTTTCTATCGTGACATGGTGATGTCTGTGCGCGCGCTGAAAATAGATTGAATTAAGAGTCATTAGGTGCACTCCAAACGTTTTAAGAGATCAAAATCATTACCTGTGTGCTAGTCTGTGATTTTGGACCTTACGGTTTCAGCCGTAAGGTCCGAAATTACAGACCAGCACACATGGTCTCGGGTTGACAGTTTCGGGATATGATGGCAAGGCGATCTCTCCACACTATATTACTTGGCACCGACATAATTTAGCGTGAAACGGTAACAGAAACTCTAGCAGAAGCAAAAAATAACCCATTGGCTGTCGGCCGCGCTCCTTGTCGTAATGATTCCTGCAGGAATCATCACGACAAAACGCGCTGCCGACAGACAAAGGGATGATGATGACGAAGATGATGAGGATGATGATAATAATAATAATAATAATAATAATAATAATAATAATAATAATAATAATAATAATAATAATAATAAATATTACACATGTAATATCAGGACAGTTAAATGCATTTAACAAAAATAACAATAGACATAATGCGTTCACATGTATGCATATAATGTAAACAATCAAGACTAAAAAGGTGACTGCCAAGCGTGTAAACTGAATGCACAAGAACTATCCAACGGAGAAAGAATTGTGTTGTAACTGTCTTTTCTAAGGGTGTTTCTTTCTCCGTTGGGTTCTTCTTTAGAATGTAAACAGTTTCACTGGTTTTTCATTGGAATGTGAACATTATACTGTCTGATGGATGAAATTGTTGTATTTTTTCCCCAAAGCTTTGCCTTTAAAAAGATTATATATTCATATTCTTTTAAGCTTGACATGTGGCAGACTGACCACAGGTTTCTAAATGTATGAACCGAAGGTATCGGAGGGGAATTTCATCTGCATGACCCAGAGAATTTGACAACGGGTTTTACTCGCACGGACTGAAGAGGAGCAAAAATGAAGAATAAATGTGAATACTCGGTTTGCTATGAGCTCATAAACTCTCTCTCTCTCTCTCTCTCTCTCTCTCTCTCTCTCTCTCTCTCTCTCTCTCTCTCTCTCTCTCTCTCTCTCTCTCTCTCTCTCTCTCTCTCTCTCTCTCTCTCTCTCTCTTTCTCTCTCTCTCGTTTCCTGAGATGGCTGCCTGGGGGCATCCTTCTTACCCGGCTCCGCAAACCGACAATGACTTGTGAACGTGCCGTCTTCCAAACTGTTCCTTCTTTCTCCCTCCCCGACCCCAAACTTTCCCCTTGCCAGTGCCGCAATACCTCAACCCATGTAGTGCAAGGGCACGGATCATTATGAGCCCCCGTGATGATCTGTGCCTCTTGCTAACCCTATTTTATGTCTATGTTTCTCAGGTAGATTAGGTCACTGGTCATGTGGGATGCAAGTCCACCCATCTCCTCAACCTTGATTTCTGGGCTTTAGCTTCCCTGCGTTCGGCTCACGAGAGGGCACCATTTTTTTCTTCATTTTTTTACTTAAATTTTCGTTTCCGTTTCGTGCTCAGTGGGCATCTTAGGGTACGATAAAGATAGAAAAAAAAAGACTTGCAAAAGATACTGACGAGCCAAAGAAATGCGACATTTTGAGGAATCATCGGAAACACGTTAGTGTTTCCGATTATTCCAAAATATGTCGCATTTCTTTTGCTTGTCAGTAGAATTCCTTTCGACTTGTAAAGCCAACACAGGCTGCTCACTATTTCTAATGAATTAACAAAAAATATTAAACAAAATTGTGGCAGTCACATTATTCACTATTCTGCATGTTTAAGAGATCTGTTATGTTTCGCTGTGTAGTCTACGCACCATGGACTATTAAATTTTTAAAATTGTTTTTCTGTGACATTGGACTGTACAGCGCTTCGCTAAAGGACCAAAATCACAGACCACACACACACACACACACACACACACACACACACACACACACACACACACACACACACACACACACACACACACACACACACACACACACACACATTATTACCAAAATGGTGTTCGACTACACTTTACAAGTTTTGTAAAATCAGTATATGGGCAGTTACTAAACATCTTGGGCATTACTTTATTGATCTGAAAGTCAGAGATTTTTATTAGTATTATTTTTCCCCCCATTAAAATATCTTTCCGTGGACGCTTATAAAAATGGCGGTAAAAGGACAAGGCTTCGTTATTCTTCAGTTGCTTCCCTTTTTGGAGGACACTGAGAATAAATTGGCGGGAAAACGACAAGTCTTGTCGAATCCAAATGGCGGATGTTTCTTCCAGACAATTGACTTGCACTTTCGACGTGATTTCCTACCGTTTTCCTCCCGTTTCCACTCAGACAGACGGACAGACTAAGGCAGAGCTCATCCTCCGCTTCAATGGGCGAAATGATTGAACAAAGCCGACGCAGCCGACTGTCCGCATTGTTTGTTTATCACGGACAATAAGCCGGGAGCCCGTCAAATGCCATCGGACCTTACCGGCTATTTCCGTCGGTGTCCGGACGAGCCTCGTGAGACCCCGGTAATTGTCGGGGCGGTCCGGCAAGAGTGGTCATTTAGCTGATGGAATTGAGGTCCCCAGAGGTCTGAGGCGATCGACAGGCAAGGATAGGTCAATCTCCTTCCGTCTGCAAGAGGCATAGATTCTCATGAGCCCCTTCTGCCAAAGGGGCTCCTGAGAATCTATGTCTCTTGCTGAGAAATTTGAGGCTTGATTCAAACATCCACATGCGAAGAAAGTCATTGGAGTGTGAGTCTAAGACTGGGCAGAGATTTCCTTGACGTTCGGGAGAAGCACGGGGAGGATGGACTGAAAGTGAGGGGGTGGAAATGAGTGAGAGAGAGAGAGAGAGAGAGAGAGAGAGAGAGAGAGAGAGAGAGAGAGAGAGAGAGAGAGAGAGAGAGAGAGAGAGAGAGAGAGAGAGAGAGAGAGAGAGAGAGACAGAGAGAGACAGAGAGAGAGAGAGACCCGAAGTAAAATTAAAAGGGTCTACCCTCGCTCCAAAGTAGGCGCTGTTGTGCTGCTTTCGATTTGCCAACGTTAAGTCTGACCGTCGTCCGGTAATTTGACATTTTCTGCAGAAACTACATCAAATCTTACGTGTAAACCACCAGCACTGCAGAGATCATCTTCTGTACTGTGATCTTTAAACCACATCTACAGACCTGCAAATGCATCTACGTTTCCGTCCGTGGGTATTTAACTACGAACTGTCTACTGTCTACTGTCGGGGGTTCTTTCTCCGGGTACTCCGGCTCTTCCTCCCCCTCCACTTTGGTATCAGTTTCAGCCAACTTAATAAAATTTCAAATACAAAACGATTTCCAAATACCGTCAGTAGATCGCTTGAGCTTGCCCTTAGCACCACGTGAATGTTCTTTGTTTACGTACAGTGTGTGAGTGAATGCGTGTGATTCACGTGAGCGTGCTTGTTTGGGATCAGTTCGCGGCTACATTCTGCGCATTAAGTTATATTATAAATATGAGAAATGCGCCATATAAATGCTATGCATTATTATTTTTATTATTACATCTTTGACTGTCTTTCTTTTTCTATAGGTTTCTGTCTGTGTCAGTCCATGATTCTGAACGTTGCAATCTTTTCATACCGTTCGCTTTCTTGCGGTTTGTCTGAGTGATGGTCTGCGATTTTGGACCTTACGGCTCTTGAGCCGTAAGATCTAAAATCACAGACCATCACACACACACACACACACACACACACACACACACACACACACACACACACACACACACACACACACACACACACACACACACACACACACACACACCGCGTATCTTGTGGATCGATCGCCACCTCTCGCTTTCACATGTCTCTCCAGTTACCTCAATCCTCCCCACTTCAGATCTAGCAAGGCTCATAAACTGAGTCCGTAGCCTCTGGTGATGGAGGTGACATCACTTTGAGATAACCCCACGCTCTCTTGACAAGACTCAGAGAAATTCTCGATATACTAAAGGCCTCGTGATCTCCTCTGCTAGAGAATAAAGCTGTGAAATAACGGACAGCACAGACCTAGAGTAGAATTATGTTTATTTTATGTCTATATGTTTTGTGAAAAAAAGAAAAAAAAAGAAGCAACAACCCAAAAACAAAAACAAAATCAAAACATTCACAATATAATAAAAATTTCATGCCTCTAAAAAATAAAATTAACCCAAAAAAACAAAACAAAAACAAAACAAAACAAACAACAAAACCCCCAAACAACAACAGACGACAAAAACAAACAAATAAAAAGCAAACAAAAACAAAAACAAAACAAATTACCCCCCCCCCCTCCTCCCAAAAAAAAAAAAGAAAAAAAAAAAAAAGAAAAAAAAAAAAGAAGCAACAAACAAACAAACAACAAACAACTAACAAAAACAAAAACACCAGCACCACCAGCACCACCACCACCACCACCACCACCACCACCAACAACAACAACAACAACAACAACGAAAAATAACACACTATGGGATCTTGCCGAAACATAACGGATATTGATGGCTGCCGAAGGTCTTGATGTTACATAATGTATTCATATATGAGCATTATGCAACTGGACAATAAAGAAAAAAACAGAAGTATATAAAAGCACTGATCGTACGCAGTCATTTTATTAAGCCAGATATAGTGTATGTACCCCCGTCTGGACGATGCGATTGAGACCGATCCTTGCCAGAACTGAGTGGGGTACATTCTCACTAGTCCCTACGGCTGCTAGGATCATGTGATAATCTATGCCTCTTACAGAAAGAAGGGTGTGCCTGAGAGACTGTTCACAAAACTCATCCGCAAGAGGCATAGATCCTTATGATCCCCGCAGGCGGGGGAGCATAAAGATCTATGCCTCTTGCAGGTGCTATCCGTTCCACGCTGTTTTCAAGTTGTGTGTGAACCAAACAGTGCCTGTAGGTATGTTTCCCGTCGCCGTGATTTCACCAGAGGTGTTGGAGTCACGCCGACGAGAGGCACTTCTGAGGGACAAGATCCATACGTGAGAATCCTCCCCGGGCACTGACGCCATCGTTCCATCAGTTATCTCCCGTTGCCAGCTCTTCATTGATCCGAGGGCCCCGGAGTCACAAAAGCTAAATCACGGGCGATAATATTTCCCGCCTTTTACTGTTTACATGAGTTACATTCCATGATAGGGTAGTGATGCGCTGTGTGCCAAACAGTGTCAGGCTTGGGGCATAGGACTGAAACAGACAAGCGTATTTTAAACATAGAAAAATGTGTTGTATAATTTTACGACGATATCAGGTAAGGAAAACCAATATAAAGTCACTGATATTTGTTTTTGGACAATGCTGACTTAAATACATTTTAGCAACCGTGCTGAATTAAAAAAAAAACAACAACAACCAAACAAACAACAACAACAACAACAGCAACAAAACACACACACACACACACACACACACACACACACACACACACACACACACACACACACACACACACACACACATCATCATCATCATCATCAGTCCCTTGCCCGAACTGGGCGTTGGGGGGACTGAAAGGCAGCAGCAACAGACAGTGCTCTCCACTGAGTTCTATTTTGGGCGGTGGCAAGCAAGTCTGGCATCTCGAGTTCGGTCCATTCTTTTATGTTTGCGACCCAACTCTTTCTCTGACGACCTCGCCGACGACTTCCTTCGAGAGTGCCTTGGAGGATAGTCTTGGACAAGGTGTTGTGTCGGGTCACGTGGCCAAACCAAGCAAGCTTGCGCCGTTTCACGGTTGCCAGAAGGGGTTCATGTGGGCCCACCAGGGAAGTGACGATGCTCCGTACATATTCGTTGGTCTTGTGCTCGCGGTACGAGATGCGGAGCAACTTCCTCAGGCACTTGTTCTCAAAGGCCTGGATTTTCTTTTCTGAGTCTGCAAGCAGTGTCCAAGTCTCACAGCCGTAGAGTAGAATAGACACTACGAGGGACTTGTAAAGCCTGTACTTGATGGTGAAGCTGATGGAGTTACTTCGCCATATCCTGTCCAGCCTGGCCATTGCGGATGTTGCTGTACCTATCCTGATACGGATCTCTGCTATGCAACTACCGTCTTTGGACAGGGTGGCTCCCAAGTACTTGAAGCTATTGACCTCTTATAGCTTCTGGCCGTTCATGTGAATGTTGCTGCTGCTGTCGCTTGTGGTGTTGATCATCACTTTGCTTTTATCCGTACTGATCTCCATGCCATAAGACCCTGCGCTACTTGAAAGTTTGTCTGTCAGGTTTTGGAGCTCACTATTGCTGCCTGCCATGAGGTCAATGTCGTCTGCGAATCGAAGATTGCACAGGGATCTGCCACCAATAGAGATTGAAGTATGGTGGTCGTGGAGGGTTTCCTGCATGATCTTCTCCAGGAATATGTTGAAAAGGACAGGAGAGAGCAGGCATCCTTGACGGACACCGATCGTCGTCCTGAAGAACTCGCCTGACTGATTGTTAAGTAGAACCGCGCTGCAGGCGTTCTTGTAAAGCGCTTCTATCATTTGGATCAGTCCCTCCTCTATGTTGAACGATCTCATGACTTGCCAGAGTCCGTCGTGCCAGACGCGATCAAATGCTTTCCTGAAATCAATGAAGTTGTGGTAGAGTTCGCGCTGATGCTGCAGATGTTTCTCGATCAGGACGCGGCAGTTGAAAATCTGCTCTACAGTGCTTCTTCCAACTCTGAAGCCAGCCTGTTCTTCTGCCAGCAGTTCCTCGGCGAAAGTTTTGAGGCGGTTGAGAATGATTCTAAGCATGCTTAGAATCATTCTCACACACACACACAGATCGTTAAAATACGTTAGTTTTCCATGTATTGTTTTAATTCTTCTTTCTTTCTTGCTATTTGTTGTCACTCAAACAGACAGTTATTGTTATTGTTATTGTTATAGTTTGCAATTAAAATGGGCATTTGCAGTTGCATTGGTTTACTATTAGTGCTTACTGCTTCTATTTACAGAAACATAACACATCTATTATAATTAACCCATTACACCCTAAGGCTGATTTGTTAAAATTTGATTATTGTCCTATGAAGGCTGCATTACAAATCAAGATAGATCAACCGTTTTAGTTCAAGGGTTGTGCCAGAATAGCTTGGCGCCTTAGGCGCCAAGCTATTCTCGCACAACCCTTGAACTATCTCAGTCACAATTATTTCAAGCAGTAGTGTATCAGGACGAAAGGGTTAATGCAACCGCAACCTATCCCTGTGCGGCAGTTTATAGGCACACAAACTGTCATTTCCTGACTACGGTGATTAGGTTTATGGCCCTGTTTTAAGGTGGGTTTCCGAAATGCCCCGGAATTGGCCTTTTTATCAGATTGTGCTAAGGAGTGGGCAGTAAAATACATTTAACTTACCTGCTTCGACAATATTGAGAGAAAACTGACGAAGTGTCCACCACGGACAACACTAGCTCTGATAATGCCATTTGCTGGATGAAGTCAGATCTAAATTAGTCAACCAAGCCTGGTATAGACTCTAGTCTCATGTGCCCCCGCAAATTGCGGGGGGCACATGATAATCAATGCCTCTTGAAGGAAGACAGGGTTGCGCATTATGTCCGAAAATACCACGTCGGAGAGTAATTTTCTTCGCTGGGAGAACATAGACGTAAACTTGTCAAACAAGAGACATAGATTTTCATGAGTCCCCGCAATTTGAGGGGCTTATGAAGATCTTTGCCTCTTGCAGATGAGTAAACACGTGCGGGACAAAACCCGGAGAAGATGGTTGGCAGTGTCCAGGGAAAGGGGCCAATTGCTGATGTAATTACCACGAGGTGTTGAAAGCGGTACAGACAGGGACGCTTCGGTCAGTAATTGCCCAGTCGAACCACTGCCCCTTCCGGACGCGGACAGATAGCCCCACCCCCTTTGCCGTCATTTCTCCCTCCCTCATTTCCTCTAACCCCCTGTCCTCTCGCTGCCCGCCTTCTCGTGGCTTCAGTAGCCTGCTCAGGTTAATCATCAGTAACTAACTAACCGTCTTGTTCAGAGCCGGTTTAAGGACAATTTCTCTGTGTTGTTCTTCACTCCGACACTTTCTCCTTGTTCTGTTGACCCTTTTGGGTGTCGGTAGCGGTTTTAGTCCCGACTAAAACCGCTACCGACAACCAAACGGTTAATAAGTCCAGAGCTTTTTAGATTATTTCTAAAATCTCGGATTTGTGTGTCTGTCTGTCTGTCGGCACGCGTTTGTCTGCAAAATAAACATCAGGAAATGGACGCGGAGGAATATAAACACGTTTTCTATTATACAATAACTGAATGGAAGAATATTCAGTTGTGTAGATGGCTCAAACTCCATAATAAATATTTAATGCATGTTTCGTGACACATTTGACTCATGCTGCTTACAGATACGCGGCGTGTCCTCAGTGAGTTAACAGTTTCGGTCTGGGATTCTTGACTAAAAAAAACACAAAAAACGTTGAAGACTGGATAAAACTAAAAGCAGCGTCAAGCTGTTCTCGCTCTCGCCCTCATTGTTGCTCTGTCTCTGTCTCTGTCTCTCTCTCTGTCTCTGTCTGTCTGTCTGTCTGTCTGTCTGTCTGTCTGTCTGTCTGTCTGTCTGTCTGTCTGTCTGTCTGTCTCTCTCTCTCTCTCTCTCTCTCTCTCTCTCTCTCTCTCTCTCTCTCTCTCTCTGTCTGTGTCTCTCTCTGTCTCGCTGTCTCCGTCTCTCTGTTTCTCTGTCTCTGTCTGTCTGTCTGTCTGTCTGTCTGTCTGTCTGTCGGTCGGTCTGTCTGCCTGCCTGCCTGTCTGTCTGTCTGTCTGTCTCTCCCTCTGTCTCTCTCTCTCTGTCTGTAGAAATGCAGGAATGGATGTGGCGACTGACATTTCAGCCAAACCTGACACACCGGGTTTCAATTTCTTTGGATTCCGGGAACGGCCTGAAAAATGGGGGGTTTAGCAGCTGGGCCAGTCTTGTTACGTTTTCGTTTTCTCTTGTTTTGATTTATTGAATATTTCAGGGATGAGGAAAGCGGGAGTCACATTTCTCATTAACGATCCTCATTAAAAATTCTCTCGGCCGCTGAAAAAATCCCGCTATTTCCAAGAAACTCCGCGTTATCGCGAGGATAATTTTTTTTTTATTACACCTTTCTGTCTGAGAAATACAAATTCGAATGTAACAAAGAGGCATAGATCCTCATGAGCCCCCGCATTATGCGGGGGCTCATGAGGATCTAGGCTTCTTGCAGAGGCCGAGTGGGCCAGTTTGAGAAATTTCCTTAAATTTTATGTGAGAAATTGTCAACGTGCTCATTTCGGGTTGGACAAAAGACTTGATCGGAAAGTGTTTTCTGTAAGTTTTATTGTCTTCCTTTCTCATTCTTTTTCCACTAGGGATTAAACGTGCATTTTACAGAACTAAAGTCATGGAAAATGATGTTGTTTTGGATCAACGGAACCTTAGATCAAAACTGAACCTTTTTTTTTTCTTCTTGAGTTGAGGAGCGATTTTTATCATTTGGTGTTTTCAGTCCCCAGATCTTTGAATCTGCAAGAGGCATAGACTCATTCTCACAGGAGCAGGGGCTCTTGAGAATCTATGCCTCTTGCCAAATGATATCGGTTCCGCTGGTTCTCAGACTGGGTCTGTCTTTCGCTTTTAAAGCGCAGCGCTTCTTCAAAAACAGTTTGACATGGAAGCACCGCCATGTTTTTCTTTCATTAGCCCGCCAGTAGAGAGACAAAGGGCGGACAACCGGCGCTGGTTTGAAAATTCATTGCAGGCGCGATTTGTTATCGACCCTGACATAATAATTATCTTTTCTTGAACCGCAGGACCAGCCTTCAAGATGTGTTGTGTTTTCACTCCGGGATGATTTTATTTTAGTCCGCATTTTGGCTTCTGAATACTGCTCCTTCTAAAAAAAAAAAGCAATTGCAAAATAAAAAGGACAAATAAATGAACTGATAAGAAATAAATGAATAAATGTTTACGCATATAACTGAATAAATAGATGGATAAACGCATAAATGGAGACATGGATACAAGAAAAAAAGAATGAATGAATGAATGAAAGAATCAATGAATGTACGAACGAACGAAAGAACAAATAAATAAATAAATAAATAAATAAATAAATAAATAAATAAATAAATAAATAAATAAATCGACGATACGACCGGACCTCTCATCCCTACCCATTTCCCCGTTTTTTCACCAACACACACGTGCCGACAGGCAACGGCTGACACAAGAGTAATTTGAAATTTAATTTTCCTGGGTTTCAGTCTCATATGCTTACTTTAATTTGAAGTCATTTCTTGTGTCGACCTCCGCCTGTAGGCACGTGCCTCAGATTGGAAGTGTACAGTCTGCCCGTGCCGTACAGTGTAAGCTGTCACGCAGTAAAGCCGGGCCACGGCCCTATGATTAATACTTGCTAGCACCTGTCCGATTTGTGACACGATCCTTTGTTTCAACCTATGGAATATTAATCAGCTCATAACATAGAGCCTGCATTTAGCAAGAGGCATAGATTCTCATGAGCCCCTGCGGTCGCAGGGGCTCATGAGAATCTATGCCTCTTGCTTGTAAGGCACTCGTTCACTCATCTCTCGACTCGTCGGTAGAAGGTGATGTGGGTTTGAAACTATTGAATATTTGCCCTATGTTACTGTACAGCATCAGGCCTTTGTGTACCGAATCCCTAATGACAACTGTTTTACGTTGATAAATAGGCTGCATTGCCGTTTGGATCATTTTTATGAATAATAGGCGCTGGGCTGGAAGCTGGGACTGGGGTTGAGTGGGGCCTGGGCTAGAGGAAATTTGTCTGTTTGTTGTCATTGTGGTGATGTATTAGCTGAAAAAATAAAATAAAAAAGCTTTCGCGGCCGTTCTTTTAAAAAAAAAATGATTTGAAGTCAGCCTCCCAAGATACATGCATATATTTTTCTCAACTTTTCAGCTTTAAAGTTTCAAATCTGAAACAAAAGAAACCACTTCAACCAAAAATTCTCTGTCATTCTGTCTGTGGCTGGCTGGCTGGCTGGCTTTCTCTCTCTCTCTCTCTCTCTCTCTCTGTTCTTAAAAAAAAAAAAGATTTGAAGTCAGCCTCCCAAGATACATGTATATATTTTTCTCAACTTTCAGCTTTAAAGTTTCAAATCTGAAACAAAAGAAACCACTTCAACCAAAAACTCTAGGTGTCTCTGTCATTCTGTCTATGGCTGGCTGGCTTTCTCTCTCTCTCTCTCTCTCTCTCTCTCTCTCTCTCTCTCTCTCTCTCTCTCTCTCTCTCTCTCTCTCTCTCTCTCTCTCTCTCTCTCTCCCCAGTGCGAACAAAACGTGTAAAAATCCCACAATCCCTGAATGGCTAACTGAAGAAACAAAAGCAGCCATGCAACTCAGAGATACACTTAAGAAAGAAAAGAAATTTGTTGACTATAAAAAAACAAAGAAATTTTGTCAAATCTTTAGTCCGAAAAGCACAAAGACAATACGCTGAAAAGATCATTGCAGACGGCAAGGACCTGCGCTCTGTTTGGCAAGTTATCAACACCTTTACTAAAGGTCACAATCACAGAGACATGAACATTGCACCTGAGCTCACTGCAGATACCTTCAATACCCACTTTCTTAGCATAGCTAAGACGTTAGCACGCACTAATACAAATGATCCTGCGAAATACCAATGTTCTGAGCAACTACGATTTCACAGTAACAGTACTGCTGGTTGTGTGACTGTTTTTGACGTGGGTAATTATATATATATATATATATATATATATATATATATATATATATATATATATATATATATATATATATATATATATATATATATATATATATAAAATAATAATAACAGTATTTATAATGGGCTTATCTTATAATAATTATAACTCTAAGCGCGCACTCACAACTCGCGTACGCATGCGCACGCTTTAGACAATGACTCACGTACCACAAATACATTACGACAGTCAGCTTGGGGTGGGGGGTGTGGTGATATTATAGTGCTAGAACTGTTGGAAGAGGTGAGTTTTGGGAGCGGACTGGAAGGAGGAGAGAGAGTGTTTCTGACGGAGAGTGGGAGAGTGTTCCAGGTGGATGGACCGTAGACGGAGAAGGAGTGGGGGCCAAAAGTGCTAAGTTTGGTGCGGGGGATGTGGAGGCGGAGAGTGTCGGAGGCGGAGCGGAGGGAGCCGGAAGAAGTGTAGGGGTGAAGTAAGTTGGAGAGATAGGCAGGAGCGTAGTTGTTCAGGGATTTGTAGCAGAGAGACAGAATCTTGTATTGGATGCGTTGGGGGATGGGGAGCCAGTGAAAGAGTTTGAGCAGGGGAGTGATGTGTTCGGATTTTTTCTTTCTGAGGACGAGGCGGGCAGCATTGTTCTGGACGCGCTGGAGAGTGAAAGTGGTGGAGTGAGGGAGGCCGGAAAGGAGAGAGTTGCAATAGTCTATGCGAGATAAGATGAGAGAGACAGCAAGTGAAAAAGAGGTCATGTGGTTTAGATGGCATCATTTGCGAAATTCTTAAAATAGCTCTGCCCTACATAGTTGAGTCTCTAACGTCCATTTACAATCTTTCTATTCAAAGAAATATTTTCCTTGATGAGTTAAAAACAGCTAAGATCATTCCCCTTCCCGAAAGCATAAACTTAAACTCACTGAATGATTATAGACCTATCTCCATTCTACCAGTCATCTCAAAACATATTGAAAAACATATCCATACACATCTGCAAAATTTTCTAGAACAGAGCTGTCTACTCAGTAAAATGCAGTCTGGGTTTCGCCCGCAACACTCTTGCCAAACTGCCCTTATACATATCATTGATAAATGGCTTACAGCCATTAATAATTGTCAGTTGTCAGGTGCAGTTTTTCTTGACCTTAAAAAGCCTTTGATTTAGTCAACCACTCTATCTTATTAAAAAAACTACCGATGTATCACATCGATTCCAATACCGTATATCTGATATCATCCTATCTAAGTGACAGAAGACAGAAAGTCTTGCTTAATGGTAATTACTCGAGTGAAGGTTTAGTAACTTGTGGCGTTCCTCAGGGGTCAATTTTGGGCCCATTGTTGTTCAACATATTTATCAATGATTTACCATTCTCTATCTAGCATCCCGATGCAACATGTGACTTATTTGCTGATGACACTACCATGCATACATCAAACAGCGAATTGCCAAAAATAAACGAAGTTCTCCAGGAAAGTCTTGATGAGGTTTCAAGCTGGTGCCAACATAATCATATGATAATTAGTGTCCAAAAGACAAAGAGTATGTTGATTACTTCACGCCCCCCCAAAAAAAATCAACATGGTCTCCTGCCCTTAACATTATACCTGAACTCTGAGCCCCTTGATCAAGTTTAAAAAAAAAACAAAACCGTTTGCTTGGAGTCACAGTAGATAACCAGCTCAGCTGGGAACCACATATCGAAAACACATGCAAAACAATATCTAAAAATCTATTCCTGCTATCAAAAATAAGTCAAATAATTAACACTGACACTAGAAGACTCTTTCTCCATGCCCACATTAAAACACACTGTGATTACTGCTCCACTCTCTGGGATGGATGCAGTGAGGTACATTTAAAGAAACTTAACTCGTTGTATCGTCGAGGGGTAAAGTTAACTGTGCCTGGTCCCTCTCCCACCGACGAAACGTTTAGAACCATCCGACTGCTAAACCTAAACAAACAGTTCACATTTAATCGATGCCTACTTATGCATAAAATTCTTCACCATAAAACCCCATCTTACCTTCGTATGTTATTTTTGGATAGTCAAAGACAAAACACAAGGAACAGTTTGTTACAGCTACCATGGGTCAGTTTCGATATATATAAAACCAGCCTTTCGTTCTCAGGTGCCAAAGCCTGGAACGAACTACCACCCCAAATTAAATCCATTTCTATCTCTAGAACCTTCAAAACTCGTTTATATAACATATAAAATTATAAAATTATAATAATTGCTGTTAAAGTTCATTCATAATAATAATAATATATATAATTATTATTCACTGTTATTGATATGTGTACGCATTATTTGCATTGCTTTTGTATTGTGTTTTTTTTTTCAGTTTATTTCTTCATGTTTCGATTTATTGTGTTATTGTGTTTCTCTTACTCTTTGCTGTTAATGTTTCTTTTCTAACAGGACAGTTTGTAAGAGAGGCGTTTCGCCTAAAACTTTATCCTGTCAATAAAAAGTTTCATCATCATCATCATCATCTCTCTCTCTCTCTCTCTCTCTCTCTCTCTCTCTCTCTCTCTCTCTCTCTCTCTCTCTCTCTCTCTCTCTCTCTCTCTCTCGTGCACGACTGGTCAGATACTGCATTTCCAGAGGTAGAGCTCGTGACCCTGCCAGAGCCACACAGCAGAAATTTCACAATCTGCATCAAACAACCGCCTCTAAATCACCAGATTCCATCCACCGGGACAGCTCAAGAATAGCGCCTGGTTAGCTTGGCGCCTATGAAGGCGCCAAGCTAACCAGGAACGACTCTTGAGCTGTTACGGTCGATCGATCTATCTCTCGCGGCTGGCGCTGGCTATAGGAGGGAGGGAGGTGTAAACAGTTCAATACTCTCATCGCTGTATCGATCACGCGCTATAGAAGACAGAACAAAAAGTTGGGGGTGAGATGAATGCAAGCATCAATAGCTATCCTCCACAGACCCCCCCACCCCCCTCCCCACACCCTACCCCACTTCCGTTTACAAGGAGAGGCGCACACTGGTTGTCTCCGTCGATTCGATGCTGCTGATCAGGAGATATACTAATTATTGTAGCTCAATAGTAGTACCCGATCAACCACTAGGCTACCTTAACCTATTTAACCTCATTTCCCAAATATGGGAGGGGTCATCTAACGACTATGTAGCAGTTGCAGGAGTTGCATCGACCATGATAATTCAAGGGTAGTAGTCTGGCACTACCCTTGAATTATCGTGGTCGATCTATGTTCTGTTGTAGTGCGTCGGGGCTAATTGGGTTAATAATATTCTGGGAACACAGACCAACAGGAGCGAGATAGATGATACTGCGGCAGTTTCTCCTGCAGAACGTTGTTTAGACACTAGCTATGAACTATCGTGAGACGACGAGGCTTAAAGTACCATTACGCGTAAATTTGAAGACACATTTCAGCATCATTTCTGTTTGTTATGCCTTGTCGACACACGTAATAAACTTTAACAGCAATTGGGCCACGCAGCAAAAATACACGCGTAATCGCACTTATTTATTCTGCCCAGCCGTTAGCGTGTCATTCTATTTTTAGCTGTTACTCGTACTGAAAGCGTTGTATTTATAGAACGGAGTAGAGTCATTGTCAAATTACTTGATATCAAAACGACGCGTGCTGAACTGGATTGTACTTACTTACTTACGCCTGTCACCCCTACCCGGGTATAGGCCGTCGACGAGAGACCTCCAGCAACTCCTGTCCTGTGCTTCTCCTTCGATTCTACTCCAGGTGGTTCCCAGTCTCTTGATGTCTGTTTGGAGGTCTCGACGCCAGGAGTTTCTCGGCCTACCTCTTTTCCTCTTTTCCTGGGGGTTCCATGACAATGCCTGCCTAGTGATACTGGAAGCTGGCTTTCTCAGACTGTGACCGATCCATCCCCATCTTCTTCGCCCAATTTCATTCTCTGCTGTTATCTGCTCTGTTCTCTCCCAGAGTCTGACGTTGCTGATCTTTTCTGGCCAGTGGATTTTCAAAATTCTTCTAAGGCAACTGTTCATGAAGGTCTGTACTCTGCTGACTGTGGTTTTTGTCAATCTCCAAGTCTCTGCTCCATATAGGAGAACTGCTTTTACATTGGAGTTGAAAATCCGGACTTTGGTGTGTTGTGACAGCTCTCTGGAACTCCACACTTTTTTCAACTGGAGAAAGGCTGCTCTGGCTTTACCGATTCGTGCTCTGACATCTGCATCAGTGCCGCCTTTTTTGTCTATGATGCTCCCGAGATAGGTGAAGGACTCCACCTCCTCCAACGGGGTGCCAGCAAGCAAGACTGGTTCCTCCCTGGTTGCGTTCAGCCTCATTGTCTTTGTTTTCTGTTTGTGAATGGTGAGGCCCACTTGGGACGAGATGTCAGCAAGCCTCGTGGTCTTGTCCTGCATTTGTTGATGAGTGTGGGACAGTAATGCCAAGTCGTCTGCAAAATCGAGGTCGTCAAGCTGTGTCCACAGTGTCCACTGTATTCCACTTCGTCTGTGCTCTGTGGTCATCTTCATGACCCAGTCTATGGCCAGTAGGAAGAGGAACGGAGACAGCAGACACCCCTGCCTGACACCAGTTCTGACCTGGAGCTCCCTGGTGAACTGCCCTTCGTGGATCACGCGACATGTCATGCCATCGTAGCTGCTCTTGATCAGGCGGACGAGCTTTGTGGGTACACCGTAGTGTCGTAGGAGTTTCCACAGAGTCTCTCGGTCCACACTGTCAAATGCTTTCTCATAATCCACAAAGTTGACGTACAGCGGGGAGCTCCACTCCAGAGACTGTTCCACGATGATGCGGAGAGTGGCGATCTGGTCTGTACATGATCTGTTCTTCATGAATCCTGCTTGCTGGTCTCTCAGCTGGGGGTCAACGGAGCTCTTCATTCTCTCCAGGATGATCCTGTTGAAGACCTTTCCTGGTACTGACAGCAAGGTGATTCCTCTGTAGTTGGAACACTTGCTGAGGTCGCCTTTCTTGGGAAGCTTGATTAGGTACCCCTCCTTCCAGTCAGCCGGCATCACCTCCTCTTCCCAGATCTTTCCAAACAGTGGGTACAGCATCTCCACTGTTGTCTCTAGGTCTGCTTTCAGAGACTCCGCTGGGATGCCATCTGGGTCTGCTGCTTTGCCATTCTTCAAAAATGCCACTGCTCTTCTGATCTCTTCCCGGCTGGGTCTGTCACAGCTGATGGGTAGGTCGGTCTCTGCCGGCTGGATGTCTGGGGGGTCGGGTGGGCTAGGTCTGTTCAGTAACTCTTCAAAATACTCGGCCCATCTGTCGAGTTGATCTGCTCTGTCTGCAATAGGCTTGCCTTCTTTGTCTTTTACTGGTCTTTCTGTATGGCCATACTTGCCTGACAATCTTCTGGTAATGTCGTAGAGCTGTTGCATATTGCGGCTGCCTGCTGCCTTTTCTGCCTCTGCTGCCAGGCTGTCTGTGTAGGCCCTCTTGTCTGCCCTGATACTCCTCTTCACCTCGCGGTTGGCTTCTGAGTATTCCCCCTGTGCCCTTACTTTGGCTGCTCTCGTGCGACTGTTGTTGACTACTGCTTTCTTCTGCTTCCTCACTTCTATCTTCTTCAAGGTCTGTGCCGACAGCCAGTCCTTGTGATGGTGTTTCCTGAACCCTACAGTGTCTTTGCAGGTTGAGTTCAGCGCCTCTCTAACTGCCTTCCACTGCTGCTCTGTGGTGGCCGCCTCCTCTTCATTTACTAGCTCCTGTAGCGCTTGAAACCGGTTGGACAGCACCAGTTTGAACTCTTCTCTAACTCCAGTTTCTCTCAGGAGGCCTACATTATAGCGCTGTCTTCTTGTTGTCTCTGTGTGGCTTTTCTTTAGCTTGAGCTTCATTCTTAAGGTAAGCAGATGATGGTCGGAGGCGACATCTGCTCCCCTCCTCACTCGAACATCTTGAAGGGATCTTCTAAATTTCTTGCTAATGCAGATATGGTCTATTTGGTTCTCTGTTGTATGGTCAGGTGAGACCCAAGTTGCTTTGTGTATCCTTCTGTGTGGGAAGATGCTGCCTCCAATGACAAGTCGGTTTAAAGCACACAATTCTACAAACCTCTCCCCGTTCTCACTCATCTCCGAGCCTAGTCCCTGTCTCCCCATCACCTCTTCGTATCCGGTGTTGTCCTCCCCTATTTTGGCATTAAAATCGCCCATGACGATGGTTATGTCTCGCTCCGCACATTTGTCCAAGGCACTCTGGAGTCGGTCGTAGAACTCTTGTTTCTCTTCCTCGTCCCTGTCATTAGTGGGCGCATAACACTGGATGACGTTCAGCTTGAGCTTTTTCTTGGTTCTAAAGGCTGCTGTGATGATTCTTGGCCCAAGAGGTTCGAACTGGATTGTCCTGTGTCTAAATGAACCATATCTAGACCTGTGTGTAGCGTTTCGTAACCACCTGCTACATAAGTGTATAAAAATTATTCGAACAGTTACGGCGGTAGTGGGCCTTCAAATACTGCTTAGGCTCAAAGTTAATCAAACACCGCCTGTGTGTTGCCCAGTCACGCTGGACTATAAAAATAAAGCCATTACTTTTCGATATTTTTTTCTGTTTGCTGTAAACGTGGCTCTTAACCCATCCCATCCTGATACAATATTGCTTGAAATACATTTGACTATGATAGTTCAATGGTAGTGCCAGAATAGCTTGGCGTCTGAGGAGCCAAGCTATTCTAACACCACCTTTGAACTAAAATGGTTGATCTGTCTCCTGTCCTGTAATACAGCTTTCATAGGACAATCAGCAAATTTGAAGAAAAGAAATCCTCCTCAGGATATAATGGGTTAAACATCATACCTCTACGTGACCAAGTTTAATTTACATCTGTGGTCATCTTTTGAAACATGTAGCCTCCGCACTTTTTGCAGCGAAAAACCGTGTCTCTTGGCGACCCTTCGCGACCGTCACCGCCCAATGAAAAGGTGGTTCGGATTTCGGACAATGACGTCCCAGAGGTATAGATCTCCGATTGAATACATGGATCTGGTTTCGGACAGTGGACTCTGGTTTCGGACACAATGCACAACCATCGAAGACTCAACGTCCGATGATGGAATCCGTTTGAAGAAGAAGAAGATAAATGGAACAGACAAGAGACATAGACCCTCATAAGCCCCCGCAAATTGCTGGGACTCATGAGGAACTATGTCTCTTGCAGATGGGCTGCGCTCGATGTCACGTCTCCAGAGAAAAATTCACCCGTGTGTTAGGGACTGGACCGAAGTAGACAGGTGGTCGTTGATTGCAATGTGGCGCAAAATACAGGTTGCTGGTCAGAGTGGGAGGTGTCTGCATGTTGTCCCTCCCAGTTGTGCACGAGTCACACCCTAGTGCAACTTGTTTTCTCGTGTGGAAAATTGGCAGTGTCAAGTTCATTCTGCTTTCAGGGTCTGGGATACTGACTAGGGGAAGATACACCCTCTCCCAAAAATAAACTATCTTTTCCCCCGCAAACAGTCCCGATAGCTATTAGAAATTGTGAATTGTGGAACGACATGCAGGAAGTGAACTAGGTTACAAACCAGATGGTATATACAGTAAACTTCGGATATAACAAATCGCGAGTTGACCCAGTTTTTCTTGTTATCATTATAACCCGAATTTTTTTTTTTTTTTTTTTTTTTTTTTTTTTTTTTTTTTTTTTTTTTTTACATTTTTTTAAATAAGCGAAGTAATGTACATTGAAAAACTGCCTTCGTGGCGTCTGACAAAAGAGTTGTTATATCCGACTTTTGTTATATCCAACCTTGTTATAAGCGAAGTAAACCGTATATCAATACAAACAGCATAAAGTTCTTGTCTTTGTCAGCCTATGTGTTCCTTTTCCTTCTTCTGTTCTGTTGTTGTTATTATTATTTTGATGTTGTTGTTGTTGTTGACTGATAGTGGTAGTGGTGGTGCTGATGATGGTGATGGTGGTGATGATGATTATGGTGATGATAGTAAAACTGATGACATGTGAAGCAAAGGCGAATGTATACCTCAGAAATTCAGAATGTCACGTTTGCTTGAACTGCGGATTGCCTTTCGTCAGAATAACTCTCTCCATGTGCCGCATAGCTGAAGTACAGCTTCTGGAGGGTTCCACTTTTGTACCCTCACTCACTCGACGAAATCTATCCATCTGCCATGGGCATAGATCCTCGTGAGCCCCCTCCGCAATTTGCGATAGCTCATGAGGTCCTATGCCTCTTGTCGACCAAATTTCCATCTGAGCCCCACAGTATGAAGTTACCTTGGAACACAATGTGAGATTGCTCCTACTTTACTTCTTTCGACGAAATCCACTTATCTCAAAGAGGCATAGATCCTCATGGGCCCCCGCAAATGCGGGGGTTGATGAGGACCTATACCTCTTGCCTGCCCGGTTGCCATCTGTGCCCCACCAGGAAGCTAAAATTCTCTGGTCGTTCAGTCCAAGATGCTGCTTACTGATGTGTCAAGGGCCCTTGGTACGAATAATTCTGTGAGAATTCCTGTTTATAGCACAGCATCTCGTGGCGCTCTCCCGCAGATGAGGGCCACGTGAGCCTGTTTTCAGAAGTGGACTAGACGGGTTTCGAACACCACGGAAGTGGCGGTGCGGATTCGTACCAAATGCATGATGCACTCAGCGATCTTATCGCATGATTATTGACTGCTATGCAGATCTGCGGTTACGCTGCAGTTTTAATAATAAATCTGCGTCACAGTGAGATGCTTAAAGCTATTATTATGTTGGGTAGGAACGTATCAGTAGAAAATATTCGTATATTGTCGGTCGCTGTGTCATTATAGTCTTCTGACAGCGAAGTTAGTGCTTTTGTATAAAGTTTATTTGATGGTTTACTTAACTCATTTTACCCCAACACCGAAATCCTTAAATTTTGCCGTTGTCCTCTGAAGACTGCATTGCAGTGCAGGACACAAATCGACCATGATAGTTCAAGGGTGATGCCAGAATAGCTTGGCGCCCATAGGCGCCAAGCTATTCTGGCATCACCCTTGAACTATCATGGTCGATCCTTATCTTCCTGTGGTTTGTCTGGGGTAGAATGAGTTAATAAGAATATTTTTAATTTTTCTAATGATGCACAGGAGCACTAGTCAACTGGCAAAAACAAATAAAGAAGCAGGCAACCAGCAAGCGGACAAGCAAATAAACAAAGAACCAGTCAAGCAACCGACCGACTTATCGAACGAACGAACAAACGAACGAACGAACGAACGAGCGAATGAACGAGCGAACGAACGAACGAACCAACGAACGAACAAACGAACGAACGAACGAACGAACGAACGAAACAACCAACCAACCAACCAACCAACCAACCAACCAACCAACCAAAAACCAACCAACAAACGCTTCTCTTAAAAATGTTTGGTGTGATATTTCATTTGATGATTAGTGTCAAGTTTCGTGATTTAATGTGCGTGTTTTCCTTTATTAGAAAAGTTGGCGAGTTCTCGCTTCTGCGACAGTGATAGGATGGGCAAGATTATTCAAGGAAGGGTGAGGGAGGCTTCTAGTACGCGCGTCATGGTCCGTGTCAGTGATTTTGGACCTTACGGCTGTAAGCCGTCAGGTCCAAAAATCACAGATCTGCACAAGATATCATTTGAAAGAAATGGATCGTCGAATGTAGTTACTATCGTATGGAAGCTAGTTTCCCAAGCCGGCTGATTAGGTCTACTCCACAACATTACTGTTGTCATCAATCTTGGAAGCAATAAACACACTGACGGGACCACAGTCATTTGTGTCTCACTTTTTTTCTGAAACCAGTCCAAGTTTTAAATCAATCAAACGGTCAGTCTTCTCTGCTTGAGGAACTCAGCTTTAAAATCATCGTCATGAAGTTGAGTGGTATAAGTCATCACGAGACGTAAAATCCCAATGAATCCATGCACTGAGTTGCACCTCTTCATAAAGATCTGTGAATCTTGCAGATGAGTGATTTTTTTAATCGCAGACCGAAACAGCTTTGCAACTGTCGGCCGCTTCTGCGGCCCGATCCATCATTGCACGAAATGAGGTCCGCACCTTCACTGACTTCCTGGATTCGGTCGTCGACATCCATTATGGCCATTAACGATAAGTATCGACACCGCGACACACAAACGTCGACACGACAAACGTGTAGTCAGAACGACACAAACGGTTGCCCTCTTGCAGTGATATTGCTATAGGGCTGTATCCTAATTTTGCTACGAGCGAAGTAATGTACATTATATACATAAAATGTGGTCGGGGGAAAAAGCGTGCTCCAAAAGTGCTGCTATAGCCGACGTTTGTTATACCGGGCCTTATTATAAACGAAGTCGACTATTCAGAGTAAAAGTAGCTCATGTTCTAGATGCCTATTCATAAACTTTCAGCCTGCGGGGACCCATGAGAATCTATGCCTCTTGCAAATGTGATATGTCCTGTTAAGGCAAAAGACAGCAAGTCCATTTCCGTGAAAAGCGAGAATTTTCATTGTAATAAAATGAAAATCCAGATTTTCACAAAAAAGGATTTACTGTGTTTTGAAATAAAAACGTTGAGTCCATTTTTTGTGTGAAAAGAAGGATTTTCTTAGAAAATCCCGCTTTTCACAAAAACGGACTTACCAACTTTTGCCTTCGCAGGGCAGTGTTTTCCCTCCTTCTCTCTCCCCCCCCCAACCCCCTACCTCTCAAGGCTACCCCCCTCCCCCCCCCCCTCTTTATCCTGTGTGAACATCATCGGTGCGGTAGCCTGGGGCGGTGCTTGTCGCTACAGCTGGTGCCTTACCGTGCTGCGCCGCGCACCTGGCGTGACTGTTCGAGCTGTGTACGTGTGCCGGGCACTAAAGTCAGTCAGGATAGGACGAGTATAGATTCATTGTTATGGTTAGTTAGGTATTTGGGTTTAACGCCGAGCAGGGGACTAAGGCCATCTCACGGCGGACATTGTTATAGGAAGTGTCATCTTCTTGTTCTTTACAGCAAAAGAGAGAACATCGCACGAAAGAAAGAAACGCGATTAGAAAAGACAACTACAACACGGCTGTATTGTGATTGCCTTTTCTACGCGTGTTTCTTCCTTTTTTGTTCTCTGTATTTTACATACTTGGCAGTCAGATAGCCAAAGTGTCGTTTCTCATCTTATTCTATTCTAAGCATAGCAAGAAAGAAAGAAGCATGCTTAGAAAAGACAACTACAGCACAACCGTGTTGTAATTGGCTTTTCTAAGCGTGTTCTTTTTTCGTTGTTCTCTGCGTTTAAGCGCTTGGCAGCAATCTTTTCGGTCTGGGTTTTATAGCTTAACTCATTCTACCCCAGACACTCCACAGCAAGATAAGGATCGACCATGATAGTTCAAGGGTGATGCCAGAATAGCTTGGCGCCTATGGACGCCAAGCTATTCTGGCATCACCCTTGAACTATCATGGTCGATCTATGTCCTGCACTGCCATGCAGTCTTCAGAGAACAACGGCAAAATTTGGGGATTTCGGTGTTGGGGTAGAATGAGTTAAGTGTCGTTTCTCAGTTTATTGCAAACGTGACAACTATAACGTCAGTCAGGAAAGAACAAGCGTAGATGTATTGTTATAACTGCCATTTTGTTGTTCTATATAACAAACGTGTTGTTTTCTTATTCTAAGCATGACAACTAAAGTCAGTCAGGATAGAAAAGCATGGATCATTGTTATTGAAGTGCCATGGTCTGGTTTCTTTAACTCTTTCGAGACGTACCGCATCCGGATTCGCGTCTTTACGCCGCGAATCCGGATGCAGCTCGTCTCGAATGAGTTATAAAGCGAAAGTGTTGAACTACTTTTTCTAGTCCATTTAACCCCGACGCACTACAGCAGGAGATGGATCGACCACGATAATTCAAGGGTAGTGCCAGATTAGCTTGGCGACTAATGGCGCCAAGCCTGAGCTAACCTGGCACTACCCTTGAATTATCATGGTCGATCCATCTCCTGCAACTAGTTATCAACGTTCGGTCATCTTCTCGTACTATGTGCAGTTCATGACTTAATTGCGTGACGTTTGTCTATTGTGTTCAGCCGGTACACCGTCTTCCTGTCACCTTACAGGTGGGTCTTACCTGTGCTAATTATGTTTCCGTTTCGGATAACCGCGTCCTTAGGACTTCTGACGAATCTATGTAATTTAACCTCAGCTTTAAACTCTGTATTTCACTTTCAAATTGCCGACTCTCTCTCTCTCTCTCTCTCTCTCTCTCTCTCCCCCCCCCCCCCCCTTTCTTTTCCCCAAATACGACCTAATCATCCGACTCAGTTTCTAGCTCAGCCCCCCTCCCCCACCCCCCATCTCCCCCAGTCAGAGCAGGCCAATCCATCAGCAAGGGGCATAGATTCTCATAAGCCCCTGCAGCTGCAGAGACTTATGAGAATCAATGCCACTTGCTGGCTGAGATTAGGTGCTTGACTGAGGCAATCAACCGTGGTTAAATCAGGAATTCAGGTGACCGTCTGCTCTACCCAGTTTACTGTAGATATACTGTCCTCTTTACCTGTCAGTGTTGCAGTTTTAACATTACCTCCACGACTTGGATAACATGGGCCTGAAAACAAAAAATAATTAAAATAAGTCACAGATTTTGGTATAGCCCATAAAACCTTGACATGCTACCACAAGATGCGGATCGACCATGATAGTTCAAGGGTGGTGTCGGAATAGCTTGGCACCTGTAGGCGCCAAGCTGTTCCGACACCACTCTTGAACTATCATGGACAGTCTGTTTCGAAAACTGTGACATGGACCTCAAAGGATTTTTTTTTTTTTTTAAACTTCATCCTAATGCTGTAGTGAAATAATATTCCTTTCGGCGCCAAGCTGGTCCGATACCACCCTTGAGCTATCATGGTCAATCTGACTCCAAAACTGTGACGTATACCTCAAAGGATATATTTATATAAAAAAAATTCATCCTCAGGATGTAAAGAGACAGTATTACCTTATTGCTTTAAAAAAGAAAAAAAAAAAAAAAAAAAGACATAGTGTATCTTCTGGACTCAACATGGACCAATCCAGACCAAAAAGGTGACTGCCAAGCGTGTAATATGCAAAGAAGTACCCAACGGAGAAAGAAACACGCTTAGAAAAGACGGGTACAACACAATTTATTAATATTTCGGGTAAATACCCAGGTCACCTCCTTCAGTTGCCACATTCCTTCTGCCATTGAAGATAAGTAGCGGCTAATCTCTATGTTTGTTTGTTTGTCTATTTTGACAAAGGGTATTTACCCGAAATATTAATAAATTGTGTTGTACCCGTCTTTTCTAAGCGTGTTTCTTTCTCCGTTGGGTACTTCTCAACATGGACCGCCATCCTTTGGCACGGGACAAACATTCTCATCAACCCTTGCTGGCTGCTGCCAATATGCAAGAGAGAACGAAATCTTCAAGTCCTTTGTCATCAAACCGCAAGAGGCAAAGATCCTCATGAGCCCCACGGATGCGGGGGCTCATGAGGATCTTGCAGACCGTGCCACGCAATCAGTCACGCGAGGCACGCAGTAACCAACAAGACAGGAAGGACAGTGGCTGCGCTAAGATAAATATTATTGTTTTGTTGGCGATTTACGGGCAGGGCGGCGGTCGGCAAAGCCACTGGTGCCCGTTGCATGAGTGAGCTTAGTCCTGCGCCAGCCACTTCGCTTTGTGGTTGGCGCAGGACTACGCTCACTCATGCAACTGGCCCCTAGTGTTTTTACGGTCGGAAATTAGTGCGCTATGCAGTGGCTGAATTTAGCGGACGGGTTTGGGCCAAACAGACACTTTCAGCCCAATATTGTCAGTATCCAAATGGAAGGCAAAACGTATTACATTTTTAGGACACATATCGTCGCAAATAAAACTTGTAATTTTCATTCCACGGTCTCGACGTGTTGCTAAGAAAAACTAAATCCACATGCGTTAAATTCAAGTAATTTGGAGGGGGGGGGGGTGGGGGGGTGGGGGTGGGGGTGGGGGGTGGGGGGAGAAGGTAGCTAATATAGTAGTGGTGACTACAATGTACCGTGGTGTGTTGGTGGCATTTTTTGTCGAGGTTACTCAGGCTGTCGTTAGAGCTTCTCGAGTTATCGAGGTAATGGCTGTCGACAAAAGGTGCTACCGACAGTCAAAGGTTTAATCAAAGCAAAACAAGTTTTAGAAGTACATCCCCCAAAACAGCACATACAAAATTCGAAAAGTTCTATTGAGATCTGCGGACGTGTACTTGAGTATCCATGACTGATTTTTGGAGTTACTTTATTCGGCTGGACGCTGCCCCCCTGCAAACTGTGGCCCATCGACGGCGTACACAACACAACACAGAGTTAATTACCTGTGGTCCTAGTGACGGGAAGACGCTTTGATCTGCTACGATGATAAGTCGCCGACACTCAGTATTGGGATTGTGGGTTATTGGGGGTTGATGGAGTTGGAGTGGGGGGGGGGGAGAGAGAGAGAGAGAGAGAGAGAGAGAGAGAGAGAGAGAGAGAGAGAGAGAGAGAGAGAGAGAGAGAGAGAGAGAGAGAGAGAGAGAGAGAGAGAGAGAGAGAGAGAGAGATGATGATGAAACTTTATTTATCGACGGTAAAAAGTTTTGACAGAAACAAATCGTCATTTTACAAACTTGCCGTTGCTAACATCTACAACATAAAATAGGTTAAAAAAATAAAAAAGAATTATATTTACACACATTATTTCATGCAACAATAATGCTTAAAAAATAAAAACAAAATAATAATAGAATTAAAAAAATCATATACGCAAAATAATAGTAACACTCAACATTCAGCTTATACCACACGCACACACACACACACACACACACACACACACACACACACACACACACACACACACACACACACACACACACACACACACACACACACACACATACACACACACACACACACCATCAAACACACACACACACACACACACACACACACAAAAACACTATACATAAATGCATATATTACATGAAAGTATTAACCATCAGGGTTTGTTTAAATAAATGCCCAGTGATGTTATGTTTGGCTCATCAGGTAATCGAAATGTTTCGCTTTAAAGATTCCAAGCGAGGCTATAGTCTTCAAATGTGCAGGAATAGTGTTCAATACAAACGGCCCAGAAAATGATAAACTAGTTTCAAAGAGGTCAATTCTAGGCAGAGGTAGGGGTAAAGTATTGTTCCTTGAGGTCCGTTCGTGTTCTTGCTGCGGCATAAATTTGGTGGTTAGATACTGTGGTGTCATGTTTTTGAATATCTTGTGCATGAGGATGCATTTGTTGAAACTAAGTTGTTGACGCAGGCCGAGAATGTTTAGATGTCTAAATTTGTCTGTGGTAAGAATTGGCATTTTGGCAGCTCTTTTATATATAGAGTTTAACCTGTTCATGTGAACTACAACCGTCCCACACTGTGGAGACATAATCAACGTGAGACTTGATTTGGGGATGAAAGAACAGTTTACGAGTATGTGTATCCGTGACTTGTCTAAGCTGGGCCAACAGGAAAGTGTTTTTAGCAATGGTTTTACAAACTGTATTTATTTGCGCCTCCCAACATAGTTGTTCGTCAACGTGTTTTCCCAAGAATTTACGCTCTGTGACTTGTTCTATCTGTTTAGCGTTCAGTTGTAAATGTAACGGTTGTGGTCGGCGTTGGTGTTTTTGTCGTGTAGTGATTAAAATACTCTTAGTTTTTCCTGGATGAAGAACCATATGATTCACTCTACACCAGTCGGAAACCTCGCTGAGACTACTTTGTAAGCTAAGGTTAATGTCAGCTGTTTTTTTTTCAAACCTGAAACATGGAGGCTCATATCGTCCGCAAACAGGTTGCTGTTGACATCAGTGTTAGTAATATGCAAAGGCAAATCATTAATAAATATTATAAATAGAATAGGTCCCAAGATCGACCCCTGGGGGACACCGTAGTTAACGTGTCCTTGTTTAGAGTATTTTCCATGAGTGTATACATTTTGTTTTCTGTCTTTTAGAGAGAGAGAGAGAGAGAGAGAGAGAGAGAGAGAGAGAGAGAGAGAGAGAGAGAGAGAGAGAGAGAGAGAGAGAGAGAGAGAGAGAGAGAGAGAGAGAGAGAGAACCTTTATTTTACAATGGTGAAGATATTAACACACTCAGTGACAATGTCATTTATCATACCTGCCTGCCCGAGAGAGAGAGAGAGAGAGAGAGAGAGAGAGAGAGAGAGAGAGAGAGAGAGAGAGAGAGAGAGAGAGAGAGAGAGAGAGAGAGAGAGAGAGAGAGAGAGAGAGAGAGAGAGAGAGAGAGAGACACACACACACACACACTACATCGATTAACCCGTTTAGCCCGGACGCACTGCCAGCAGGAGATGGATCGACCATGATAATTCAAGGGAAGTGCCAGATTAGCTTGGCACCACCAGGCGACAAGCTAATCTGGCACTACCCTTGAATTATCATGGCATATCAAACTCCTGCAACTGGTACATAATCATTAGGTTACACCTAAGAAATATGGGAAACTGATGCGGCCATAATGTTATATCAAATTAACTCCTTGACTGCTGTTGTCATACGGCCTTTCGGAGCGGGAAACGGTCCCTCTCTTACATACTCTCCTACGTACAAGGGAGATGACGTCCAGGCCAAAAAGGTGACTGCCAAGCGTGTAAAATGCAGAGAAGAACCCAAAGGAGAAAGAAACACGCTTAAAAAAGACAGCTACAACACAATTTATTTCACAAAGAACATGAAGAGTAGCATTAAACAAAATCATTTCACGACATTTAACCTTCATCATTCGGAATACACCAGTGTGTGAAATAAGTTTGACTAAAATAGTTCAAGGGTAGTGCCAGAATAGCTTGGCGCCTCTAGGCGCCAAGCTATTTTGGCACCACCCTTGAAATAAAGCCATTGGTCTACATCCTTCTCTGTAAGAACTATTATAATGTAGCTTTGAAGCTTTTAGCCTTAGTATGATACGGCTTAAACTTCATTAGTAAGGTTATGGTCCAGCATTATCTTAAGACGTACTTAGAACATTTATAAAGGAGATATTAAAGTATGAACCATTTATTGCCTGGAGCAGCTCGTCTGCATGGAATATCGCATTCCCGGCATAATAAATTGGGGGGGGGGGGGGGGGGAACCCGCCAAGGACCACCGTTACACTACATGAATTCTTTGCATTGATCTGTTTTCACAAGGGGTCCTTGGGTTCACACTAAATTGAAATGTGCAATTTCGGACGCTGTTTCTAGCAGTTCGATTAGCTGTGGTTACAGACGAAAATCAAATTCGAACGATGGATCATAGACAGACACTATGCTGAGCTACGAAAAGAACGCACTTGCGAACTTCTAAAACTGGAGAGCATTGCGATGTTTTGGCTAGAACGGTTCATAACCCAGACCCTTCTACAAAAGGCATAGATTCTCATGCTGCAGGGGCTCATGAGAATCTACGCCTTATGCTGGAGAAGATCGTTTCTATTTAGATCCTGAGTGTGACTGGGCTATTTTTCTTATTATTTTACTTTTTTGTTTGTTTTGCAAATAATATTGAAAACATTGAGATTGCAAGAGGCACAGATGCTCATGAACCGCTGCAGATTGCAGGGGCTCAAGAGAACCTAAGCCTGTCAGTGGCAAGAGATAGGTCCCGTGTAGAAGATGATGTTGGGCTGTTTTTTTTTTGTTTTTTTTTTTGTGCAAGACGACAGTATTGGACAACATTGAGATCCATCAGCAGGTATTGTGCACTAACCATGCATCCAGTGTACACACTGCAATACCACGCGCACTCTCAGAGCAAAAGCATTTTTGTTGGCGGTTTACTCAGACGCCTGTGCCTCCAATCGCCCGAGGAGCAGAGATAGTAATGGGACTAATAACTGGCAGCAAAAAGCATACATCTGCAAGGGCCCATAAAAGTCTGTGTCTCTCGCAAACAGAACTAAATACACAAACTTGACCTAGCTCTCTCAGTGCATAGCATATTTTGCAGACTAACACGGGAACACTCCCCCAATGAATTCAACGCTTTTGAGCAAACAGAGAAAAAACGCAACCAACAGATTCAAGCAAGAGGCATAGATTCTCATGAACCCCTGCAATTGCAGGGGCTCATGAAAATCTATGCCTCTTGCGACTTTGAAGGGAGCGGTCGAGAAACTTTTACAAAAGCGTATCATATTGACCGATTCTGCTGGCTGTAGAAGCATTTTATGTCAAAGTGATTTCTAGAACAATCACTTCGGCTGTTAGATTATTTCAAGCGATTTCTCCATGGCCTCCTTCTGCTTGGAAAAAAACACAGACGTAAATGGATTTCTTAAAGAGTCACAGACGTATGAGACACTGCCAAGGCTTATGAGGCTCCATGGCTCTTCCATGAGTTTGTTTCAACACTGGCAAGTCTGGGAGCACATCGACCCAAACGCGGTGCTGTGGAGTAGACTGAAATTTTAGGCTGAAATAAACGATTTCCTCTAAGTGAAGGAAACAGATGGAAATCTATGCAGTGTCTTTGTGGACACTGGCTTAGCAAGAGGCGTGGATCATCATGAGCCCCCGCCGATGGCGGGGGCTCATGAGGATCCACGCCTCTTGCAGACGGTGTAGGTTTGCTGAGCGTGCGTGCGTATACTGCTCGCGGGGCACAAACACAACCCAGCCCACACCATTGTCACCTTTCTTGAGGCTTGTTTGAACAATCAGTTGAATTTGTACACCTTCACTTTTCCACTGGACAAACTCTCTCTCTCTCTCTCTCTCTCTCTCTCTCTCTCTCTCTCTCGCGGAGTTGCTTGCCCTTGGCAAGGTGGCGACACGAAATTTCTGGCGTCCAGAAATTGAGATATTTTTGCTGTCAAACAACGACAAAATGCCCGTCACCGGACTCCCGTCAGCTGCAGAAGCTGTCCTGCAGTCTGTACTGTCCAGCCATCACACCACGTCATGGAAATTGACCGGGGAAGGGACCAACCTGGTGTTCGTACTACGGCTGTGTTCAGCGGACAGAGACCAACAGCAAACCGACATTGCACCGACCGGCTACTGGCGACGAAAACCACCGTCACAGGTGCGCAGAGACTTACGGAGGGCACAGGCAAGAAACAAGGTAGGCAGTGTGCCTAGCAGTGACAATTTATTGGATGGCACAAACGTAAAAGAGAGTGAAGTTTACACGGACACTGATAATTATAATCAAGAATCTACAAATGGCAGTACACTACAGTACACGAAAACCATCACCCAGCCAGACAACACACCGTGTAGTGACCATGCAGCACGTGCAACAGCATCGCCGTTAGCTGAGAACCACATCACAGCATACATGGAAACTGGAACACCAACAGAGACAGTGCACGCATGTACCGCTGATGTTGACAATATTAACTGTGCTAGACCTGAAACGGGCGTGTGTGACACAGAAATCAGAGATGCAGAATCACGTGGCTTTGATCCCAAACAAGTGTACACGTTTGTCACCTCTCAGACCGAGTCAACAAAACATAAACTAATGGACACATCGAGGAACCAAAGACTAAAGAAAGTAGTTTCTCACGAAAAGAATGGAAAGAACTATTTAGTGGCTGAGAGTGACGATTTTGTGCTTATGTACGACATTCGTATCTCAGGGACTGTGTGTTATGAAGTCAAGTGTGACCCAGTGACCGGCAGAGTTTTGGAGATGGTGTTTGCTCTTGGTCTTCTGCCGGCTGTCAGTGACAATGAGTATAATCAGGACATTCAACGCATACAGCAAGACTTGCTTGCCTTGGCCAGGATTACACAGTGCTACCTGGCTAAGGCAGGCAAGTCTTGTTGAACATTAGTATGCACAGAAATTTTTTTTGTTCAGATTAATCAGTTGTCATTTCTTTCTCCCGGACAAGTTACAGGACTGTGATTTCTACCTGTACGAGATTCTAGGATGTTGTATTCACTGGACCCATCATGTCGCGGATTCATGAACATGACGAAATGAACTTTAATGATATGGATTCCATGTCATTGCACACCCCCACCCCTTCCCCAACCCTACCCCAAATCCCCATTATACCCCAACCCCTCCCCTGTCGTTTTTTGTTTTACTGTGATTATCGTCGCTGTACTTTGCTGATGGGCTGATGCCTGAAGCAATAAACCATTTCGAGTTCGAGTTCTCTCTCTCTCTCTCTCTCTCTCTCTCTCTCTCTCTCTCTCTCTCTCTCTCTCTCTCTCTCTCTCTTTTCCCCCGCCGTGAGATGGCCTTAGTCGTCTGCTCGGCGTTAAAGTTTTTAAACCCAAAATAACTCTCTCTCTCTGTCTCTCTCTCTCTTTTAATTCTTTTTGTGGTTTATTTATTATTATTATTATTATTATTATTATTATTATTATTATTATTTGTTTCTGATGGTGAGGGTGGGAGGGGGGTGGGTGGGGGGATGGGTCTTTTTACTTATATATGTTTTATCTTTTGCTGTATCGTCTGATGTATTTTTATATGTGTAGTTTGAACAGGACAGTTTGGAAGATAGGCATTGCTATGCCTGAAACTTTTTATCCTGAATAGAAACGTTCCATCATCATCATCTCATCTCTCTCTCTCTCTCTCTCTCTCTCTCTCTCTCTCTCTCTCTCTCTCTCTCTCTCTCTCTCTCTCTCTCTCTCTTTCTCTCTCTCTCTCTCTCTCTCTCTCTCTCTCTCTCTCTCTCTCTCTCTCTCTCTCTCTCTCTCTCTCTCTCTCTCTCTCTCTCCTGAACCTAAAAGAAAATCCAAAATTAAAACATTATCTTAATATCAGGCCTCTCGCTGGGACCATACGGCGTTGAGGCGCGTCCCCTGGGTGGTGGATAGGGGGTCCCTCGTGAGAGGGGTGCACCGAATGAAATAAGGTGCCGTGAACCAACATGGTCTAAGGGAAGGTGACCCCGACAGAAAACCCCTGGTCCTCCTAGTAAGGGGGTTGGGCGTGGGGGTAGCTTCCCCACCCTGCAAAAAAGGAAATAGCTACAAAAACGCCGACGAAAAGACTAACAGTAATTCCTTTCCTGGAGGAGGAAGGTTCTTCTACTAGAAGACTTATGACGTCCTGTGGTGAAAGCCGGAAGTCTTCGGAAGCCACAGGACCGAGCCGCCTCTCTCTATCCAGGGATACAACCATGGGCACATGGAACGTCAAGACCATGTACCAGAGCGGCAAGGCCGCCCAGATAGCAGCGGAAATGCAAAAGTACAACCTTTCCCTGCTAGGCATCAGTGAAGCCAGATGGACGCAGTCTGGCCAGAAAAGGCTGTTAAGTGGGGAAATGGTTCTGTATTCAGGTCATGAAGAGGAGAATGCCCCCCATACAGAAGGAGTAGCACTCATGCTGTCACCAGTGGCACAGAGAGCGCTGATGGGCTGGGAACCTCTTGGGCCAAGAATTATAACAGCAGCCTTTAGAACCAAGAAAAAGCTCAAGCTGAACATCATCCAGTGTTATGCGCCCACCAATGACAGTGACGAGGAAGAGAAACAAGAGTTCTACGACCGACTCCAGAGTGCCGTGGACAAATGTGCGGAGCGAGACATCACCATCGTCATGGGCGATTTTAATGCCAAAATAGGGGAGGACAACACCGGATACGAAGAGGTGATGGGGAGACAGGGACTAGGCTCGGAGATGAGTGAGAACGGGGAGAGGTTTGTAGACTTTTGTGCTCTAAACCGACTTGTCATTGGAGGCAGCATCTTCCCACACAGAAGAATACACAAAGCAACTTGGGTCTCACCTGACCATACAACAGAGAACCAAATAGACCATATCTGCATTAGCAAGAAATTTAGAAGATCCCTTCAAGATGTTCGAGTGAGGAGGGGAGCAGATGTCGCCTCAGACCACCATCTGCTTACCTTAAGAATGAAGCTCAAGCTAAAGAAAAGCCGCACAGAGACAACAAGAAGACAGCGCTATAATGTAGGCCTCCTGAGAGAAACTGGAGTTAGAGAAGAGTTCAAACTGGTGCTGTCCAACCGGTTTCAAGCGCTACAGGAGCTAGTAAATGAAGAGGAGGCGGTCACCACAGAGCAGCAGTGGAAGGCAGTTAGAGAGGCGCTGAACTCAACCTGCAAAGACACTGTAGGGCTCAGGAAACACCACCACAAGGACTGGCTGTCGGCACAGACCTTAAAGAAGAGAGAAGCGAGGAAGCAGAAGAAAGCAGCGGTCAACAACAGTCGCACGAGAGCAGCCAAAGTAAGGGCACAGGGGGAATACTCGGAAGCCAACCGCGAGGTGAAGAGGAGTATCAGGGCAGACAAGAGGGCCTACACAGACAGCCTGGCAGCAGAGGCAGAAAAGGCAGCAGGCAGCGGCAACATGAAACAGCTCTACGACATTACCAGAAGATTGTCGGGTAAGTATGGCCATACAGAAAGACCAGTAAAAGACAAAGAAGGCAAGCCTATTGCAGACAGAGCAGACCAACTCGACAGATGGGCCGAGTATTTTGAAGAGTTACTGAACAGACCTAGCCCACCCGACCCCCCCCGACATCCAGCCGGCAGAGACCGACCTACCCATCAGCTGTGACAGACCCAGCCGGGAAGAGATCAGAAAAGCAGTGGCATTTTTGAAGAATGGCAAAGCAGCAGGGCCAGATGGCATCCCAGCGGAGTCTCTGAAAGCAGACCTAGAGACAACAGTTGAGATGCTGTACCCACTGTTTGGAAAGATCTGGGAAGAGGAGGTAATGCCAGCTGACTGGAAGGAGGGGTAGCTAATCAAGCTTCCGAAGAAAGGCGACCTCAGCAAGTGTTCCAACTACAGAGGAATCACCTTGCTGTCAGTACCAGGAAAGGTCTTCAACAGGATCATCCTGGAGAGAATGAAGAGCTCCGTTGACCCCCAGCTGAGAGACCAGCAAGCAGGATTCAGGAAGAACCGATCATGTACAGACCAGATCGCCACTCTCCGCATCATCGTGGAACAGTCTCTGGAGTGGAGCTCCCCGCTGTACGTCAACTTTGTGGATTATGAGAAAGCATTTGACAGCGTGGACCGAGAGACTCTGTGGAAACTCCTACGACACTACGGTGTACCCATAAAGCTCGTCCGCCTGATCAAGAGCAGCTATGATGGCATGACATGTCGCGTGATCCACGAAGGGCAGTTCACCAGAGAGCTCCAGGTCAGAACTGGTGTCAGGCAGGGGTGTCTGCTGTCTCCGTTCCTCTTCCTATTGGCCATAGACTGGGTCATGAAGATGACCACAGAGCACAGACGAAGTGGAATACAGTGGACACTGTGGACACAGCTTGACGACCTCGATTTTGCAGACGACTTGGCATTACTGTCCCACACTCATCAACAAATGCAGGACAAGACCACGAGGCTTGCTGACATCTCGTCCCAAGTGGGCCTCACCATTCACAAACAGAAAACAAAGACAATGAGGCTAAACGCAACCAGGGAAGAACCAGTCTTGCTTGCTGGCACCCCGTTGGAGGAGGTGGAGTCCTTCACCTATCTCGGGAGCATCATAGACAAAAAAGGCGGCACTGATGCAGATGTCAGAGCACGAATCGGTAAAGCCAGAGCAGCCTTTCTCCAGTTGAAAAAAGTGTGGAGTTCCAGAGAGCTGTCACAACACACCAAAGTCCGGATTTTCAACTCCAATGTAAAAGCAGTTCTCCTATATGGAGCAGAGACATGGAGATTGACAAACACCACAGTCAACAGAGTACAGACCTTCATGAACAGTTGCCTTAGAAGAATTTTGAAAATCCACTGGCCAGACAAGATCAGCAACGTCAGACTCTGGGAGAGAACAGAGCAGATAACAGCAGAAAATGAAATTGGGCGAAGAAGATGGGGATGGATCGGTCACAGTCTGAGAAAGCCAGCTTCCAGTATCACTAGGCAGGCATTGTCATGGAACCCCCAGGGAAAGAGGAAAAGAGGTAGGCCGAGAAACTCCTGGCGTCGAGACCTCCAAGCAGACATCAAGAGACTGGGAACCACCTGGAGTAGAATCGAAGGAGAAGCACAGGACAGGAGTTGCTGGAGGTCTCTCGTCGACGGCCTATACCCGGGTAGGGGTGACAGGCGTAAGTTAATATCAGGGCCGGATCACTTACATGTTTGGGGGGGGGGGCAAAAATTTTTGTGGAGAAATTAACCACCTGAAACAGACACCTAAAGCAGAGTTTTGACCGTTTTGAGTATGGCTTTATTTTGGTTTTTTTTTCACCAAGGTGAGCAAAGATCATCCTTCAGTGTATCAAATTTTATGTTGTATAGTTTTTATGGGGGAAGGGGGGGGGATGGCATGTCCCCCCCCCCGCCCCCCCACCACCCCCCAATCCCCCCCCCCTGGATCTGGCCCTGAATATGGACCTGTAGGATAATCGATATTTGTGAAGGTTATTAGGTTAATAACCTTGGGACGTTACTACAACAAAGTCATGTGACGGTGGGTCGCCATTTGCTGGGGAATTATTTCTATTTTTGTCAATCGATCACATCCTACTATATCCAGAATTTTATATGCCGACGTTGCGGAGTGTTGCCTCAGCTTTAGCTCACTGTACCCCAAGACCGAAATCCCCAAATTTTGCGGGTGTCCTCTGAAGACTGCATTGCAGTGCAGGACACAGATCGACCATGACAGTTCAAGGCAAGGGTGATGCCAGAATAGCTTGGATGCCCATAGGCGCCAAGCTATTCTGGCATCACCCTTGAACTAACATGGTCGATCCATATCTTGCTGTGGTGTATCTGGGGTAGAATGAGTTAACCCTTGGGCTGTCGGTGGCGCTATGGACAGCCAAAGGATTAACTGGGGTGAGGAAAAGTGAGGGTGGCTGTGTATTTTTTTATGAATTCATTTAGAAAAATCAAGACTCCCGAAGATACAGATAATTATGAGCTTCCATGATCAGTATGTGATATAGGGAAAATAAATCATCTATTGTGACAAAACGAATCATTAACAATTGAACCATTTTGACACCGCAAATCACAAATGACTCATTGTGACAACACAAATCACACTATCAACTATTCGACAACACAAATCACATAATCAACTATTGTAACAACACAAGTCTCAACAATAAACTACTGTGACAATGCCAAGCACAAAAATCAAATATTGTGAAAACACAAATCACACAAATCTACTAAATGACAAATCACAAAAGTCAACCATTGTGTCAACACAAATAGTAAAATCAACCATTGTGTCTGGACACATCATCAACTATTGTGACAATACAAATAATAAATTCAACTATGTGACATAAATCACAAAATCAATCATTTTGATACAAATACAAAAATCAAATATGACAACACAAATCACAAAAAAATCACCTTTTGTGACTAATGTGATCACAAAAATCAACTTCACGCCGTCACACTTGGAGTTTGGCTCTCAAAATGAAATCTGTGGTCTTCTGTAGCGCCTCCACAGGCCCGTACAGTTTCTCTTGTAGAGTGGCGGGCTTCGGCCATATCTCCTCCCTCAGCAGCTGGTGGTTCCCACAGTCCTGGAGGATGTGCTCTGTGGTCTGTCCTGCTTCTCCACGAGGGCACAGGGGAGATGGCACGAGGTGGAAGCGTCTGTGCAGGTGGAAATTGAGTCGGTTGTACCCGGTCCTCAGACGGAAGATGGTCACCTGCTCTTGTCTGGACAGCTGATGGTAACTCTCTAGGGGCCGTTGTGGTGGTCTTTACACAGACTTAATGATGGTCTTCATCTCTGTGAAGCTGACTCCATTACAAAAATCAACTATTGTGACAACTTAAATCACACAAAAAACAAAGTCGAATATCAAGTGTTCATCCCTCTCACTGGGTAACGTCTCTATTTTAGGAATCGCGTTAAAAGTTGAGTTGAGAGTGGAGTGGAAGCAGAGGAATCGCGTTAAAAGTTGAGTTGAGAGTGGAGTGGAAGCAGAGGAATCGCGTTAAAAGTTGAGTTGAGAGTGGAGGGGAAGCGGAGGAATCGCGTTAAAAGTTGAGTTGAGAATGGAGGGGAAGCCGCGGAGGAATTGCGTGAAAGTTGAGTTGAGAGTGGAGGGGAAGCGGAGGAACCGCGTTAAAAGTTGAGTTGAGAGTGGAGGGGAAGCGGAGGAATCGCGTGAAAGTTGAGTTGAGAGTGGAGGGGAAGCGGAAGAATCGCGTTAACCCATTCAGCCCTGACGCACTACAGCAGGAGATGGGTCGACCATGATAATTCAAGGGTAGTGCCAGATTAGCTAGACGCCTACATGCGCCAAGCTAATCTGGCACTAGCCTTGACTTATCATGGTCGACCCATCTCCTGCAACAGGTGCATCGTTGTTAGATGACGCCTCCAAAATTTGGGAAATATGTGCGTCGGTCTGAATGAGTCAAAAGTTGCGTTGTGAGTGGAGGGGAAGCGGTGGAATCGCGTTAAAAGTTGAGTTGAGAGTGGAGGGGACGCGGGGGTATCGCGTTTGAAAGGCGTTGAGAGTGGAGGGGAAGGGGGGCCTCCCCACCACTCTCAAATCAACATTTAACGCGATTCCTCAAAATAGAGACGTTATCCCGTGAGAGCTTTCCTGGCCCACCTCCCCGATCACCGTACGAACAGCGCGCGACAGAAGGGGCCGATTATCCTGAGGTAGGGGCAGATAATCGCCGGTAATTGCCATAATGGGGGCGCCACAGGATCCCACAGCTAGCCCGCGACAAGCGACAGCCTCATTTACCTCATTAGCGCCCCGGTGCCCGCCGCCAAGCGCTTATCTCCCTTGCACGCGAAGTTTTTGGCGTGGGGAGGCAGAATGAGTCTTTTCAAAGTTGAGACCTCACCCATCACAATCGAGGAAAAAATTATAGTTGTATTCTGTCGGTGCACAAATAAAACGTGGTATCTGTTTGACTTTTTCAAAAGTGTATCTCTGCACATTTTTCAATAGTCGTTCTTGTATTTTTTAAAAAAAACGCGTACATTGTATTGAAATCGCATTCAGTTTATATGCTGTCGATTAAAACAACACACACACGCATGCACGCACGCACACACACACACACACACACACACACACACACACACACACACACACACACACACACACACACACACACACACACACACACACAGACACACACACACACACACACACACACACACACACACACACACACACACACACACACACACACACACACACGTTATATTAGATTAGTTAGTTAGTTGCACTGCTAAAACCGTAGGTCCGTAAAAAAACAAAAACAAAACATAACAAAAAACAACAAACATAAAAGAAAATTCTGCTAAGAAACAACAACAAAACTCGCACTTAGAATTTAAATAACTTTAACGTTAAGTCTCTGTATCTACCTTGCTCTCTGTCTCTCTCTCTGTGTCTCTGTCTCTGTCTCTTTCTTTCTGTCTCTGTCTCCCTCCCTTCCCCCATCTCTTCCGTCCCCTTTACTGACATCCGGCATTTCCGGTAAGATTCGTTACGGAGAAATAAAACCTCCCCGCGAACGTACGGTCAACATGAAACCTTAAAACCAAAAGTATCATCCGTGTCGTGCGGCTGGCGAGTGGCATCGTATGACACGACACTCTACACGAAACCGATGGCTTCTTCCAGATTCTAAAGAAAACAAATATTAACCACTGTATTGCCGTGAAAAAATGAACACCAGCAAAGTCAGCACAAGAGGTATAGATCCTCACGAGCCCCCGCAGTTGCAAGGGCTCATGAGGGTCTATTCCTCTGGGTGATACTACTTTGCATCCGTTCTCCTTGGACGGCTGGGAATTTTTTACGTTGAATTTACGATGATAAAAATAAAACCCAGCCAAGTCAGTACAAGATGTATAGATCCTCATGAGCCCCCGCAGGTGCTGGGGCTTGTGAGAATCTATGCCTCTTGGTGAGACTACTTTGCATCCGTGTTTCTTTACGGCTGGGGATTTTTGACGTTGAATTTACGATGATTTCAAAAACACAATCAGTGCGTCCGCTGGTAGTAAAAGGATTACTGTGCTTGTATGGACAACTGCGACAAAACACGTGTTGACTTAATTAATCCTGTTGAACTCATGGGTGTGCTAGTCTGTTATATGAGATCTTACAGCCTGGAGTCGTAAGGTCCCAAATCACAGACCACCACACAAGCCTGTCACAGCATGTCTATTCAATGCGATTTTGTTTTAGGAATAGTATTGACAAAGAACACCTCGCCAGCGAAAGGCTCGATGCGCATGCGCTTTTCCATCCGGAACTGGCGAGCGGTAAGCACGTGACTTTCTCGTGAGTCACGTGCCGTTTCAGGCATGCGCACCGGTATAGCAGCGATAACGACCTAATAGCGTACTCTGTGTATTAATGGCAAAAATAATCGACGACCAACACCATGTTCGATTCTTCCAACTGTATGAGGCGTAGATCCTCATGAGCCCACGGAATTGCGGGGGCTTATGAGTATCTATGACTCTTGCTAACCGAGTGTTTAAGCAAAGGGAGATGGCCGTGACGATATGGTTGGTAAACGATGGAGATGGGTCTGTTTGCACGCTAGTGTCAAGTTAGTCCATCATCCTTTAATGAAATGTGAAATCCTCATGCCAGAAATAAATCCATTTAATTGTGTTCTGATGTTCAACAGAAGCAGGAGGTGCCGTTGCAGATAACTTTGATCCACGTCATGCACATGACCGCTTGAGATGTAAACGTTATGGTTACAACAAAAGGTGTGTGTGTGTGTGTATGTGTGTGTGTGTGTGTGTGTGTGTGTGTGTGTGTGTGTGTGTGTGTGTGTGTGCGTGCGTGTGTGTGTGTGTGCGTGCGTGCATGCTTGTGTTGTGTGTGTGTGTATGTGAGAGTGCGTGGCGAATGTGTGTGTGTGTGTGTGTGTGTGTGTGTGTGTGTGTGTGTGTGTGTGGAGTGGGATGGAGGGGACGGGGGGGAGGGGGGGTGGGAGGAGGGGGAGGGGGAGCATGGTGGTAAGGGGGTGGGGGATACCCAGTAAGCAAAGGTTCTCGTGCCCACGACGGCCGCAGTGGGCCCGCGCACAGCTGTCGTGGGTCCGAAGACGTTTTGCTACTGGGGCATGTACTAAAAATAGGAAATACGTATGCAACTACAAAGTGACATGATCAGACACGGTAAAAGGTTTGGGTCGCGAAAAAAATAATGAATATCTAAAAAACACCCCTTTAAAAATAGAGATACATACATGAAAAATCACTTCCCTCGTTTAAAAAACGACAAAGTTTGAGAACTGGTTTGTGAACCAAAATAGTTTCCGCTGTTAAGTGAAAGTCCGTTGTTCATTGTTAATATTTCCCTGTATTTATACATCTTCTCAATTCGGACTGACAAAATCCACTGCATCATTAGCTTTTTTTTCTTCTCTTGTACTGTCTCATTACACCAATCGACCAAACTCGGTGAGTCTGTCAGCGTCAACAAAGCACCACACAGATGTCATTATCAACTGTCGTTATCGAATGAGTTATGACTGAATAAACCGCAGACATTATTAAGGCGTTTATGAAATTTCACAGCCCTACACCCACGAGCATGATGCCGAATTAATTACGTCTAACCGCTAGACAAAAGTCCGGCGTCGTCGTGGGGAACGGTCACATGACGACAAGCCAGAAAAGTGCCCGAAACAATGGGACTTCATTTCGCTAAAGGGGCCTTGTGGCTCATTAGGGAACTTAACTAACTAACTAGCTAAAGTTCTCTTCCACTGTCGTAGAATATTCCGGCAGTGGGAGAGACAGACTGAATGAATAACTATGGAGTTAACGGTGAAGGAGAATAAGTGAATAACTTTACAGGAAAACGGCTTCCGTCTCGTCCTGATTGCGCAGTGGTGGGGCATTGGTTGTGGGGTAGGGTGTGGGTGGGGGTGGGGATGGGGGTGGGGGTTGGGGTGGTGGGGGGTGGTGGTAGGGGGTAGCGGGGTGCAGATTTGGGGGGTGCTAACCACAAAGGCGGACTTATCGCTAGTTACCTCGTTAGCCACTGGGGAATACGGAACCTGATCGAGATAATGAGCTGAGAAGACCGCAAGTTGGTTTTTGCGGTGTGCTTGCGCGTCGAGAGGCACTGTGCAGAAAATGCCGCTTCCTCTCGATCCACCTCTGGTTAGACAACCAGTCAACGGCAGTGAATCGAGGGAGATATCCAGTGGAGTGCTTCCGATCACAGGATGACTTACATCCGCTGGGTAGAAATGATGTAAATTTAGTTAATTTCTCCTTGTCAGTGATCAGCAAGAAGTATTGATCGTAATGAGCTTCTGTGGCTGGCGAGATTTCCAATGACTTTCACCGTCTGGGGGAGAAATGACGTTAACTCATTCGAGACGAACGGCATGCGCATACGCGGCTTCAGCCGCGTATCCGCATGCCGTTCGTCTCAAATGAGTTAATGATTTCGAGCCTTCTTAGTCAGCAAGAAAACATACTTCTTCTGCTGCGATTAATACGGATCTAGGCCGAGCTTTGTACAGAGCGACATGAAAGTGTGTCGATGAAAGGGGGTGGGGTGCGGGGTGGGTGGGGGGGTGGGTGGGGGTGGGGGTGGGGGGGGGGGCTGCAATGATAACGTACCTCGAGTTAGAAGAAGTCATTGCTGATAATGGAAGTGGTGGTGGGAGGGAGGGTGTGTGTGTGTGGTGGTGGGGGGGGGGGGCGTGGAGGGGGGAGGAAGAAGTGTTGTCCGGTCGTCAGTGCGTTTATAGCGAGGGACACTATTGCGCAATTGATCATAACGAAGCGGATCTGGATAATGATAGGAACTCTCTCTCTCTATTCATGTCCGCGTTTTTCCACCAAGCATTCTTTATCCACCCTTTCCAAATCGGTTCATGTCCTAGAGAAACACAATTATTCCATTTTTTGTGAAAAGCGAGATTTTTATTGTAAAACAATGAAAATCTCGCTTTTCACAATAATGAACTTACTGTCTTCTGTCAACATTTTTCGTTCTTACCCGGAAGCGGAAATTCCCAAATAGTCCCAGCTGTCCTCTTCTGTTTCTGGTCCTTTGCAAAACAGTTCCAGAGACTGTCATGTCGACCTTGATAGTTCAAGGGTGGTGCCAGAATAGCTTTGCGGACCAGGGACTCTCGACAGTCCTTGCTCATAAGGAGGACGTTATGGGGGCTTGTTGCTACGACTGTCCAGCCTCAGGGTGAAGGGGACGTCCCCCCATCTCGGAGTAAAAGACGAAAAGACGTCCCGTCAGCGGAAAGCGAAACGATCATTACAATCTTTTGGCTCTATTCTTCCCCCTCTCCTTGTCCCCAGAACAATCGAGAAGAAGGTCTGAGACCCGGTGTGAACCGCGGTACCTCTCTTTGTGTTCATGCCTTAACCCTTTAGCTGTCGGTGCGTTTTTAGGCGAGGTGAGTTTCCTGCAGGAATCATCGGTCGACAAAAAAGCGTTACTGATTGGCAGCCCAAGAGTTAAAACTGCAAGAGGCATAGATCCTGCTTGCTTCCCGATAGGCGATGTGTGAAAGTACAGTTTCTCAGTTTAGTTCCAAAATCTAGCAAGAGGCATAGATCCTCATGAGCCCCCGCGGCTGCGGGGGCTCATGAGGATCTATGCCTCTTGCAGTTGGGTGGTGTCTGCTGTGTTCCAGCAGTGAATGTGTTTTAAAAAGTGAAAATTTCACTTCCGTAGTGGCGGTGGCTCACGACACCCCGTGACGCCCGCTTGAAAAAGGCGGCAGGCAGAGTCGCCGCTCGTGATAGCTGGTCTCATTAAATCTCGCCGCCAGAGGGCAGAGCTCGCGCGGGAGCGTCACCACGTCCGGTTGGGAGTCAAGGGAGGTAATCTGTCCCCAGGGCTTTGACATCGTCGTGGACGACCGGGTTACTAGTCAGTCTAGTCTACTGTAACCTGTACTGCTAAGACTCTTAAGTACACGCACGGAAATACGCACCGGGTTACTAGTCAGTCTAGTCTACTGTAACCTGTACTGCTAAGACTCTTAAGTACACGCACGGAAATAAACGGTCCATTATCTTTGTCTTTGTCTTAAATATGCGCGTGTGATCCATTCGAGACAATGCCGTGAAGCCGCGTATCCGTATGCAGCACGTCTCGAATTGTTAGAAATTGAAAGTGTGTTAAGACAAAAATTGTTAGAAATTACAGACTTGGTTCTTCAGCAGGAAGAGCTTAGTTTCAGATCTCGGCTGACATTTTTAATGTGCTGGGCGGGGGAGTGGGGGGAGGGCGGGGGGGGGGGGGGATAAGGGGGGAGGGGGGCAAAGAGAGTATTGGCAGCATTTTTTTTTTGCCAAAGCATGTTTAAGAGGGCACAGACGCAGACAATAAAACTACCCCGGTAGCAAAACGTGTTCGGGCCCACTGCGGCCGTCGTGGTCCCGGGGACCTTTGCCGTTTAAACATTCAACAATTTCTCTGTGGTGATTCCTTTTACACACACATGGTGTATAGAGAAAGTACATCATATCAGTGCCCAGATCGTTCAGAAATAAACGTAAGTCAGTTTGCCTTGCTTGTATGATAATCAAAAGGCACAAAACACATTTTTGTTAGTGATAAAAAATAGACAAGCGAAAGTGTTTTATTTCACACAACCGGATTCCATGCAAATCCCACATCGAACCTGCGCACGGGAGCGTGACCTCAACACGCTGACCTTGATTCTGTGCCATTTGCACGTGAAACACGATACATGACCACTTCACTGCATATCGTCTTCCATTGGCAGGAGGCATGAATCTTCACGAGCCCTTGCAAACGCAAGGGCTCGTGGAGATTATATGCTTCTTGTCGACACTGTTTTTGTTCTCATATGCTTCTGGATTTCCTCCAATGAAGGAGGAAGTAGGGGGTTTCAGTCGATGGAGTGATGTACCCGCTTGCTCGCTTGTCTCGTTTCCGACCTGTCAATCATGAAATGCAGGAACCGGGGATGCGCATCTTCGCAGCCTGTTGTTGGTGCCACGTCGTTCACTGGTGATTGAAAATGAGAGGGTACCAAACGAAGTTGTGAAAACATGCAAAGGCAAAAGAACGCAGCCGAACTTAGTAGCCAAAATATATATTTCCGACATTTAAAAAAAAAAAAAAGTCTTTGCTGGCTGGCGCCAGCAAAGAAAAGAAGAAAATATTGGAAATATATATTTAATTGCAATGTGTCTGAGGTGTCATGACAAGTAC
>BTPG01000005.1:118526506-118631506 GCA_036245525.1 Semisulcospira habei
CCAGGGACGGCCCATGATATTTGGCGTCCGTTATATCAATTTATGTAAGAATATGTAGCGATGTCTCCTAAATCCCCCTCCCCCCCCCCCCACCCCCCCCCCCCCCCCCCCCCCCCCCCCGCCCATTTCCAGTCGCTCTTCTTGTCGCGTTTGCACGTGAAACTTAGCGTTCTCTTTTATTTTGCATACGAAAGAAAAAAAGAAAGAAAGAAAAACACCCCCAAAACATGCATGCTTGGAAGGCTTACCAATATTAATAAATAATATTGAATTGGCGGCACCAGAAATATTCATTTTGTCTGACTGTTGCACATGGGATTAGCGCTTTGACAATAATAGGACCACGTACCAGCGCACAAATCAAACAGCCTGCGTACTGTGGTTTTAGTCAGACCTCTCCTATAAATTAAGTTTTACTGACACTGATGTGCAACTCAGTTCAATAAATACTTTTCTTCCATTGCATTACCATATGTGCAAGTACAAACACTGGTTGTCTCCCTCGATTCGCTACCGCTTATCAGCGGTAGCGAATCGAGGGAGACAACCAATGTGGTAGGAGTATTAAGTGTAACGTCGATGGGGCAGAAAGCAGTAGCAGAATTGGCGGTCTACTTTCTCTAGACTTTTGTTCCAGACAATATAGCATGCACGGGGGGATAGAGGTAAAAGCTGATTAATTTATTCCCAGCGCCTAGACCAGAAAAATGGTTTGTCGTCTGGCCTGTTTAATTTGCTTCAGAAAACACATGCGTTCACGTTATTGATCCACTTTTGACGTTAGTAACGCTCAAAATTAGTTTGCATCAGCCAGTGTCATTCGCGGGTCGTAGGCAAAACGCGTTTAGTTGGGAGAGAGACATTTTTAAAAGTAAAATGTAGTGCCCTCTCCCCCCTCCCTCGGACAAACGTAGGCAAATATAAGAGTGACTTAAAAAAAAAAATCTAGTATAAAAAAAAGGAAATCGTTATTCATGTACTGTCTAATTTGTTCATTTATTCGAATAATACGTTTAAGATATTTGCATGTATACCTCCGCCTGACAGACAATTCAGTGAACATGAACAAATTTAATAAATTTATGTTCTGGTGGCACACACACACACATATATATATATAAAGGAAAACAAAGAAGAAAGGATGAAAAGTTATGCAAGATGTGTTATTTTAAGGTGTTCTAGACAACTTCAGCCTTGTTCAGTGTCGGTAGGACTTTTTGTCGCGACAAAAAGCGCTACCGACAGCCAAAGGGTTAAAGTCATCGTACATACTACACTGACATAGGCGGACCCACTACACCCCCACTTCTGAACTCCATTGTTTCGGGGAAAACCGACTCGCTATGAGTAGTGACATGGTGTGTATGTCAAGCTGGAGTCAGTTTCCGTAGTGCGTGGGTGATTGACAGCTCCCTTTCCCTCTGCAAGAGGCCATAGATGTTCATGTATCCCTGCAGTTCAATTCCGTCTGAAAGAGGCGAAGATTTTTATAAGCTCCCGCCAACTGCAGGGCCGGGCACATGAAAATCTGTGCCTCATGCTGGCTGAGATGCAGGAGTCAGTTTTCCGTGGTAGCATCAGTGATTGATTGACAACTCGGGACCGTCCTGCGCGGGCCGTTTCCGTCCGTGCTGGGTCGCTCGCGCTATTGACGCGGAGCCCTCGACTGCAGGAGGCGGGGCTTGGACTGTCAGTCAAAGCTGATTGGATCGGGGGCGGGGCATGAAAGGAAAACATCCCGTTCGCGCCGGCGTTTGACTCGTAGGACGATCACCTGGGATGGCTTGTTTTGGCGGTTTTACAGACTGAGCCGATACACGTTAGTTCTCGGTCGCGATAGATTCTGTTATGGTGTGTTTGCTGGTGTGTGATATTAGTCCTTACGGCTTCCAGCCGTAAGGTCCAAAATCACAGATCGGTAGACATCTTTTTGGCAGTTTAGTCAAAAGTTTGACACATGTTGATCGGCAAACACATCAGTTTACGGCGGTGATCGATGTCACAGGGTAGGTTTCAGAAACGCGTTTTCAAGATAACTTTTCCGACTTTTTGATAGGGAGGGGGGGGGGGGGGTAGAGGGGAGGGGTGAGGGTCGGAAGGAGGTTTGGGGCTGATATTTATGATATATTTTCAGTTTACGATGTTGACTGCGGTATGAAAATCATGTATCGTAACGACCTCATCGAGTTTTCTCCTGATTCAGTTTCCGCATTAGAGTACTTTGGATGCAGTAGTTTGACAAACCGTTGGTATACTGAAACTCTACTCCGGTAGCAAAACGTCTTCGGACCCATGAAGACCAGTGGGACGCACACAGCCGTGCGCGGGCCCACTGCGGCCGTCGAGGGCCGAGGACCATTGCTTATGGGTAGAAAAAGATGGCAAGACAATATCTCAGAGTGGACAGGACTAAAGCTGAGCCACACACTAAGAATGGCAGAGAACAGAGTGGAATGGAGGGAGCTGGTTGCCAAGTCATCAGTGGTGCCCCAACGCGGGTCGGCAAGACTACGGGATAGACAGGCAGACAGACAGACAGACTATTCCAGCTGTCCTGTCTCTGGGCGAGTCACTATGCAGTAGGATATTCAGTACATAGATTTTGAATCGACTATACACACACTGATTTATTGGCGAATCGAGGGAGACAATCAGTGTGGACAGATCTCAGTTTATATACTGGACGAGCAAAAGAAATGCGACATTTATGGATTCCAAAAATGTCGCATTTGTTTTGCTCGTCAATATAATACTGAATCGAGCAATGATATTGTAAGCTGGGTGTAGGATGGAAGGTTGGAAAGTTTGTGGTGACGGTCCACTGGCACAGCACTGGCGCTGAGGTTATGGGGGACACGGACAGCTATTCAGTCTACGGAGCGCGACCAGAACATTCAGATCAATTCAACGCGCTGCAACTCCGTCACTTTGATTTGCCAGGACCTCTTTCATGGGACGAAACTAGGAATGCATAAGGACATTTATAGAGATAGTTCTCCATCCGGTCCTACTGCCTCTGCCACTGACCCACCCACTCCCGGGGGACGGGGCGAAGGGAGGCAACAACTCCTTGGCGACTTCAGACAGCTGGAAGCACTTGCGTCCCCTTGTAGAGCTCTCTACGCTGGCTGATGGGAAGGCAGAAAGATCTAGCGAGAAAGTCGGTCCAGAAATCTGTCTTGCCTGGAAAACACGGATACAATTGAACTGTTGCTTTCACTTGAGCAAGTGAAATGGATCATCAAGAGCCTAGGAAAACTGCAGCTTGCGGGGGACCATGAGGATCTATGTCTCTAGCAGGTGGTGGTTTGGAGGGCTACAGTGACTGAAGAGGGGGGAAACCAGGATTGGGGGTTGGAGTGGGAGGCCGGGAGGGGGACAGATTTCTTGAGTTGTTGGGCAGTGCCGCAGGGAAAGGTCTCACGGGCACTTATGATCTAATATCGGCATGAGGGGGGCGAGGAAGTGGGGGTGGGTGGGGGGAGAAGTGGGGGTGGGGGAGAGGGATGAAAGGGTGGAAAGGGGGCGACGACGGTGGTGGCGGTTTACATCTCAGTCAGAAGTCGGAGGCGCCGCATACACACGCACGTGTGGGCAGAGACTAGGCCCCATTAGCAAAACGTCTTCGTGTCCACGATGGGCTCGCGCTGACGCATGCCCATGTGCATCTCAATATCGGCATACTGACGTGGCACACACTCTAACGCAGCACGCACGCATTCGCCTCGTATACTTGCAAACTTCATAACTGGAGGAAACAATAAAACAACGCACCATGTCAATTACAGCAAATATTCCGTGTCGTGTTGAGAGGGCAAACAACCAGTATTCAAGTTGACTTCAGAAAAGATGTGCAAATATTTGGAGCCGGTGAAAAAAGTTGAAAAAGGCTTGGCCGCTTTCCAGCGACTGGTCTGAACAGATGCATGCAATCTGCCTCCCAGTAGCGGTTTGCATGTGTGATTACATGTGTGTGTGTGTGTGTGTGTGTGTGTGTGTGTGTGTGTGTGTGCCACGGTGTGTGTGTGTGTGAGAGAGAGAGTTTTTAACCCATTACATCCTGAGGCTGATTTATTTTAATCTACCTATTGTGTTATGAAGGCTGCATTACAGATTAGGGGACAGATCAACCATTTTAGTTCAATGTTGGTGCTTGAATAGCTTGGCGCCTCAGGCGCCAAGCTATTCTGGCACCACCCTTGAACTATCATAATCAAACTGATTTCAAGCCGAGTAGTATATCAGGATGAAAAGGGTTACAAACCAAAATACATCTACAAGAGGCATAGATTCTCATGAGCAGGGGTTTATGAGAATCTATGCCGCCTCTTGCTCACCGAAATCCGCTTCCATATTGCCTCCATTGTAGTTGAGGTGGTTGTTCCGCAGGAGGTTATTACGCATACCATGTGAGTGGGTTTAGACTGTCTTTCCGCCGTACCAAGTGCGGCATCGTTCAGGGGGGTAGCTGTCATAAACATGCGAGTCTGAGTTTCAGGCGCCGGAACAATGGAAAGAACTGACAAACATCATGTCTGCCATACTAGGTTCCGTTTACCGTGAGAGGCCATACTTGCGAGCAGTTGTTTATCTGGTGTAGTACGGTTGTATACAAGTGTCGAAAGCCATCCACCCTAAGCATTCCGGCCCCCGTCTGTATGCAAAGACAAGGATGCCCTTGGCCCCCCCGCATGGCAGCCTTTAAAGTTAAGGCGATCTTATATTTTGATATATATTATATATTATTTATATATATATATATATATATATATATATATATATATATATATATATATATATATATATATATATATATATATATATATTTGCTGTGTAGCTATGTCTTTTTCGCTATAGCTATAATATCTTTTTCTACATAGCTATACGAATGTATTTTTTCTGTATAGCTATACAGAGTATACGAATGTCTTTTTCTAATTATCTATACGAATGTATTTGTCTATACTGTGTGTTTTCTTTCCATTCATAAGCCTACGTATAGCATCACATTAACCACAACATACTGATGTTTTATTTTTATTTTTTAAAATGTGCTTATGTCCTATGAAGGCTACATTACAGATTACGAGATAGATTAGTTCAAGGGTGGTGCCAGAATAGCTTGGCGCCTAAGGCGCCAAACTATTCTGGCATCACCCTTGAACTATACTAGTTCAATATATGTTAAGCAATAGTGTCTATCAGGACGAAAAGGGTTAAGTTAAGGAGATCTAATGTATATTTTTCTATGTAGCAATACAACTGTATTTTTCCATTATAGCTATACAAATGTCTTTTTTCTATGCTATGTTAATTTTACGTCATAAGCCTGTGTATAGCATCATATTGACGCCAACGCCAACAGCACTGTCTGACGTTATGGCTGCAGGTATCGCTATATGCTTAGGCTGATCTGAGCATAATTTTGCAAACAAATCGTTTTTAGTCCATAATTCTTGCGGATGATTCCTTGTTGAAGACATCAAAGGGAGTGGCAAAAACCAAATCAGCCGCCTCGTTAGACGGAAGCATCGGACACAAATCTTTTTTCTCACCGTGTAAAATTGAATGTCAGTTGCAACAAAAGCGTTCTATCCTAGCGAAACATGAATTCTAGCCTGCTTTGCAGACAGAAATAATTGCACTGAGACGACAGGTAAAAAGTCCGGCCTTTGATTTCTAGTCTGCTTCGTGCGAGGACGGCTCACTTGCTCTGAGAGGAAATAGGACATTTTTACCTGGACATTACATGGACATTGTCTGATAAACGGGAAACTTTAAAGAATGGGTACAAACAGTCCGGTCTGCTTTGATGCTAATCTTGACAGTCGTGTACAGAAGAATTCCATATTTTGTCATCTCTTGCGTGGATGAAAACAATATCTTAGGAATTACCGTGTTGTTTCTCAAGCTGCTGTTCTCTTTGTTGTTTAACCCTTTTCATCGTGACACACACCCATTGCTTGAAATAGGGTTGACTGTGATAGTTCAAGGGTGGTGACAGAATAGCTTGGCGCCTACTATCACAGTCAACCCTATCTGGCACCACCCCTGTACTAAAATGCTTGATCTATCGCCTAATCTGTAATGTAGCCTTCGGCATAGGACAATAAGCAAATTTTAAAACATTACGCTCAGGATGTAACAGGTTTACACATTCAAGACGCGTTGGTTGGTTGGTTAGTTCGGGTTTAACGTCCACAGCACCGAGGTTATCATGGACGGCCCTGACGGGCGGGTTATGGGGGACAGGGAAATCTATTGCCTATGGAGTACGCCCTGAACACTGATCAGCTCAGGCGCACTCCAACTGTGCCACTTTGATTTACCAGGGGACCTTTCAATGGACATGCCAGACGCGTTGCATTCGGAAACGCGGCTTTATACCGCGTATCCGACTGCGGCACGACTCGAACGAGTTAACCCATTTAACCCGTATACACTACAGAGAAGACAGAACGAGTGTGATAGACTGCAAGAGACACAGATCCTCATGAGCCTCCGCGAGTCGCGGGGTTGATGAGGATCTATGCCTCTTGCTGAAACCACTATCTATGCGGTTCCATGGACGCCTGGGGGGTCTCTTTGGTGTTGAATTAACACAGATTTCAGAAACGCCATATGCGCCCACTGGCAGTGAAGGGGTTGATTAAGTAAAGTCTCAATCAACACCTTTAACCCTTGGCGTGTCGGTAGCGGTTTTAGTCGCGATGATCCGTGCAGGACACACAAAGGGTTCATTAGCTAAGACCGAAGCCGCTTTTAGTTTTATTTCGTACTTTGAATGTCATTCATTCCTCAGGCTAAAATTACTGATTCATTCATACAAACTTTCGCTAATGGGCTAAGCTGTGCCACAGGTTTTTTGCGGCAGATGATGTTGACAGAAAATGATCGGGCAGAATATCATATTCAATGTTCACGAATAATAGGGCACTGCTGTTGTTATTATTATTATATTTTATTCACCTTAGTGAATGGCGCCGGTCGACGCAGTGCGAACAGGTTCGGTGGAGGGAATAATTGTTGGTTCGTATCTTTTGCGACGTACGGGTTTACGGCACTGGCAAAGAGGACCCAGACACCTGGTGACTTCCGACTTTAAAAAGATGTACATGGGGCTAACAAAAGGTATAGATCCTCATGAACTCCCGCAATTTGCGGGGGCTCATGAGGATCTATACCTTTTTGCATACATGAACATTTTTTTTTTCAAAGAGTGTCTTCAATACTACCATTGAGAGAGGAAAATGATGTGATTGTGTGATTGACCTGATAATGTGTGGGGTTCTTATTATTAATTTTTTGCTTGAGGGATGCACGTTTAACCGTTTGGCTGTCGGTAGCGGTTTTTGTCGAGTGTATTCCTGTAGGAATCACCTCGACCAAAATCGTTACCGACACATAAAGGATAAACACAAATAATAAATAGAAAAATAAACTACACCAGAGAGAATTAATCGATGAATTGGTGAACTTTTATTTTATAACGGTAAAGATATTTACATAGTCAGAGACAATGTTATTTTTCAATTCTGCCATTGCTACATCAACAAACAAAAATTAAATACATTGCTTATTTAACTTAAGACTACGGGTATGTGGGTGAGGGGGAATAAACAATGGTGAGAGAGAGAGAGAGAGAGAGAGAGAGAGAGAGAGAGAGAGAGAGAGATGAGAGAGAGAGAGAGAGAGAGAGAGAGAGAGAGAGAGAGGAGAGAGAGAGAGAGAGAGAGAGAGAGAGAGAGAGAGAGAGAGAGGAGAGAGAGAGAGAGGAGAGAGAGAGAGAGAGAGAGAGAGAGAATGACAATGATCCTTTATTTGACAACGGTAAAAGTTTTGGTAGTAACAACCATTTTTCAGAGAGAGAGAGAGAGAGAGAGGGAGAGAGGGAGGTACTAAGCGCTAATTAGCCTTTCATCTGAACACGAGGTCAAGCGGGGATCATCTCCGGATTAAAGCAGTCGGGGGGGAGGGGGGGGGGGTATGTGCCTGAACAGGTACACAGATATAGTGACAGCACACCCGGGAATCTGGACGAGTCTGTTGAGGTACAGGTATGTGTGCTCGTCTGTGATTTTGGACCTTACGGCTGAGAGCCGTAAGGTCCAAAATCACAGACCAGCACACTTTTGGAATGCAGCGGGTTATGAAATCAACGTGACGGGAATGTGAAATTTCTGTGGGTGTTCGATTCATTTTTTTTTCTGTGGCAAATTCTGTAGCTCGTTGCGGCGCACCGATTTTGTTACAGAGGCGTGCTCGTCTGTGTGTGTGTGTGTGTGTGTGTGTGTGTGTGTGTGTGTGTGTGTGTGTGTGTGTGTGTGTGTGTGTGCGGTGTGTGTGTGTGTGTGAGAGAGAGAGAGAGAGAGAGAGAGAGAGAGAGAGAGAGAGAGAGAGAGAGAGAGGAGAGAGAGAGAGAGAGAGAGAGAGAGAGAGAGAGAGGAAGAGAAAGAGAAAGAGAGGAGAAGAGAGAGAGAGAGAGGGATACTAACCGCTAATTAGCCTTTCATCTGAACACGAGGTCAAGCGGGGATCATCTCCGGATTAAAGCAGTCGGGGTGGGGGGGGGGGGTGGGGTTATGTGCCTGAACAGGTACACAGATATAGTGACTGCACACCCGGGAACCTGGACGAGTCTGTTGAGGTACAGGTATGTGTGCTCGTCTGTGATTTTGGACCTTACGGCTGAAAGCCGTAAGGTCCAAAATCACAGACCAGCACACTTTTGGAATGCAGCGGGTTATGAAATCAACGTGACGGGAATGTGAAATTTTTGTGGGTGTTCGATTCATTTTTTTCTGTGGCAAATTCTGTAGCTCGTTGCGGCGCACCGATTTTGTTACAGAGGCGTGCTCGTCTGTGATTTGGGGCATTACGACTAACGGAAAGTTAACAAAAACTCATAGATAATTCAACTCTACTCAACTCTACTCTAAACTCTCAACTCAACACCGACTCAACTCAACACCGACTCAACTCAACACTCAACTCAACACTCAACTCAACACAACTCAACACTCAACTCTCAACTCAACACTCAACTTAACACAACTCAACACAACTCAACTTTCAACTCTAAAACGTTATTTATCCCAATAGCACACACATATATCCATATATAGGCCTACTGGACTTCCATTAAAAACGCGAAAAGTGTCTGTAAGTGTACCCGCAAACAAAGAGCCACCCTGACAGCAAAACGAGAAAATTTTATTTTGTTGCTTACTTCAGATGTTCAGCCTACTGTCTAAGCTACCTTTACACAAAAATTGGATGAGTTATCGCCCATGGCTATCTTGGAGGACACAGGGTTGCATTAGTGGTGAAAATAAGCAAAACTGGACACACTCTATGAAGCAAGTTTCCTGTGATATGTTTTAACACACAAGATGTTTGGATTGCTTATGATGTTATTAACTGCCTCAAACTAAATTTGACTCGAAAAATTCATTAGAGAACCAGAACTTCCGGTGCACATCATTTTCTTAATAAATTTTATTTGATTTAATGTTAATTACTTTTAAACCATTTTTTTTATGCTCCAATGACTGACACAGAGATAAAGAACACACCCATATCATTTGATCAGGTAAATATGGCCGCTAACCTAAAAATAAAGAACTTTTTGATTTTCATGTTTGTAGGTCATGTTGATTATTTAGGTACCTTTGACAAACGAAAAGTAGGTCAAGACCAGACAGGCCGGATTTTCATGCACACGGACCCCAGTGACACTGCACATTGGTGGGCTTTCAGCTGTGTCCTCTGCAGATGCTCCCCATTTAACTTTCAATATCCTGTGATGGTAGTGTCACTGATGACGTCATAAGTCATCGATGTGCGGTTTTCAAGACTAAACATCTAGTTGCACACGACATAACACACTCTTCATAACATTTTCTAATAAATGACGTCAAAATAACCCGGATTAAAGCATATTTACGAAGAAAAATTCGCGTTTCTTTTGTTGATCAGTATAATGTACATGCATATATGTGTCTTTTCGTGTCTTTCCATTTACTGCTATAAGATTTTTGTGCGCATTCTTCTGTACTGTAGTTTGTACAGTCGCTCTTGCTTTGAAATGAGCGTAGTAGGTATACACTTTCCGAGGTTCTCGCAAAACCAAGGCGCCTGACGTAATAAAGATGCCAAAGGTTTTTGCACCGAGACATGATGGTAAAACAGAGCCCTGTCAGAGTCCAGTCTCATCAGCATTTGTCGGGTCTGTCTGCCTTTGAAATAGGTCACAATTACCTGCTAAAGGAGCCGTTTGTCTATGCCGTCACCCCGCCATACCAACACACCTCAGGCAGTATACTACGAAGCATTCGTCTCATCTGCAAGAGGCATAGATTCTCATGACCCTCTGCGGATGCAGGGGCTCATGAGAATCTATGCCTCTTGCCGGCACAGATCGGCCTTGTTCACATCCTCAGAGCTCGATGTAACACAAATTTTACGGTCAAAATTCCGTCTTTTCGTCGAACTCTCCCACCGTGCATGCAGTGCAAAATAGACCCGGGGCTTGTTTTGAGAAAGGTGAACCGAGTGGATCGTGTGTGTATGTGGCTTACTCGTGTTTGCCTAAATTGAAGTGTATTGCTGGTCGTCTAAGTGTCGCAATGCCGTAACCCCCCCCCCCCCCCCCCCCCCCCACCACAAAAAAAAAAAAAAAATAAAATAAAAAAAAAAAAATTAAATAAAATAAAATGAAATTAAAAAAATCAACAAAAAAAATCTGTGACAATATAAAGTACACCCGTACATTTAACGTCAGCTGACACAGACTGTGTTTGTGCAATCTTCGTTAACTCAACACCAACAACCAACCCTGGCTGTCCCTGGAACATGAATTTCAAGTGGTGTTAACAGGAGGCATAGAGCCTCATGAGCCCCCGCAACCGCGGGGGCTTATGAGGATCTATGCCTCTTGCAGTTGGGTGGTGTTCACATTTTCTCGGCACTGAACAGGTTAACCAGTTTGCGTTTCGGTCTGATTATCACCGCCTATGAAAAATTAACAACGTCTTTTACTTAACTACATTCAGCCCGGCGCACGTATTTCCCAAAGTTGGGAGGTGTCGTCTAACGACTATGCACCTGTTGCAGGAGATGGATCAAATATGATAATTCAAGGGCAGTGCCAGATTAGCTTGGCGCCGATAGGCGCCAAGCTAATCTGGCACTACCCTTGAATTATCATCGTCGACCCATCTCCTGCTGTAGTGCGTCAGGGCTGAATGGGTTAACTACATGGGTCTTCATATACACATTTAGCCTTTACCTGCCAACTAGAATTGTCTCCCCGTCGGACCTTATGCATGTCTTACATATTTCTTCTTTTCAAACGTGTTTTGTGTTTTCCCCATTGCAACATTTTACCGAATAACACGAAATCCAGCCTGTATACTGAACTACGTTTCAACAGCTTTCTCAGTATTGCATATACTGCTCTTAACCACTCTTTCCTGCCACTGACCTAGAATTGCCCCCCCCCCTCCCCCCCCCCCCCAGTGGAACCTTATGCTTGTCTTACACATTTCTTCTCTCCAAACGTGTTTCGTATTTTCCCCACTGGAACATTTTAGCGAATTAGGCGATTTCAGGCAGTTAAATTGAAATCCCCCATTCCCTGAAAAGGCAACGTTTGACTGAGGTAGCGTGAGTTCAGGGCTTGACATGCGCACACAAGGGGCACAATATTGATACTGGAGATTGCCTGGATGGCGCCAGTAATGCCCGCCCCTACCCCCACCCCACCCCACATACGCACCTTTTGTCCCCCCAATTCATTATCCACTCCTGTATTTAAAGTTGGATTATGGACTTTCGTTCGTTTAGCAAAAGCCGTGATCTCCGTAGCTTCCCGAGGCATAGATCCTCATGGGCCTTCGCAGCTTTCTCAAAGGTGTGAGCACACTGCGAGCACACTGGTTGTCTCCCTCGATTCACTACCGCTTATCAGCGGTAGTGTGAGGTGGGAGGGAAACATTTTGTTCATTGTACACTTGATTGGGTTCTCCATGTTCGTTGCTTTGGTGGCCCATTGTACGTGCAGCATTTGGTTTGGTCAGCATATTACTATTTTCTCTGCCTCGGCCACTGCCGTACACAGAGAGAGAGGGAGAGGGAGAGGGAGAGGGAGGGAGAGAGGGAGAGGGGGGGGGGGGGGCGGCGGACGGACAGACACAGATGATTGGTTGGTTAGTTTGGGGTCTATGGCGTCCACGGCACCGGAGTGATAATAGACGGCCCTAGGGCTGGCTTAACTGGGCGAGACAAACCCGAACCTCGTCTCGGCGAGACACCCGAGACAGTCAATGCGAGATACCCGACCCACCCTTTAATAGGTTCGGCGAACTCTCCGAGACAAGATCAGACGTGCCGAACCTAATAAACGGGTGGAACGGGTATCTCGCATTGACTGTCTCGGGTGTCTCGCCGAGACATGGTTCGGGGTTGTCTCGCCCAGTTAAGCCAGCCGGGTGGGGATCGTAGAGGACAGGGTGACAACTATTGCCTATTAAGTACGGCCTGAACAATGATCAATTCAGTCGCCCTGCCGCTTCACCACTTTGATTTACCTTGGACGTTTCAGCGAACAAGCCTGTCTTTCCCCCCTGGACAATGACATTTTCAATACTGCACAAATGAAGCCACCGTGGCCAGCTAGATGAAATAATGCTGTGACGTCAGCTGTTTTCGGGACAACAATCTCTGTTCTATGCTCCGATCCGTCAAGGGAGTTAGTTAACTCATTCTACCCCAACACTGACCGAAATCCTTCAATGTTGCCGTTGTCCTCTGAAGACCGCGTTGCAGTGCAGGACACAGATCGACCATGATAGTTCAAGGGTGATGTCAGAATAGCTTGGCGCCCATAGGCGCCAAGCTATTCCGGCATCACCCTTGAACTATCATGGTCGATCCTTATCTTGTTGTGGTGTGTCTGGGGTAGAATGAGTTAAACGGAGACATGGCGTTCTGTCCCAGGAAGCAAAAGACCCACGGGCCGTGCGCAGGCCCACTGCGGCCGACGAGGGCCCGAAGACACTTGAGTTGCCTTGAGCGACAAGTCAGTGACTGAGTGACAGGTTCCCCCACTCTCTATGATAACTCCCTGTAGACCATCATTACCCCCCCTCCCCCCCCCGCCCCCCCCCCCCCCCCCCTGTATACGTGTCACAGGCTAGACGACTCTAAATATTGCCCCACGGCGGAGATGCGGTATTGCGACTGCAGAAGTGTGGCATCTGTGCTGTGGATATTTCCCGCTTCTCTAATCGTCTATCCATCTCAGTCCCCCAGGTGCTCTAGGTCTATGATGAAGATTGACTGAGTTTCCATATTTGGGAAGCCGGTCTCTGGTTGGTTTTCCACGGCGTGTGTAGCTTTACAATTTTGCCAGCTGATCAGGCAGTCGTGCAACCATTTTTACATAAATAAACGATTTCCTGGAATCAGAAGTAAACGGTGGATTAAAAGCCCGGACAAGCATGCGATATCTCATGTTTGTCCGGGCTTTTAATCCACTGTTTTCGTCGAAACACGTGCAAGTTTGATCTACTTCAGAATAGCGTCTGTGGACCAAAATGCAATAAATCAAACCAATGCACCTTGTGATGTCGGAAACACGTGCAAGTTTGACCTACTTCAGAATAGCGTCTGTGGACCAAAATGCAATAAATCAAACCAATGCACCTTGTGATGTCGAAACACGTGCAAGTTTGACCTACTTCAGAATAGCGTCTGTGGACCAAAATGCAATAAATCAAACCAATGCACCTTGTGATGTCGGACTTAAAAAAGTAACTGCGTCTGTGGCTGATTTTGAAACGTCGATATCATCGTAATAATTATCGAGATGGTGATTTCATTTCAGGCTCCGGTTGTTGGCCCCTTTCAGAGCCATAACTGCGTTAGCAGTCAGTCTATCTGTCAATTGGACAGAAAATGAATATTGCCACCCCCCCTTCCCCCCTCCCCCCTCACCCTCTCCCAACATGTCATTATCTTGCGAATATATTGAATGACTCAACGAAGGTGCAGCCGCATTGTTTATATAGTTTGTCATATACTTTCATTGTACGGGTCAGCTGCTGGAATAGCTCATCTCGTTGTGGGTGTGTAACTGCTACATTTGTTTGTGTGGCATCGATTGAATTGGTGTGCTGTTCTGTGATTTTGGACCTTACGGCTTTCAGTCGTAAGGTCCAGAATCACAGAACAGTACACGAATGATTGTTTTTTCTGCACGCAAAAACCCTGGTATATGCCATCACACATATACTACGCACATGATCCTTAGCGGTTGCTTGAATCGGTGCAAATCGATTTTCTCCCTCGTAACTGCAAGGGATATAGGCCTATAGATTTGTTTAGACCGTTGAAGGTAATTTGATCAGGTCGATTTTACCTGCAGATGTTTCTCGACCGATGGATAAAATGTGTGCTGATCTGTGAATTTGGAATTCACGCCACAGAGCACTGACGAGAGGCCCAAAATCACGCACACGATCCTGCGGCTCCAGACTCCTAGAAGTGATGAGCAAATAGGGTCAATCTGAAGTAGGTTAGGCCTGTGCGTGTCGGTAGCGGTTTTAGTCGCGATGATTCCTGTAGGAATCTTCGCGACTAAAACCGCTACCGATCCGCAAAGGGTTAAAAACTGCTCGTCAGTTTTGACCCAAAACTAAACAGTGGATTAAAAGCTCGGACAAACATGCGATATCTCATGTTTGTCCGGGCATTTAATCCTTTGTTTTCAGCGTGCAATTCTGACCAGCGTCTGATACGCGAGCAACGTCTATTCAGGCCAAGTTATAGCCACGTTACAAGGCCAGTGTAGAATTGTACACAGTGAACTACAGTGTTCATCACTGAGCCATCGTGCAGTCCGACCTGTCCTAGGTTGTCTGGCATCGGATTAGCAGAGAAAGGGAAACAACCGCGGTATGATTCTGGTGGAAGGAAGTCTGCCATCGATTCAGTCTCTGGAAGGATGCACCGCGCGGGACTGTCTGGCACTGCTGCCATCACGTCACCGGTTGTCTCCCTCCATTCACTATGACCGCTGAATCTGAGGGGGTCAGTGACAACCCGCGTGCACTGTCATACGGCACACTGCATATATCAGATATACAATAAACTTCTTTGAATCCTCCCTAGTTGTGACTGGCATAGCCAATAGTCCCTTCAGTTTAACTCATTCGCGGCCAGATTCCGGATACGGCTTGCGGCCGCGAATGAGTTAAAGCCCTTCACTGCCAGTGATCACGAAATGCGCGGACCTGACTGAAACAACTGCACACAGACCGACATTCGCGTTTGAAGAACTGACACAAATGTAAAATATGACCAACTGACTTAGGCATGAACAACTTAGGACTAACAAAAGACATAAACCATCACGACCCCCCGCGAATGCGGGGGGTCGTGAGGGTTTATGTCTCTGGCAGCTGGGTAACGTCCGTCTTGCTCTGGCAGCAAAGTGGTTACGTTTGTTGTAGTTCATTGTCCCACAGGCGAACTTCTGTCTGGGCCGCTTTTCCTGGGTAAAGCATGTCGTCACAAAAGCGCGGCACCCGACCTAGTAACCGTTTTCATATTAATAACCAGTACTATGATTTCTCGGGGGAGGAAAGCTTGACTACCAGACGTTCGAGAACGGCCGATGACTCAGCGACCCGAGGTTGTACAATCCACGCTGACGTGGAAAGCCTGTCTACTTCTCGAACCAACAGGCACTCGGTTGAAAAGCTGGAATGCTTTACCTGCTACTAAAGCGAGCACTAAATCTTGTCGGCGTGTCTGGGTGTAAATTTAGTGCTTGTTTTCGCGTGGTGAAAAGTTATTAAAGTCAGCGAAACGATGTCACGTGGCGGGGCTAAGCCGACCTCTGAACTCTCCGCGGCCTCCCTCAGCCGAAATAGCTCGAGGGTACACTCTCAGTCATGCACACAGCACAGCCCCTCTGCAAGAGACACAGATCCTCATGAGCCCTCGCGACTGCGGGGGCTCATGAGGATTTATGCCTCTTGCGAAACTAATTATATCTCCGTTTCTCAGGTGGATAAGGGTACTCGTCAGTCCGTTTATGCGGCGACTGTAGTACTTAGCGTGGGGCCTCAAAACCCACACTCAATCCTTTGATTGCCGGGACTTAACTCTTTATTGACGCAAGTTTAACTCTTTTTGCGCGGATGCTCGAAAACGCCCCATACTGATCTGTAGGCTCTTCGTGGTAGCGTGCTATACCGTGTGAGGCAAAGGGTGTCGCCGCCACGCAGTGCCCTTCAGTGGTTAAGCTGGAAGTTTCTGGTGACTCTGGGCGACTTTCTTGAAACCGTGAATGAGAATATGTGGTGATCTGTGATTACGGACCTTACGGCTTGGCTGTGAGCTGCAAAATCACAGCCCAGCACACAGATGCAAATGATAGCGAAGATGCATAGTCAAAATCATAAAATAGCCAAAATCAGTCACAAAGCAACACATACGTACGAAAAATGCACAACTATCGCTAAACCTATGACACTCCTTTTGCTCGACGTGATTATGCTAATTTATTCTCGACTGCATTTATTGATGACGTGACGATGACGTAAGACGTTACTGCCGCCTGAAGAGATAACATACAGGAAGTACAGATAACCTTGCGGAGACGGTGTGATAGCTTGGGGCCAACTGTATGACAAAACACAACATCAGAAAAGGTGCAGTCTGAAATTTCTCAGACTGCCGTTTCTCTCTAGGAACATTTTCTGCATTCCCGGGTTACTGTTGATATTATATTGATAATCATCTTCTCCCGTATTTTTCTTAGGGATTAAATTCTTCCAGTGAATCTCGTTTTGTGGACATGCCCAGTCCAGTGCCGCTTGATGACGTCGTGTTGTTACTGTGACTGAACTTATAATACCGTGTCGTTTTAACCATTCTAGCCCCAAGGTCTCACTTCCCAAATTGTGGAGGTGTTGCCGAATGACTTTGAACCAGTTGCAGGAGATAGATTGATCATGATGATTCAAGGGTAGTGCCAGATTAGCTTGGCGCCTGACACTACCCTTGAATCATCATGGTCAATCCATCTCCTGCTGTAAGGACTCGGGGGGGGGGGGGGGGAAGTAGGCTAACCCTTTCGATACGTGCCGCGGCATCCGGATTCGCGGTTTTACGCCGCGAATCCGGATGCGGCACGTCTCGAAAGAGTTAACTGTAAATCCGTGGCGTCCTGCTTTAACCCCTTCACTGCCGAGAGAAAAAGTGAACACGATCCAGCTGCAAGAGATATAGATCTTCGTGAGCCCCGGCAATTGCTGGGGCCTCACATGAAAATACTATGCCTCTTGTCGACACCACTTTGTTAACTGTATCTATCTCCCTTGGAAGACTGGTGTGGTATGCGCAAACTGAAGTGGTATGGGCATGTCACGCGTTCAGCAGGGCTTACCAAAACAATCCTGCAAGGCACTGTGCAAGGAGGACGAAGGAGAGGAAGACAGAGGAAAAGATGGGAGGACAATATCTCAGAGTGGACAGGACTGAAGCTGGGCGATACGCTGAGAATGGCAGAGAACAGAGAGGAATGGAGGGAGCTGGTTGTTAAGTCATCAGTGGTGCCCCAACGGTCGGCAAGACTACGGGATATAGATAGATGGATAGATAGAAAGGCTGGCGCTCCTTGGCGTTTAGCTAGCCAAGATTTTCTGAAGCACGATCTGCGGGAACTGGCAGGAAAAGTGTTAGGATATCCTCAGAGAGATGCATGCTTTTTGGCAGTATCATAGATAGACTATATCCTTCACAATTAAATAACGATGGCTTGTAATTTAATGTGGCTAGTATTCCCCTGTGAGCTTTTCAAATGAGAGAAATGTGTAGACTACTTCTAGGTACACAGTTACTTTTAAACACTTTGGGTGTCGGTAGCGATTTCAGTCGCGATGATTCCTGCAGAAATCAATGCGACCAAAGCCGCCACCGACATCCAAAGGGTTAAAAGATGATGACGAGCAAGCACTTTGAAGAAATCGAACGCTTGGAGAAGCAAATAGAAAGGTGAACCTTGCATGTTTACCTTTTGGCTGTCAGTAGCGCTTTTTGTCGCTATGATTACTTCAGGAACCATCGCGACAAAAACCCGCTACCGACAGTCAAAGGGAGAACGGCTATTTGTGTGCTGGTCCGTGATTTTGGAAGTGAAGGCTACGCGCCGTAGGATACACAATCACAAACCAACACACATCAATTTTATCTTCACCACAGCCTGTTGTTTTGTCTTTGATCTTCGCAATAAAAACTGCACATAACAACTTCACCCTGCGTTGAGGAATCGGCTTGCCTCAAGATGTCTGCTGCTTCAAAGAGACGCATTAAGCTTATCTTTTACTGTTACGATCATGTTGGAATTACCGCAAATGCAACTTTTAGTGGTGGAAGTACTACTTCTCTGGGCCATTATAGCATGTGTGCGTGTCTGTGATCCTGGGCCTTACGGCCTCTGGCCGTAAGGCCCAGGATCACAGACACGCTCACATGTTATGTTTGACCACACGTACCGACTGACTTGACTCTGCATGTCACGATTTGTTACTTGTCTTTGAGTGACCAGACTGATGTTAACCGTTTGGCTGTGGGTAGCGGTTTTTGTCGCGATGATTCTGCAGGAATCATCGCGACAGACACCGCTGCCGACAGCCAAAGGGTTAACTTCAGATGGAGTGGACGTTGAAAATAGCGCTTTACGTCTTGCGCGAGGCGTTGAAAATAGCGCTTTACGTCTTCCGCGAGGCGCAGATCCTCATGAGCCTCTGCAGGCTGCAAGGGGCTCTGAGAATCTCCGTCTTTATCTTGAAGGATTCTTATAACTTAAGTTTCTGAATCTCGCACAGAGCGAGTACCTGAAAAGGGTTTTTAAAGCCGGACACCACAAAAGCATCGCAGGATTTTTTTTTAATGGAGTTAAAATTAGAGACTATCCGTTCACAAAGCATCCGCAGTCTAGGGACAGTCAAAGGCAGAAACTCCGATCCCTTGCTTTGTTTGAGGACAATAGAGGTAAAAATAAGCAGTGTCGACCCATCACTGACCATACAGCATTGGAACCTCTCTCAGGAGAATGGCCAGAGACTTATTCTCAGCATTATTTTGTCTAAACATTAATATTGAAATGAATTCAAAATAGACACTGCGGCCTTGGAATGCGAGTGATAAGCACAATGAACTCCCTACCCTCAAGAGTCATAGATTTGCATGAGCCCCTGCGGCCGCCGCAGGCCGCAGGGGCACATGAGAATCTATGCCTCTTGCAGATGAAAGAATAGGCTCTCTGATACGCCTTGAGGATGAAGCGGGTGCGTGCGCAAGCGATGCGGGTGCAGGGTGTAGTTTATGGTAGCAGTCGACAGTGAAGAAGCGATGCCACTGTTACGGTTGAACCAGTCGTAAATTTACTCGTTCTTTCTTACTGCGCGGTCTCTTAGGGCCGTATCAAACCCTCGAGCTACGGTTTTTCCGCATTGATCTTTTGAGGAATGCATAGGAGGATGGACAGGGAAGGGAGGGGAGAGAGGGTGGTGGAAGGAGGGAGCTCGAAGGTTGGTGAGTGATGGGTGTGGAGTGGGCTTTTATCATTTGAATTAGCGTTTCTTGTGCACTTCGTTTTGTTATTTTGTGGTTTTCAGTATGTTAAGTATACGTAATTAAGACTTTGGAGAGTTCCTTACAAAGACTCATTGACTAGATGCACCCGGGAGATGTGGGAAGAGGATCGACCAGAACAGCTGAAGGGCTGTGCTGACAGAGTACCTCAACGGATTTAGCCGGCTCCACCAGAACAAATTTCTTTTTGGTCAACGGCTCTGCCCAGTGATGTTTATCCCCTTGCCAAATTTATTTCCCCTACTCAAGCGACACCCTAACCCTTTGCCTGTCGATAGCGCGTTCTGTCGAGGTGATTCCGGCAGGAGAGTTAAAAGGAGACAGCCAAAGAGTTAACGGCATATCTTTCTCCCCAGTCACTTCACCCCTAATACCTCAACAGGGTCTTAACTACACAGCGCATTGACGCAAGGGCTCAGCCTGGCCCCAGACAATGGCCCTAAAGCCCTCTCAGCCCCTTACTCCACCCGACTAGCGCGAGGCTGCTCGCCGGATCAAGTTAATCCCGCGCGCCTTGTGCGATAATCTTTTTTTTTCGCCACTCGACAGAGCGTTCGGGCGGAGCCCGTAGAGGAGTCCAGGGCTTTGAACTCAAGAACAGCGTGCGTTTGAGAGACAGGGACGTCACAATGGAAGAGCTGGAGACTACCCCAAGAGGCATAGATTCTCATCAGGACCTGCTGTCGCAGGGCCTCATGAGAATCCATGCCTTTTGCAGATGTGCAATGTCGAGTGAGGGGCCATGTTGACGTGCGGGGAAATTCGACAGGGACGTCTGCTGGGTCAGTTTTTCTCAACACCGGATTCAGCTCGAAAGCCGACTGCGCACAGTGGCGAAACAAAATAGCTACCCAGAATTTCAAGATCTAAGAAAACTTTGTTTTAATTATTACAGAACAGAAAGCCATGTACCAATATTTATAACGTCAGTACCGAAAGAAAAGAAGTGAAAACCGAAGAACTTTCCTTTGGCGCCACAAAAACTGTTTGACAGGAGCTTCGTGTGAACTAATACGACGAAGCCGGTCGCGGGAATGGCCGAATTTTCGTCTCCACGACTTTTTTTTAAAATTAGCGAAACAACATATCTTCCAAAGACCCGCGATGATATTTCTCCGTATATAACGTTGCGTAGAGCACCATTTTAATTAAAAGTCGTATAACTGCTAACTTAGGCCCCATTGATTGAAATTGGATACCTCATCTGCATTTATGAGTACTTCGTAATCAGACGTTTCTTAAGAGCTCATATTATGAAGATGCTCATATTTTGTGTGAACTTGTGTGTGTTGTAAACTGCAACAATTCAAAGAAAACAAACAAACGTTTAAGGTAACGGCGTACTCATTTCAGAAAACACCACTGAGAGAAACATAACCGCTTCACTCTCAGTGAACGCATATTGTGTTAACCTTTTGGCTGTCGGTAGCGGTACCGACAGTCAAAGGGTTAAGTTCACCCCAGTGAGCCCCACTAGCCAAGAAACATGGATATAAAATGGCGTCAGCAAGAGGCATAGATCCTCTAAATCCTATCTATACCTCTTGCACCTGCATCGTGAATTTCACTTTGAAGGGGTTGTGATACAGACTGGAACTTTCAGGCTTCACCCAGCTTTTCTGAATACTTACTTACTTACGCCTGTCACCCCTACCCGGGTATAGGCCGTCGACGAGAGACCTCCAGCAACTCCTGTCCTGTGCTTCTCCTTCGATTCTACTCCAGGTGGTTCCCATTCTCTTGATGTCTGCTTGGAGGTCTCGACGTCAGGAGTTTCTCGGCCTACCTCTTTTCCTCTTTCCCTGGGGGTTCCATGACAATGCCTGCCTAGTGATACTGGAAGCTGGCTTTCTCAGACTGTGACCGATCCATCCCCATCTTCTTCGCCCAATTTTATTCTCTGCTGTTATCTGCTCTGTTCTCTCCTGAGTCTGACGTTGCTGATCTTCTCTGGCCAGTGGATTTTCAAAATTCTTCTAAGGCAACTGTTCATGAAGGTCTGTACTCTGTTGACTGTGGTTTTTGTCAATCTCCAAGTCTCTGCTCCATATAGGAGAACTGCTTTTACATTGGAGTTGAAAATCCGGACTTTGGTGTGTTGTGACAGCTCTCTGGAGCTCCACACTTTTTTCAACTGGAGAAAGGCTGCTCTGGCTTTACCGATTCGTGCTCTGACATCTGCATCAGTGCCGCCTTTTTTGTCTATGATGCTCCCGAGATGGGTGAAGGACTCCACCTCCTCCAACGGGGTGCCAGCAAGCAAGACTGGTTCTTCCCTGGTTGCGTTCAGCCTCATTGTCTTTGTTTTCTGTTTGTGAATGGTGAGGCCTTTTCTGAATCCGCACCTGTATCTCCTCAGACATCTAGCGTGCTTGACACCCGCAGCTGGCTGCCACAGCGTGTTGGGCAGAGCTTAAAATACCCGTTGGAATGTTCCGTAAGTCTTAAGCTTCCTACCCGGCACCGTACATAGCCCCTTGCTTCCGTGTCAGAATTTTAACGAACCACAACCATCTGCAAGAGGCATAGATCCTCATAAGCCCCCACAGTCTGCGGGGCTTATGAAGATCTGTGCCCCTTGCTGAAGTGTGTTTGCATTAATGTTTTTAACACGGAATTAGTTCTGAGATTTTGCGTTCTACGGTCTACGCCGGCTACTCAGTCTCACCTGACGCCGCGGCGATTGGAAACACCAGAAATGGGGGTAAGGGGGGTGAGGGGGGTAGGGGGGTAGTGGGTAGGGGGATTGGGGGCGGGGGGTAGGGGCGTGGGGTTGGGGGAGGGAGGGCGAGGGGTAAGGGGGTTTTAGGAAGGAAAAGGTAAGAGCCCCGGCCTTGAGAAACCAAACACTTGAGATACCCAAAACTATGCCGCTTTATTGTCAGAACAGGTTCGGTTCAATGGTGGAATGTTTGCCATGCATGCATGTAGCATTACAGTAGAGCAGATTTGACCTTTGTCCTTATGAGGAGAGTCGTTGTACTCCAGTACAATTAACACAATGGACTACTTGAAAGATGGCTTGAGGTCAAGAAAATCAAAAGAGCCAGATACCGCAGCATGTTTACACTAGTACAAGAAAAATAATTATTATGTGAAAGCTAACCAGCGTGTCCTCGCGCTGGGACCATACGGCGTTGAGGCGCGTCCCCTGGGTGGTGGATAGGGGGTCCCTCGTGAGAGGGGTGCACCGAATGAAATAAGGTGCCGTGAACCAACATGGTCTAAGGGAAGGTGACCCCGACAGAAAACCCCTGGTCCTCCTAGTAAGGGGGTTGGGCGTGGGGGTAGCTTCCCCACCCTGCAAAAAAGGAAATAGCTACAAAAACGCCGACGAAAAGACTAAACAGTAATTCCATTCCTGGAGGAGGAAGGTTCTTCTACCAGAAGACTTATGACGTCCTGTGGTGAAAGCCGGAAGTCTTCGGAAGCCACAGGACCGAGCCGCCTCTCTCTATCCAGGGATACAACCATGGGCACATGGAATGTCAAGACCATGTACCAGAGCGGCAAGGCCGCCCAGATAGCAGCGGAAATGCAAAAGTACAACCTTTCCCTGCTAGGTATCAGTGAAGCCAGATGGACGCAGTCTGGCCAGAAAAGGCTGTTAAGTGGGGAGATGATTCTGTATTCAGGTCATGAAGAGGAGAATGCCCCCCATACAGAAGGTGTAGCATTCATGCTGTCGCCTGTGGCACAGAGCGCGCTGATGGGCTGGGAACCTCTGGCCAAGAATTATCACAGCAGCCTTTAGAACCAAGAAAAAGCTCAAGCTGAATGTCATCCAGTGTTATGCGCCCACTAATGACAGTGACGAGGAAGAGAAACAAGAGTTCTACGACCGACTCCAGAGTGCCTTGGACAAATGTGCGGAGCGAGACATCACCATCGTCATGGGCGATTTTAATGCCAAAATAGGGGAGGACAACACCGGATACGAAGAGGTGATGGGGAGACAGGGACTAGGCTCGGAGATGAGTGAGAACGGGGAGAGGTTTGTAGACTTTTGTGCTCTAAACCGACTTGTCATTGGAGGCAGCATCTTCCCACACAGAAGAATACACAAAGCAACTTGGGTCTCACCTGACCATACAACAGAGAACCAAATAGACAATATCTGCATTAGCAAGAAATTTAGAAGATCCCTTCAAGATGTTCGAGTGAGGAGGGGAGCAGATGTCGCCTCCGACCATCATCTGCTTACCTTAAGAATGAAGCTCAAGCTAAAGAAAAGCCGCACAGAGACAACAAGAAGACAGCGCTATAATGTAGGCCTCCTGAGAGAAACTGGAGTTAGAGAAGAGTTTCAAACTGGTGCTGTCCAACCGGTTTCAAGCGCTGCAGGAGCTAGTAAATGAAGAGGAGGCGGTCACCACAGAGCAGCAGTGGAAGGCAGTTAGAGAGGCGCTGAACTCAACCTGCAAAGACACTGTAGGGTTCAGGAAACACCATCACAAGGACTGGCTGTCGGCACAGACCTTGAAGAAGATAGAGTGAGGAAGCAGAAGAAAGCAGCTGTCAACAACAGTCGCACGAGAGCAGCCAAAGTAAGGGCACAGGGGGAATACTCGGAAGCCAACCGCGAGGTGAAGAGTAGTATCAGGGCAGACAAGAGGGCCTACACAGACAGCCTGGCAGCAGAGGTAGAAAAGGCAGCAGGCAGCGGCAACATGAAACAGCTCTACGACATTACCAGAAGATTGTCAGGCAAGTATGGCCATACAGAAAGACCAGTAAAAGACAAAGAAGGCAAGCCTATTGCAGACAGAGCAGACCAACTCGACAGATGGGCCGAGTATTTTGAAGAGTTACTGAACAGACCGAGCCCACCCGACCCCCCAGACATCCAGCCGGCAGAGACCGACCTACCCATCAGCTGTGACAGACCCAGCCGGGAAGAGATCAGAAGAGCAGTGGCATTCTTGAAGAACGGCAAAGCAGCAGGCCCAGATGACATCCCAGCGGAGTCTCTGAAAGCAGACCTAGAGACAACAGTGGAGATGCTGTACCCACTGTTTGGAAAGATCTGGGAAGAGGAGGTGATGCCGGCTGACTGGAAGGAGGGGTACCTAATCAAGCTTCCCAAGAAAGGCGACCTCAGCAAGTGTTCCAACTACAGAGGAATCACCTTGCTGTCAGTACCAAGAAAGGTCTTCAACAGGATCATCCTGGAGAGAATGAAGAGCTCCGTTGACCCCCAGCTGAGAGACCAGCAAGCAGGATTCAGGAAGAACCGATCATGTACAGACCAGATCGCCACTCTCCGCATCATCGTGGAACAGTCTCTGGAGTGGAGCTCCCCGCTGTACGTCAACTTTGTGGATTATGAGAAAGCATTTGACAGTGTGGACCGAGAGACTCTGTGGAAACTCCTACGACACTACGGTGTACCCACAAAGCTCGTCCGCCTGATCAAGAGCAGCTACGATGGCATGACATGTCGCGTGATCCACGAAGGGCAGTTCACCAGAGAGCTCCAGGTCAGAACTGGTGTCAGGCAGGGGTGTCTGCTGTCTCCGTTCCTCTTCCTACTGGCCATAGACTGGGTCATGAAGATGACCACAGAGCACAGACGAAGTGGAATACAGTGGACACTGTGGACACAGCTTGACGACCTCGATTTTGCAGACGACTTGGCATTACTGTCGCACACTCATCAACAAATGCAGGACAAGACCACGAGGCTTGCTGACATCTCGTCCCAAGTGGGCCTCACCATTCACAAACAGAAAACAAAGACAATGAGGCTGAACGCAACCAGGGAAGAACCAGTCTTGCTTGCTGGCACCCCGTTGGAGGAGGAGGAGGTGGAGTCCTTCACCTATCTCGGGAGCATCATAGACAAAAAAGGCGGCACTGATGCAGATGTCAGAGCACGAATCGGTAAAGCCAGAGCAGCCTTTCTCCAGTTGAAAAAAGTGTGGAGCTCCAGAGAGCTGTCACAACACACCAAAGTCCGGATTTTCAACTCCAATGTAAAAGCAGTTCTCCTATATGGAGCAGAGACATGGAGATTGACAAAAACCACAGTCAACAGAGTACAGACCTTCATGAACAGTTGCCTTAGAAGAATTTTGAAAATCCACTGGCCAGAGAAGATCAGCAACGTCAGACTCTGGGAGAGAACAGAGCAGATAACAGCAGAGAATGAAATTGGGCGAAGAAGATGGGGATGGATCGGTCACAGTCTGAGAAAGCCAGCTTCCAGTATCACTAGGCAGGCATTGTCATGGAACCCCAGGAAGAGGAAAGAGGTAGGCGAGAAACTCCTGGCGTCGAGACTCCAAGCAGACATAAGGACTGGGACCACCTGGAGTAGAATCGAAGGAGAAGCACAGGACAGGAGTTGCTGGAGGTCTCTCGTCGACGGCCTATACCCGGGTAGGGGTGACAGGCGTAAGTAAGTAAGTAACCAGCGTGTCAGTCTGTCAAATGATACACAATCTACTTCTTACATTAAAACATCTCTCTCTCTCTCTCTCTCTCTCTCTCTCTCTCTCTCTCTCTCTCTCTCTCTCTCTCTCTCTCTCTCTCTCTCTCTCTCTCTCTCTCTCTCTCTCTCCCTCCCTCTCAAGCTCTCGCCCTCTCAAGCTCTCGCCCTCTCAAGCTCTCGCCGTGAGATGGCCTTAGTTGCCTGTTCGGCGTTAAACCCAAATAACTAACGCTCCTGTGTCTGTGTCAGTGTCGGTGTCGGTCTCTCCGTCTCTGTCTGTCTCTGTCTGTCTCTGTCTGTCTCTGTCTGTCTGTCTCTCTCTCTCAGGCTCTCGCCGTGAGATGGCCTTAGTTGCCTGCTCGGCGTTAAACTCAAATAGCTCTCTCTTTCTCTGTGTCTGTCTGTGTCTGTCTGTGTCTGTCTGTGTCTGTCTGCCTGCCTGTCTGTCTGAACACCAGGAAACAATATGCTAGTACCAATGCCTCGTTTGGATATTAACAAGTCATCTTTGTACTATTCTGGGGCCAAATTATGGAATTATGTTCCGGCAGATATAAGAGCAGCGCCATCGGTTAGAACATTTAAAACTCAGCTGCTGAAGTATCTCAGGAATACTTGAAATGCTGTAAAGAGTAAACCACGTGACTATGGCTTTTCGTTTCTCACGTGAATATGGCTTTTCGTTTCTGAAGTTGGTTTAGTAAACCTTCAATACGTACATAGCGTAGACTTGTTGAAGCTATTTTTATAAGTGCCTAACCCCGCCCCGTTCCCCCCACCCCCCACACACATGCAGCTATATCAGTGTATTCTCTTGTTACCATTTTTTTTTTACCATGTAATCAGTTTTTGTAAATACCCGATGCACATAATATGTATACGTGCAAACATTGATTTCTGTTTACACTTTTTTCTTGTAAATGTATTATTACTTTGTACTTTTCCCCACCCGGGTCTGACCTGGGGACTTGGTTGGGGTTAACTACTTTTTTTTCTCTCCAGGCCGCATTGTGTGTGAGTGCGTGTGTCTGTGTGAGCGCTTGCGTGCGTGCGTGCGTGTGTGTGTGTGTGTGTGTGTGTGTGTGTGTGTGTGTGTGTGTGTGTGTGTGTGTGTGTGTGTGTGTGTGTGTGTGCGCGCGCAAGGACATGATTGAAAACAGGTCTATGTACCTAATCATATCTCCTTGTGAAAATAAAGTTTCATCTCTCTCTCTCTCTCTCTCTCTCTCTCTCTCTCTCTCTCTCTGTCTGTGTGCCGTGTGTGTAGTTGTGTGTTGCAAGTTCATTAGCTGTTACATAAACATGTTCTTAATTAAACGAACTTTAGTTCGCGAACTCTGACAAACTAGAGTTCACGATCTCGGACAAACCAGGCTGGTTCTTAATTGGACGATCTAAAGATACGGCGAACCTAGTTCGAAGTAGTTCACGAACCTCGGCAAACCATAGTTCGCTGTCGGAAAAGGTTCGCTCAACGTGTTGAGCACCAAGGAGAACCTTTTCTCTGATTGGTCAAAACTTTCACCCTCTTCTGCGTTGGAGATAAGAAGACAGTCACCGATACAAACAAATATGGCGCACGGCGAAATTTCACTCGTGCGAAGAAGAACAAGACCTATTTTTATTGATTTGTGGGAGGCGCAACGCTGTTTGTGGGGTCGCTACTGCAAGGAGTACAAAAACAAACATCGTTCAAATCGCAAAGCGGCATAGCGGCAGCCATTTTGAACACCTTCGCAGACAGTACGTACGCCGAATCAAGCACTTCAGTTAAGAAAGAGAACAATGGCAAACCTGGTTTGCTGAAGTTCGCCTAGGTTCGTTCAACCTTAATTAAGAAACAAACTAAAAGATCGCCGATCTTCTCCGATCTTGGTTTGCCGATCAAAAGTTCGTCCAATTAAGAACAGCTCTGAGGGGAGACCATGTTGTGAGAGCAAAGGAAGAAACATCCAATAAACTCACGTGCCGACGTCGGCTCTAGGACCTTAGCTTCCCTGGGGAACATAACATGTACAGAGTTTGCAGTCTGTGTCATTAAAGAAACCAAACTGTCCGCGCGATGATGAAGGCCGACACATACATCACTTCAGCATGACACCTTCCATCACTTCAAACGCTCTGGCGCGGCCCTCTGTTTTTATTTGTGCGTTTTGCGTAGTCATAACAACATGGAGGCAAACTGAGCTATTAGTAGACATGAGCCCCTGCACCGTGAGGTGGCACATGAGGATCTATGCCTCTTGCACATGTTGGGCGTTTCGCCTCTGCTCTCGGTTTGAGGATTGCCCATCACTTCAAACGCTGTGGGCTCTTTGTTGTCTTCACGTCAAGAGAGGTGTAAAGGGGAAATTATTCATAATGTTCGCGTGGGCAGTGAGCGGCCAAACAAAATAATAAATAAATAAATAAATAAATAAATAAATAAATAAATAAATAAAGCATGTTTAATTTAATTGCCTGTAGATCTAATGACGAACAAAGCGAAATTAGGCTTCTCAAAGAGGGCATACTGATTGGATTACCCGATGCAAGGCGACGTGAAATTAAGATACGAAATGGGGGTCAGGGTGGAATGCCTGATTAAATCAGAGGCTGTAACCCGTTCAGCCCGCGAGGACCTATTGCTTGCTACCCAGGATTAGCAAGGTAAATTAAACGTCTCAAATATGAAAATGCTGGTTTTATCAGTGTGAAAACAGAAATGTCAGCATAGAGACGAAAATTGAAAGTAAGCAAATGGTCGCTTACCCACTTAACCCCACGACCGCATGTCCAAAATTTTGGAGGTATCACTGACTTAATGATTTGCAGGGGATAGATTGATCATGGTAATTCAAGAGTAGTGCCAGATTAGCTTGGCGCCTATAGGCGCCAAGCTAATGTGGCGATACCCTTGAATTATCATGGTCGATCCATCTCCTGCTGTTGAGCGTTGGGGCTAAATGGGTTAAAGTCTCGGGGCGAGACGTGGAATAAAAGGCGACCTACGCTTGGTCGCCGCTGAGACAAAAGCGTCTCTTTCCACCGCACCTGCCCAACACAACGGCGCCCCTCACGATGTAACACTGTATGACATTTTTCCGTGAACCCTCGACGTTCACTGTCAAGCAGTATTACAGTTTGCTGACGTGAACCCTCGGGCGCACGGCACAAGCTCAGCGTAAGTGAGATTGTACCGTGCGCGCTAGGGTTCCCTCGAAGAAAAGATGTAGACTTGTATATATGTATTACAGCAACGCGACCGTCGCCTTAGTACAGTAAACCTGTGCTAGGCTCTGAACGATTCGGGCCAACGCACTGTGACAGGCGGCTTTGGCTCGACACGATGATGACTGCCTGTAAAGAGACTGACTGCTTCTTGAAAGCACATGCATTTTAGGGGGATGGGGGGGGATTCTCTTTGATCCACCGACCGTGACTGAAAAGACAAAAAGGAGGTCGATGGATGTGTGTTTTTAGCTCCTTCTTCGGTTCTTACCACCTGTGAGTGAACCTAAAATCCCTGAGGGCTGTGGCCTCACGTCGCCGTGAAAGGCTTCGTAGATCTATACATCGGCGACAGCTTTTGCGAAGTCCTTTGTTCGATGCAGTCAAACTCCTATGATTTCCTACGTTTGAAAGAAGGCATAGAGTTCCGATCATGGAGCGAGAGGCATAGATTCTTATGTCAAAGCAAGCTAGCTAGCTTTGAGGATCTATATGAGGCTTGCAGATCTGAGACACCTTTATTCTCGCTTTCTCTCATATGATGAAAATTATCATCGGGGTTTTTCTTGAAGCAAGAGGCATAGATTCTCATGAAAATCTATGCATCTTGTAGACGAAAGGGGTTTGAATATCGCACCATCAGCGCGCCACCATAATGCTACCACGACTGAATGGAAATGGAGGTTGGGGCTTATGACGTAATGGGCTTTCATCGCTTTAGGGCCTTTAATCCGATAAGTGAGTGGGAACATTGGTGAGGTTAGGATGAATTGAGGAGGGGTGGAGAGGGGTGGACATCACTCCTGCTTCGTTGTATTGGGTGGTCACAGCCTTCAACTGCTTTCGACGAACACAGCTCACCGGCTCCTTGCTCACCTTTAAGACTGCTGCTGGCCTGTATGACTGCGTCACTGGCCACTACACCTCAGCTTTCCTGACTCCCTACGCTGTCAGCTTCCATCATCTCTGCCACTGTTCGCTCCAACGACAGGGCTACTATCGCCATTCATCGCCATTGCAGCCAACGCCTTTGCTGTCCTCTGCGAGTCACGACATTTCGGCCTCAAAATTTCAAAAAAGAGCGAAAATTTTGAGAAGGTGATATACCCGCTTGAGTCTGGCTTACGTATAGCTTCGAGTGTAGACTTAAACATTGTCTCCTTGTAGACACAATATTAGACATAGCATTGGAATCTTTGGTGCACTACTTGGTTGGCTGCGCCTTTAAAACTAAATTTTTTGCAGCGCCGAACTGGGTCAGCGTCGCTCACCTGGCCGGCGCTGCATTGTATAGCGTGCGCGGCCTAGTTTACTAGACTGCAAGAGCATTTCTGAAACTAAAGACATTATTTGTTTGGCGGTGTGGCCAATTGTTGGTCCACTGCCTCTGTATAGTATTCAGGCTTAGCCTATAACGACTTAACCATAGCGTTTCCTTTCTCGTGTTGTCATTGGTTTTTCCAGTTATGTAATCTCACCCCAATTCGAATGGGTCGTTGACCTACCGAATAAAGTGTTCTGAGTGTTCTGAGTGTCTGACTTAACCATAGCGTGATGGAGGACCTTTTTGGTTCTCTATCGTCGTCAACTAGCAATGAAAGCTTGGTTGGAGGAAAATTCGCTGCTAAAAACAGGTCCCAAAGGAGAAAAAAGAACAAGCAAAAAACTAATCAGAAGAAGAAACGAAGATTATCTTCAATATCTTCAACGAATTCACCCCGCCGACAGCGGCGTGGGGAGCTTAGTACTACTTCTCCATCCCCCCTCCCGGACTCTAAAGTCTCAAATAAATGATGAAGCTGGAGGTGTAGACCCGCGGGCGGACTTTCTGCCCGGGAGCCATCCGCCACTCAGCACTGATCAAACTAACCTGGATAACTTGGTTACTGAACATAGGGAGGATACCTTTGAGGACTCCTCCACCGTGCTCTCCCCCCGAGAGGAGGAGAGCTCGGTGAGGGATTTCCAAACAGTAAACAGAAATAAAAAAAGAAAAAATTGGAACAGTAACCAACTCGGCGGGCTCTCCGGTGGGGCGGCCCCTGAACCCGTCGCGGAGGAGTGGTGCAGGTTCCCTGTCCGTCTTAAGGACTTGGGGACTGGCTCCGCTCTCATCCGCGATCAGGGTGTTCAGCAGCAGCATCTTTGCAAGGCTGTTGGGGTGTCCCCATCGGAGATCTCGTTGAGACCCATTGGCTTTAACTTATGGATTGTTTCTTGCCCTAATCAGAGGGCACAGCAAAATTTAAAAAAGATGAAGGAGATAGGAGGTGCACACGTTGAATGCACCATTCCAATACCTAAAGTGGTGGGCGTTGTCCACGGTGTCCCCCGGACGGAGGATCCCGTGGAGATCGCCCACTCACTCAAAAACCAAGGACTAAATGCCACGGTCGTCCGCCTCACAAACCGAGACGGTACGGCCTCTAGGGCAATAAAAGTAGAATTACACAATCTGACCAGTTTACCAACTAAACTTAAGATAGGTGCTGTCCTCTGCCCGCTGGAACCGTATGCGCCCACGGCGGCACATTGTGCCAACTGTTGCCGATTGGGACATACGGCGAAGGTGTGCAGAGTGAAGCACGCTACATGCGTCCGCTGTGGCAGTAAAAATCACCGCCGTGCGGATTGCCCTGACACGGCGGTGCCTAAGTGCACCAACTGTGGTGGTCCCCACAGTTCAGCATATAAGAAATGCCCCAAAGTCACTCTCTTTAGGGAGGCAAATAAACTTCGAAATCAAAATTACATTCCCTACAGAGTGGCACTCTATAGGGCACAAATAAATATAAATCGGAAAGAATCAGTCAAGATAAAAAATTCACATAGGCCTGATTTACCAGACCTTGATGAAACTGCCTGGGTTAAATCTGCTACTTTACCCAGGCAGTTCTCAAATCTTGTAAATACTGAAAAACAGTTGTCTAACAACTTGACTCAAAAACCAGTTGCTATGTTGGTTCCAACCTCTCAATCAGTGACCCAAACTAGCGTAGCCACACTGGATGGCCGACAGACTGCTTGTTTGTCGCCGGCCATCGCGGTGTCTACCCAACAACATAAAACAGTGAGATCTGTAGGCCAACAAACGGATAATCTCCCCCCCCCCCCCCCTTCCCCGACCGGTGATCGATGCGGGTCTCATCCTCCGGTGGGACTTGTTTCTCCCGGTGGGAGGGAGACCGGGTCTGGCATGGAGACTGAGGGAGGTGGTCCTCCTAAAGTCCAAATGAATCTAATGAGAACTTGCCTGCTAAACACAGTTCAAAAGGTTATGGATTCCCTCGTGGAAGCTATGTACATGAAGGGATCGGAGAGTATGTTAGAGGCACTAAACAATCTTAGTCGCATATCTGATGAGATGGCACGAGCAGTCAGTAGCAATACTCGTCTTCCGGTACCGCGTGCACGCGGCGCTAGCCGACCAAACTCAAATTAGTCATATTGTAATATAGTAGGCCTTGTGGCCACTAGTCTATTATTGAGACAATTTTTAATTAAAATCTTAATCTACATTTAATTAGATAAATTTTAAATATGTAAATAATGTATCTTTGATTTTTAATTCAATTCAAAATAAAGTTATTTTAACATAGTCTATTGAAAAGGACCGTTGTTTGTAAATATAAGGATGGCCTTTGTGCCTCTGAGACCTAATCCCTAGAACTAAAAAGAAACGAATCAGGAATAAGAGAATTAATTACTGGTCATGCGGTTTGTTTCTGCTGACCCTTTTAGCTAATTTTAACTCCGGCCTATTTCCCCCCTTTTCCCCCCAAAATTAAGTCTACAGGCTAGTCCCTTATACTAGAAATAGTCCACAGGGACAGTAAGCCAGATTCAAGCGAGGGGTGGACAGCGAAAGGGGTAATTAGGACGAAGTGACTGAGTGTGGGGATCGGTGGTCGACTGGTCCGTGTACCAGTCAGTACTGCACAAGTACTGCGTTAACCTTTTTCATCCTGCTTGAAATTAATGTGACCATGATAGTTCAAGGGAAGTTTCAGAATAGCTTGGCGCCTCGGGCTATTATGACACCACCCTTGAGCTAAAACGGTTGATCTATCTCCTAATCTGTAATGTAGCCTTCATAGCACAGTAAGCGAATTAAAGAAAAAGATCTGCCTCAGGATGTAATGGGTTAACTTAGAACAGCACTGAAGGGTCGATTGGACGTTCTTGCTTGGTACACGTACCGATGGTAGTTTGTCTCGGCCGTCCACTTTTTCAATACAATACAATACAATACAATACAATACTGTCACTATAGCCCACAGCACATTAGTGACATAAGTGCCTCATAAAACGTGCAGGCTCGGTACAAAGGTGAAGGGTTTCTTGCAATACTGTGTACTGAGTGCGAGTACAGTCACGGTCTGTCTTCCTGAGTGCCAGTAAGACATTCTTGATGCATATTGTATTCATTGCATAATAGCATCTTATCGTGGACGTTAAAATGCACCGGAGACAAAGCTGGCTATACTTCGTATTGTCTTACGGGCGTGTCATGGACATCGTCTTTTAAATCCCAAGTATAAGTGCCCTCGCCAGGTGACATTTCCTATTTTAATTGTTTTGCATAATGGACGCTGATTTTCGTTTCTAAGGTTGAGTGTGAAAAGTAGCTGACAGTACTTGTATTGTGTCACAGCGTGTCATAGACACGCTCTTTTTTTTTATAATCCCATTAGGATTTTGCCTTTTGTATGACCGTTTCCCTTTTCAAATGTCATCACCTCCACATCTGCGGCCCATCATTGTGACACTGAGTAGGTCGGTAAGAATTGGCCCGACTAGGCAGCCCGTAAGTAAAATCTTTCTATCTGAAGGATGCATAGAGTTTCATGCGAACCCTGCAGTCATACGGGCTCACGAAAATCAGTATATGCTTCTTGTTTTATGGTTTGGTCTTGTTTACGTTAGGATGAAAGCATACGCTCATCTCTTCAGTTCGATTTTTGCATCGTTCGATTTTTATGAGCCTCTGTAGCCATTTATACATCAACCCAAGACTGACCACATTTCCCAAAATTTGGAGGTGCTACTTAAGCCGCAGAAAATGGATCGACTATAATTCAAGGGTAGTGCCAGATGAGCTTGGCGTCTAAAGCGCCAAGCGTATCTGGTACTACCCTTGAATTATCATAGTCAATCCGTCTCCTGCTGATGGGCGTTGTCGTGGCTAAATGGGCTACTGTACTTCTTTGCGTGCTCCTACTAAGGAGGGTGTCGGGGTTTGAGACTGCAACTACACGGTAGGTGCAGGTAAGAAGTGACAAAAGTAAAAAGGCAAGAAACGAGGTTACGGGGAGAAACCTGTGACGGCGAGAGTCAAACTAAGCTCATCGTCATCGCCCATTCACTCCGACGCGCACATGCCCTGCGGCGCTCGATAGCCCCCGCCAGCCAATCACGCCCTTCGACCCAGCTCGCGCGCGCCGCCAGCAGGATGTGCACTTGTGATTGGCTGCGAGCCATCGCTCCCTGTGGCTAGTACACGCCCTATTTTCCCACTCCGCGAGACGTCGGCTACCGGGCAAAGCCCCCAGGCGATTCGCGCGCGACGAAAATAGCTCGATTGCCTTTTACTATCTGCAGTGTGTTTTGGAAAGGGAGAATCGAGCCAGCCGAGAGGCGAGATTAGAAAAAGGGGAAGACCCGGAGCTATGTGCCAGTAGTCATCGAGCTGACCAGCGCAGTTAGTGTCCAGTAGTCGCTCCCAGCCAAACGTCAGTCTGGTGTGTGTGTGCTCAGTGCTAGCAGTCGCGTGTTGACCACTTTCAGTTTCACGTCGAGGCCTTGCCTCCGGGACTTGCACAGATCAGTTTGTCAGTGGAGAAGCATCATCAATGTTGTGTGTTTGATTTGCATTGCTACTACAGCGAAAAGGACTCGGGCAGTTAGGAAGAAGTTTCATCAGTTGGGCCGTTTGTGAATTTCTGAGTTCAGTGTTTTCGTTTGTGTTAGTGGCAGTTTTAGAGTTCTAATTGTCCTTCGTTTTGGGGAACTTGACTGAAGTTGTCGAACTTCGTGAGTGATGTGCTGTGTTGCAACGGACGACGTTTAGGTTTTTCAACGGTCTTTTTCAGGAATTGGAAATCAGCTTTTCCTAACTTGAGTAGTCAAATAGCGAGACTTGCCTTGCTTGAAGGCCAGAGACTGGCCGAAGGACCGTGACAGACATCGTGTGTGTGTGTCGTTGTGATGGACCACTGTGGTTCGCAAGCGGCGGTGCTGAGTAACGGAGTGTCCGTGACGTACCCACAGGCCGACGACCGACACAAGCGCGCCAGCCCCTACAGCAGCGAGGGCTACGGCAGCGGCGACAACAACAACGAGAGGGAACACTACAACGCCAACAACATGCCTGAGGTGCTTTTCTCGAATTCTTGTAGTTCGTCTCCGTGACATAAAATGACCTGCTTCGGTTAAGTCCAAATAGTGTTTTTGCTGAGGTACTCGCAAACCGTTGGCTGTCGGTAGCGATTTTTGTCGCTACCGACAGCCAAAGGGTTAATTAAGCGTGTTCACCAAATTTCAGGCGGACTAACTAACCCTTTGACTGCAAGTGACGATACCGCTTGGCCGCGGAAAAGACGCGTAATTACACGTCTTTTCCCGCCGAATATTATTGTCAGTAGCATTTTCAAGGGGCTCTCAATGTCTTCTTTCCCCCCCCCCCCTCCTCCCTCTCCCACCCCCCTTGGAAAATCTGTGGTGGCAAAAACTAAAAATCTGTGGTGGCAAAAACTAACTGCAGGCACAAAAAAAAAAAAATCGTTCTTATGCCTTAAATTCTGCTTTTGACCGACTTAAAATTTGTTTTTCGGCGCAATACACTTTTTTGGGCGGATCTCTATTTTCTCATTTCAGTGCACGTGTTTCACACATTTTCTTGTCGCATTTGCGGAGAGTCCACCGTCTGTATTTATCTTCTGACTTCTATTTTTTTTCTACATTACTTTCTTTTCATAATGTACAGGATTAGAGTGTGTGTTTTGTCTGTGCCGTACGGTTTAAAATCGCAGTACCTCTTCCCAGGTATATATACTGACGAGCAAAAGAAACGCGACATCATTGGCATCATCGCGGAAACACTATTCCGATGATTCCAATGTCGCACTTTTTGCGCTCGTCAGTATAATGACGTTTATGTTTTTTTTTCACAATATAACCGCATGTGACGAAGCCTCGTTATTTTTTACATTGTATTTGCTTTCTTCAAAGATAAGTTTTTGAAGTAAAACACAGGAAAAAAAAAATCAAAATCTAAGTAGTTATAACCAATGATTTTTATGTTTTATTCTCCCAGCAGTTCTTAATCAATATTGGGGTAAAATTAAATTTGTTTATACTATTTAAGAAAAACAAAACCCGACCCAGCATATTTCACTGACACTGATTTAACGTATAGAGCGCTGACAACAGGACGTGGGTCAACCATGATAGTTCAAGGGTGGTGTCGGAATAGCTTGGCGCCTGTAGGCGCCAAGCTATTCCGACACCACCCTTGAACTATCATGGTCGGTCTGTCTCCAGAACTGTGACATAGACCTCAAAGGACATCTTTAAAAAAAAAAAAACTGACAATTTGTTCCTCGGGATGTAATGGGTTAAAAGACTGCATTGTGTTTCTTTGAACAATCCAGACCAAAAAGGTGACTGCCAAGCGTGTAAAATGCATTGTGTTGTACCCGTCTTTTCTAAGCGTGTTTCTTTCTCCGTTGGGTACTTCTTTGAACAATGTCTAAACTAAGTTGCAAAGTTTTCTGCTTTCACTATTTTGTCTGAAAATATAAACTAGAAAGAAGATTAATCCTCCGGAAATGTCTGCCTATCACACGCAATTTCGACTTCACTTGTTTAAAGGTAACAATTGACAAACAATGGGGATGTACACCCCCCGCCATTCATTCATTCATTCATTCACCAGCCGTCGTCTTTTTATTGCTTTTTTTTTTTTTTTTTTACAGATAGTGGGTACATTTTATTTTACTTAACTCATTCTACCCCAGACACACAGTAGCAAGATGAGGATCGACCATGATAGTTCAAGGGTCATGCCAGAACAGCTTGGCGCCTATGGGCGCCAAGCTATTCTGGCACCACCCTTGAACTATCATGGTCAATCTGTGTCCTGCACTGCCATGCAGTCTTCAGAGGACAACGGCAACATTTGGGGATTTCGGTGTTGGGTAGAATGAGTTAATTCAACGATATATTTTATCTTACGGCGTAATGAATAATGTTTATGCGCCCTGTGATGTCGAGAGCTGCATGTCTGCCCTCTAGCCCATATTTCACGGCTTAGCCGCATGAAGTACATCATCTCAGCATGCCAACATACAGTGCCGCCGTTCTACGCGTAGCTCGTGAAGAGCCCTCTGCGTGATAAAGCCTATTGTCACACCTGCAATGACAGACCACCCCCTTCCCCTTCTTTCATCCTAGTACACTAGTGCTGGAAATAAATTTTACAATGATAGTTCAAGGGTGGTGCCAGAATAGCTTGGCGCCTGAGGCGCCAAGCTATTCTGACACCACCCTTGAACTGAGACGGTTGATCTCTCTCCAAATCTGCAATGTAGCCTTCATAGAACAATAAGCAGATTTTCAAAAATTCAGCCTCAGGATGTCATGGGTTAACAACCCCCCTCCCTCCCCCATTTTCCCCTTCACCCTTTTACGGCCTTTAATTCAGTTCTGTCATTTTTAATAACTACCCCCCCCCCCCCCACACACACACACACATGGTTTCGGCTTCTACCCCGTAAAGAAACAGTCCTCTTTCTCTACCAATCTCTCATTTTTACCCGTACAACTCCGGTTCATAGTCGGCTTTGCTTATACAAATGTCGGACATAACAAAAGCCGAGTATAACTGAGAACATTTTTTTTCAGAGGTGCCGACAACACTTTTTTTTTTCTACTGATACAACTTACTTTCGCTTATAACAAACTTCGGATATAACAGCGAGAACATTTGGGTCCCCGGGCGATTTATCATACATGAAGTTTACTGTTTATACATACACATTTAGTGATGCCGCAGTCGAAATCCCAACATTTGGGAGTGTTGTTTTCTGAAGGCTTGCACGCAAGTTCAGTAGATAAAAACCGACTTAATAGTTCAAGGGCGGGGCCAGAATAGCTTGGCGCCTCTAAGGCGCCAAGCTGTTCTGGCACCACCCTTGAGCTATCATGGTCGTTTTGTCTCCAGTTGCAGATAAATGGATGGAGCCGAAAAAATTCGTTTTCACCATAAGTGTCCAGAATACAGCGTTTTTGTTTATCCTGTTCACAGTGATACATTGCGCCTAGTGACATCGTGAACTTGAAACGCAGTTGAGTGGTCAAAATAAATTCTCTGCCCCAGCCTACGGGGTTAAACCTTTTGCCTGTCGGTAGCGCGTTTTTTTTTCCCCCTTATTGCAGAAATCACCTTGGCTACCGGCAGCCAAAGAGTTAACTCTCTTTGCGAGAGATCCTCCGTGTGCGAGCCGTAGAAAATGATGTATGACTACGGGCGCCTTTGTGTTGACAAATGACATGAACTGTGTACACCACTACTCATTCACCTCGCTCTGTGGACTGACGGGGCTTGAATAATAACTCGCTGTATGAAGCCTGCAACGCGTGTTACGGGGATGGTATGGAGAGGGGAAAGGGGGTGGTGGTGGTGGTGGTGGGGGGGGGGGGGAGAGAGGAGAGAGAGAGAGAGAGAGAGAGAGAGAGAGAGAGAGAGAGAGAGAGGAGGGGTAAAAAAAAAATCACCTCGTGATATACCTTTTTTGGGGGGTGGGGGGCGTGGGGAGGGGTTCAGTTACGTCCTGTGTATTACATCCTCTTCGTTTGCAGCTGTGGCCACAGTCGGCATGCGCGTGCTGGTCTCTGGTTTTAGACCTTACTTTTAAGCAAGAGACCGGCACACATTTTTACGATAGCGCCTAATGTCAGTTTAGCTTGTTTTAGCATTGCAGTTCAGAAGAGGGCACTACTTAGCATAATTTAGTGATGCATACGGTGTTAGAAATTTTGCGCGTGGAATTTTATTCGTTTGAAGAAAAGCCTTTGGCTTTTCGTAGAGCTTTTAGTCGAGGCGACTAAAAGCTCTACCGACAGCCAAAGGGCGAATTATCATGTGACATTTCTTTACCATTGTACACTTGACATCATTACTAGTATTCTTTCTGCTGTCATATATATATATATATATATATATATATATATATATATATATATATATATATATATATATTATATATATATATATATATATATATATATATATATATATATATATATATATATATATATATATATATATATATATAAATAGTCACGGCGTGTTTTCTCAGTTCGAAAATTGAATGCACGTTTCCCTCGTTGTGACTGTCCCAGTGTTGTCTGAAATGGGACCCAAGAAATCGATTCCTGGCACGCGATATTCCGAACGCTTTATTTTTGTATGAAGGAATACATTCTTTATGAGGACTCTGGTGTGCATTAGACTGATACGTCCCCCAGTTCCCCCCTCCCCCCGCCTTCCCCTTACCCGCAATGCCCCTTGCCACCCCCCCCCCCCCCCACCTCGCCCCTCTCCTTGCTTTACTCATGTCTGGCCATACCCCCTCCCCCCCCCCCCCCCTCTTTTCTCTCTCTTCCTTTCTGTGTAGTGTGTTGGGAGAGAAGTGTATTAGCGTTATGGCCTAAAGGCACAGTTTTGAGGAGCAGACGGGAGGGAAAATAGACTGAATGAGAACTGAACACCTCATTTTGAGGACACACAAGAGACTCGTTCATCTTTCCAAGAGGCATAGATTCTCACGAGCCCCTGCGAACGCAGGGGCTCGTGAGAATCTATGCCTCTTGGAGCTGAGGAGAAGTATGGTATGGAGGATTATCGAAGCACAGTTTTGAGGGGCGAGCGAGAAAAATAGACTGTGTGTGAAATGAATGCTATTTAGTTGGAGGGTTCGGGAGGGAAGCGCCAGTTCTAGTGCTTACACCTGCTTAGGGCGGACCTCATCTGTGAAACTGTGCTCAGTCGTTTTGCGCCGAAATTCAGTTGTAAAAAAATGTGTGTGAAAAGAGGTATGTCAAATTATCTTATTCATTTTTAGTTAAGCACAAAATCGTAGAAAAGCACGTCAGTTTGTTTTCTGAATTGTCGACGTGAAATTTTGATTTTATGATTTGTTAAAGCGCTGCACCATGCTGTGAGAACTGAGAGATTCTTGTCACAAAGAAACGTTTCTGTTAGTTTCAGTACCATTACCCATTCTATTAAGATAAACAAAAGCAAGAAAGAAACAACACCACCAACAGCAACAACAAAAACCACCCAAAAACAAACAACTGAACTAGTAAAAAAAATCCCACAAACCAATAAAGACCTCTGTCATTTAGCTTTGTATGTCATAGCCTAAACGATAAAAAATGTCAAGTTGACAATTGCATAAAGGAAATTGCATTCACTTTTTGTCTACCGTATTAAAAAAAAACACGGTAGACTTTGAAATGGGGCTGGGTCGGTGCGCATTCCGAAACATGCACATGACGTTTTTGGCGTGCGGCACAGAAATTCTGGCAAAGAAGTAACACGATAAAAATGACGTCACGTGTAGCTACGCAAACCTTGCTAGAGAACGTCGTCTTGGCGCCAAACGCCGTGTGTGTGTGTGTGTGTGTGTGTGTGTGTGTGTGTGTGTGGCGGTGTGTGTGTGACAGCGACTACAGCCAGCGTGGGACGGACAAGCTTAAAATTTTAGGATATTGTCCCTAAAGGAATTATCTCGGGACCTTTTTTCGATTTTTTTTATTATGACTGATGCTCATTGACGAGAAAATGGCCGTTTCACACAAACCGATTGATCCACACTGGAGTCAGTAATTTTTAAGTCCCTTGTATTTATAGAAGGAACCTTTTAGGACGGGTCGCAGTGGGGCGAATTTAATAGCATGTTCAAGATGACACTAAAAGGCGTGCAGGCCTAAACCTCTCACAATTGAAGAAACAAGATAAAAATTACGTCATGTCTAGTTACGTTAACCTCGCTGCTGAACGTACGTTTGGCGCGAAGCGCCGTGTGTGCGTATGTATGTAAACAAGAAAATCTCCGATATTTGTGTACACTCAAGCTTGAAACTTGGCGAAATACTTTCTTAAGTGGATGGCTGAGAGAACCTCCGAGCATATTGTAATTGAATGTCTCATTGAAGACATAAACAACCGTTTATAGGAAGTCGGTTGACCCAGATTAGAATCCGTAATTTTTGTCATGTTTACTTGAAATTTTGGATGTAGCTAATTTGGATAAAGACATTGGATGAGTTCGTTAGCCAGCTTTGCATCCTTTCAACTTCTTTAGTAAATAATAATTCTTTTGTGAAAAGAATTAAAACAGTAAAAACTTTTACTTGAGGATGTTTGGAACGCACGCACACGCATACAGACAAATCGACGCGCTTTCAGAAGAGAATGCAGGTGTACTTACTAACTATAGCATATAGCTAGGTGAAGTCAACCTGATTTCAAACAAATTATAGCAAGACTGAAATTGTACCGTGAAATTCTAGTTTTGTGACCATTTTCGCAAGTCTTGAAGCGAAAGCGAAACTCATATCACGTTAAATATAAAATTACGTAAAAACATAAAAATACGTCACGACAAATGACGTTTGACAGGTCAATGACGCGTATGCACTGCGCGCGCCCCTTATAGAGTTCACTATGACGCATTGGCACATTTGCGAGCTTTTTCAAAAGGAGATATTTCAACATCAGAATCAAGTCAAATACAAAAGGTAGAGACTCTTGACAGCGAAGACAGCTCTCATATAGAAGGGAAATTGTGGGTTATGGTTCACCCCATCTTCTTGTTATTTTTACTAGATATTTTGCGAATAGCTAAATAAAAGGGAGATATTGAATGAGTTCGTTAACCAGCATTGTACCTCTAGAACTTTTGAGTGATAATTAAATATTTTAAAAAAATATATATTTTCACGTTTTTGGGATTAATTTCACGAATTATATGGGTTAATCTTAAAACAATTCAATCTTTTTTATGAAAAACAACAACAATCTTCTGAAACGCATCTGAGCTCCAAACAATACGGTAGACTTTGGGATGAAATCCTTGATCTTGTTTAAAAACCCAAACCAGAACAACAACAAAAAGTCAGCTTTTCTTAGAGAGTGCAGATATTTCCAGCCTCTTCCTTAACATCCACGAAGATGTAATTTTATGGAAGAGACTGACCCGCTTAATCTCAGTAATGCACCGTGTGCACTGCCATCCAATATGCTGATGAACAGGCCTCATTCTGCTATTATATCACAAAAGGCTTTATGTCCATTTTTGAGAAAAGCAAGATTTTCATTGTTAAACAATAAAAAATCGCGCTTTTGTAAAAATTGGACATGCTGCCCTTTTGCCATATAGGGGAGCTGGGTGGCTCGGTGGTAGAGAGTTTGATGACTCTCGTCCGAAAAGTCCCGGTTCGAATCCAGCTGGGGTCAAAGTTTGTTCAGACCCCGTCTTTGATCGCCTTCGTGGTGGACAAAAGACGTTAAGCCCTAAACGTTTTCCTTTGCCATAGTATCGACAGAATATTTATTGATCAGCATACTGGATGACAGTGTATACAATAAAGCATGCAGTGTATTTAATTAGCATACTGCGGGGCATTGACTCTGTTTGAAGGCCACACTGGACAAACAAATCTTGATGTTGTGTGATCTGGTCTGTGATTTTGGACCTTACGCCGGCCGGCGTAAGGTCCAAAATCACAGACCAGCTCACATCTGACCGTTCTGCTTGGTTGGTAGCGTTATCGCAGGTACATTTCGCGGGTCGAGAAATGCATTGGTTGTGACGCGTTTACGCCATGTATAATGTCAGCAAACAAGTATGCAATTGGCACAGACGACGTTTATGCTTTAAACAAAGATAATATGCTACATTTTATTATTGTATGTACTTGCTTTAAGTAATTACTTGTACTTACGATTATTTCTTGCCTATAACTCTGCTTTCAGAGTTTAAACGCTATGCAAGTACTCATAATGATGATGATAGGAATTATTATTATTATTATTATTATTATTATTATTATTGAACCGTTACACATCGTGATAATATACATTTCCCAGCCGTAGCCATTTTTAAAATACTGATTTTTATTTATTTATTATAAAACATTTCAAAGTTACCACACGAGGAACACCCACCCGGGTCTGCCCTGGGGGACTTGGGTGGGGTAACTACTTTTTAGTTCCCAGGGCCACCCTGGTCAGCCCCACAGGGTGGGTTTTCTTCTGTATTCTGGGGCACGTGTTTCTGTCTACCCTTGGTCCATTCACCTGTATTTTCCTTTTTTAAACTCTCCCTAATGTCTGCGCTGCCTGTACGGCTTTTGATATTGGATGTGTGTTGCTAAATGGTCTTAGCTTTATTTAGGCCATATGTCGTAGGCTTATTTAACGTATTGGACCGGCTGGCGACATACATTCAATATTCTGTTTAGTTTTTTTTTTCACAAGCAGTGCAGGCACGTCCTGAGAAAGCCTCGTTGCTGTCGGGACGTTAAGCAATGTACAATCAATCAACCACACGAGGATAGGTCACGGCAAATATTTATTTCATTTTGTTTTAAATTATCGTTTTATGCGTGGTCTCTTTGTTCAATGTGTCTTTGCCTTTACAAACAGCCCCCAGCACAAATGTCCACGTTACAGTCCCCCTTTATGTTGGTTTAACAAACGTTTGCATTAATCCTTATCATTCGGAATACACCAGTGTGTGAAATATGTTTGACTGAAATAGTTCAAGGGTAGTGCCAGAATAGCTTGGCGCCTCTAGGCGCCAAGCTATTCTGGCACCACCCTTGAACTAAAGCCATTGGTCTATATCCTTATCTGTAAATACTATAAATGTAGCTTGCACATATGGCAGTGTACAGATTTAAAACTTGTAGCCTCAGTATGATATGGGTTTGTACAAAAAAGTGTGTGGGACTGACTACTGTGGGGGTGGGGGAAGGGGAGAGGCAGTGGCGGATCTGAGGGTGAGGGGTTTGAGGGAGAGGGGGTGGGGGTGGGAGGTAGGGGGAGGAAGCCATACAATAGAGTGCCGTCAATGCCAGAGCTGACCGTGATCCTTACGCTGTGCCAACTGTTTTCTGCTACACCAACCTCGAAATCAAAACCGTCAAACCCTCATAACCCCCCTAACTCAAGGATGTAAACTGTCCTAGCTCTCAGCAAGAGGCATGGATCCTCAAGAGCCCCTGCGAACGCAGGCGCTCATGAGGATCCATGCCTCTTGCAGACGGGAGGGGTCAAGCGTGAAACATGAACATTCCGCTGGTCAGCCTAGCGGTCATATTGCATTGTTCCCGCCTGATTTGGCTCGTTATGCGGGCGCCTTAGCGCAGGAACGCGTCCCCAGTGCAGTGGGCACCGTCCTAGATCCTGCCGTCTCTGACAGCTGGGTGCGTTCAATCACAACACTCCGCTCGTGTGATAGGCGGGCGATACGCTCGTTTGAACTCATTTCGCACTATTTTTGTCGACATAATTGTCGGCGCGGATATGTGTACTCTGAGTATCGATAACAATTAGATTGTAGCCGGCATATTGGTCGGTCCGGCAGTGGCACCGTTTATTATATTATGAACGTCAGTACAGATGTAAAAGTAAATGTCAACTGCACTAAATGCAAGGAATACAAGAACCAGCGAAGAAAGAGAAAGAAAAATTTGTTCTTTTTTTCTTTTTCTTTTTCTTTTTCCTTTTCTTTTTCTTTTAAGCCATAGCGGGCGCGTCTCTTTCCTTGTTATGCTAAATATGAACCGCGATTTTTTTTTTTTTTTTTTTTTTAAACTCATTCAGCCCGACGCACATATTTCACAAATTTTGGAGGCGTCATCTAAGTGCATCTCCTGCTGTAGTGAGTCCGGGCTGAATGGGTTAATTAAAATTTGTATCCCGCACTCGACCCGCAGTAATGGAAAACGACCCACATACTGATGAATTATAATTATAGTGTATTCTGGCATCTTTTTCTAAATTGCTGTATCTTTTTTTGCGTCTGATATCTTTTCCTTTTTGTTTGTGACATGAACGCACATACACCAAACACAGATACTCTGTAAAACGGTGGGAGTGGGGGGGGGGGGGGGAGGGAATATATCACTTTGGCTGTTGGTAGTGCTTTTTGACAAGCAGGAATCATCGCCGCAAAAACGGTACCAATAACGAAAGGGTTAATTAGTGTGTTTTGCGTTATATAATTTACAACTTATAACCAACACACACTTTATTATTATTATTTTTACATAACTAGATTTTTGCATAACAACCCTGACACCAATAATGAGCCATGCTTATGTGTTCTACTCATTATATTATACCTTTCATGCTCGTATTGAAGTTTTGAATACACTTTTTTTTTTTTTGAAACGAACAATCTTTCTTTGCAAAGAAATACATTCAAGCGTCAACATAACTCTGCATAAAATGAGAACATAATTATGGCAAATGCACAACCTATCAGTCAAATATGACGTGAATTTGTACCTGTTCTCAACTGATAATGCCCACATAGACATTTTATTTCACCAAAACGAACCAGTAAGGTAAAACTTGTGCATTCATAATGATGTTAATGCCATGTCTTTTTTTCTGTCTTTGTCTGTGTGCTGACAGCGGCTCGGACAGACAGGGAATTTGCTCTACACAGATATACAGGCATGTGATTTTCTTCAGTATACGTTGTCACAAACCCCTAACCCTGTGTTTCTTTTCTGAACAAGATAAAGTCCTGTTTCCTCGCTGCGGTTAACTCGCATCGAAATTGTTTTTGCATGTTGTTGCGCATGCTTCTGATGAAGATATCAGTGTGAAAATTATCAATTAACTCCTTCACTGCCGGTGGCCAAGAAGTGTGGCTTAACACATTCGAGACGAGCCGCATACGGATACGCGGCTTTCGCCGCGTATCCGTATTCGGCTTGTCTCGAATGAGTTACATCGGTACACTCTAACTCCTCAATGATGACTGACTTCGTTCATCAAAAAGAACGATACTAGCGGGGCCAGCAATCTTTGCCTCGCGCAGTTGAGTTGTTTGTGTCTTTTCCTAACAGTGAAGGAATTTAACTAAATTGTGTTTGTTCCCCTGTCTCTGTAGGATCACATGCCTTGTGTATACATTTTCCTTGCTTGTCTACTTGTAGTGATTGAATGCTGTTAGGTGCAACTCTACCCCCAGCACAATAGCAACGGCAACAACAAACAAACAAAGCACAATCAAAACAGCAACAAACCAAACAACAACAAACCCCACAAACAAACCACACAAACAAACAAACAAGCAAACAAACGGCCCAGACACAAAAGCAAAGCAAAATAGACGATTTCCGGACATTGGAAGTAGTTGGAAATGTCACGCCGGTGTTTCGACGAAAACTAAGATTCGCCCCCAGCCTGCCCCACACCCCCGCCACCCTGGCAAACATGCGATGTGGCATGTTTTATTCTGGCTGTAATCCTCTGTTCCGTGGACGCACGTGCACTGATTTTTTTTCTGTACTAACGCGCAAAACAAACGCGACATCATTCGAGTCCGAATGATGTCGCGTTTCTTTTACTCGTCTGTGTACTTCTGATTTCCAAACAACGTATGTTCGGTCCTTTCCCTGCGAAAATTCTTTCTGGTTGTTGTCGAGTTGTGATCGCGTGTTACTTAACTATTATGCATTTAATATTAACACGTCCCTGGTCTCTCTCTGTGCTCCTTCAGGATCGCCGCACGGACCTGGTGGGCAGCCATGGCGGTTTCGGGCACCTCGTGTCCACCTCCAACTCCTTCTCCTCCGCCCCCCGCCTGTCCCACACCCCCGCCACCGCCGACTTCCAGCCCCCCTACTTTCCTCCGCCCTACCCGCCGCAGCAGCCCATGGAGTTCCAGCACGCCCACGTCAACGCCGGCGACCCGTACTCCAACGTCAATCCCTTCCAGCAGAACCACTACAACAACCTCGTCGACCGCAACCCGCTGCGCCACAGGGACGACCTTAACATGCACCCGGGTCTCCCTAGCGCCTACGACACGCGGCGCACGGACTACATGAACGCGGTGAGGCGGCCCGAGGTGCTGCACCACGGTGTCCACACAGGGCTGACGCTGGACCAGGACCCTGGTCTGCTGTCTCTGCACCATGCCACCAACCCTCAATCACTCTTGGAGGATGCTAACCAGGTCAGTCTGGGTTTTGTGTGTGAACCGAATGTGGATGAACAAGAGGCATAGATCCTCACGAGCCCCCTGCAATTCGGGGGCTCATGAGGATCGATGCCTCTTGCAGACAAAGATGCTAACTGGTTTGTTTGTTTTGGACGTGTTTATGTCGTCGCGCATTGAACGTCTTGTCCCGCCCAGCCCAGTCCTGTCCCGTCTTGATCTTTCTTGTCCCAGGCTTAACCTGTCTTGACCTTTTTCTTGTCTTGGGGTTGTCCATGACTTGTCCTGCATTGTCTTTGATCTGTCTTGTCTTTGTCCTGTTTGTCATGTTTTTGTTGGTGATTTATCTGTCAAGTATTGCATCACGGTCATGTTCATCGTTGGTGTCTGGATGTCTTGTAGCTGTCTTGCTGGTCATGTATCATTTGTCTTTTGATGCAACCTATGTGTGTGTGTGTGTGTGTGTGTGTGTGTGTGTGTGTGTGTGTGTGTGTGTGTGTGTGTGTGTGTCTTTCAGTGCACGTATAATATTTCGTTTCGAGCTTTTTGTTTTAAAAATCTGCTCAAGTTTTGTCCTTGTATTGTTGTTTTTGTTGTCTTTGCTTGCCTCTGTTGTATGTGGCGTTCTTTCTGTGCATTTCTCTCTTTTTTTGCCTTTATTTTTGTATTTTTATTATTCAGCCGGTTCCTTCTCAGTTTCTGTCAGTTCAACAAGAAATCTACTTTGAAAACAAAAAATCTCCAAGCATGTTTGAAACATGAAAGCTGTCAGAACCAAAGCCATCTCATTAATTAAATTTACCTTGTACCAACGGAAAAGAAAACGATTCTAATCAGTCCTACCTTTTCTCCCTGCTGTGTGCTGGTCTGCGATTCTGAACCTGACGGCTTTGGGCCGTAAGGTCCAGAATCACAAACCAGCGCTCATAATAGCGTATGACCGTATACAACCGTACTCGCGTGTTTTCGGACCAGTAAGTGATGCGATCCAGAAAAAAAACTTCAGCTCGGCGTTACACAGTCTGATTAAGCGAGAGTTTGCACACGAGATAAGCTCGTTGTAGACGCAAACCTTGACGACTGACTTCCACCGAGGGAAGCAGACGTAGAATAGGTACGCTGGGATCAGTTGCTTGAGAGAGCTTAGTTCTGCTATCGCAAAGCACCTTGCTTAGTGGCTGGCGCAGGACTAAGCTCGATCACGCAACCTGCCCCAGCAGGTCTATTTTGCACACATTTTTTTTTCGCCTGCCAGAGAGACTTGGAGCTTGGCGACCCATAGTAAAATTAAAAGACTCAGATGAAAATAAAAGAGCTGTGAAACACTTTATAAATATTCAGGGCTCGTGACCGTTTTAATCCCGAACAGATGTCTGCCATAGGCATAGAGGATGAAATGCTCGTGGTAGTCTTGGAGACTTTCATGGGTCCTTTCCACCTCCAGGACTTATTGTCTGTGGAGGGTTACAGGGCTTCACTGTTGAGCTAATACAGTTACGTTCGATCTGGTGCTGTGTACATAACCCAGCCAAGCGTGGCCCGTCCGTACTCGTGATACTGCAGTGATAGTACGGTTTGGGTTGGTACTGTTAGCAAGCAGGCTTTATGTAGGGCTTGAAAATCAATCTAGTGCCAGGACTATTTTTTTTTTAAAAAAAAGGAGGCATCTTTTAGCAGCATCGTATATTTTGTTCGATACGATTGTCGTTTTAGAAGCATAATTAAAAGTGTATACTCAAAATTGAATTCATAGTTACAATGTAGGCATTCGGTTTGCTGATGAATATAACTGAATTAATGATTGTGTCTTAACCCTGTGAGTGTCGGTAGAGGTTTTAGTCGCGATGATTCCTACAGGAATCATCGCGACTAAAACCTCTACCGACACGCAAAGGATTAAGGAGGACGTCTTGCCGGGAAAGGGACCCACCGAACTTGCATCGTGTTTAAAACAACAACAGCAAAATAATTTACCCCAGTTCAACGCGTGAGTTACTCATGAATACAAGCGGGTGTGTTGTGGACTAGTGCAGCCATCCATCCGTTTTAAGAAAAAAGAGAAGAAACCCGCGCGCAGGCAGGTGTATGTAGAGCTCATATTTCCTGAGCGTCGTGTCATAAATTCAAGTCGCATTATAATCCTTACTTACTTACGCCTGTCACCCCTACCCGGGCATAGGCCGTCGACGAGAGACCTCCAGCAACTCCTGTCGTGCGCTTCTCCTTCCTTGTCTCATCATAAATTCAAGTCGGATTGTAGCCCTTTGTTCTTTCCTGTGCCCACCCACCCCCCTCCCTCAATCTTTACCCCAGTAGCAAAACATCTTTGGACCCACGACAGCCGCATTGGGCCCGCGCACAGCTGTGCGCGGGCCTACTGCGGCCGTCGTGGGCCCGAGGACCTAGGCTACCGGGTACTTTGTTTTTCACTGAGTTGTCTCCGCTCGATTCGCCCACTCCCACCCCCACCCCCACCCCCACCCCCACACCCCCCTTGTCCTTCCGACCGACAAACCTGCGTACTTAAAACTGACATCCCCCCCCCCCCCCACCCCTGAAGGACACGTGTATGGGTGTATGAGTATATGCGTCCAGAATCACAGTCCATCAGAATTAAGGACCAAAACCACAGGCCAGCGCATATTTGACTGTCTCACCGACTCACCTCTCCATCTTGCCGGAACTATGCGGCCATTTCCCCCCAAACCTTGATAAAGATCAGTAACTTTAGGTGACTCGTCACTTTGGGAAACTACAGAAATTATAGGTACAAGCAATTGAGTCGCCAAGTACTTGCGAAGCGAACACAAAAGCCCGTACAGGCTTTCCGTCCACTTTCAGGCAAGGTCACTAATTAAGTTTCTTTATGATTGGTAGGAACAGCCAACACCGTAACAGTGGACCGTCGGTTGCACCAGCCTTCTTTGTTCAAGGTTGTCGTGTGGCTTTGTCATGAAGTCGTGCGGTCAGGTGGACTTCCTTTTATATAACGAGATCAGATATGGCAACGGTCGGACCTAACAACGCTTTTTTGTTTAAAAATCGGAATCATCGCGACTAAAACCGCTACCGACACGCAAAGGGTTAACTAAAGAGATCCAACCCACAAGTTTTGCGCTCTGTGTATTTCAGTAAATGTTGACCAAGATTGGACATGACAATCAAATGTAGGTGGCAGAAAGTCCAAAGCTCTTAGAAAGGGTTCACAGCCGTGTTCTCCAATATCATGTAGCACACCAGCACACTCATGTACAGCAGAACCTATTTTGAGCGACCGCCCGTTATGAGAGGTCTTCTGTCGTTCAAGGCCATCATTTAGGTGGCTTTCGCCCCCACCTAAATGCTGGTTTATAACCCATTACATACTGAGACTAATTAAAAAAATGTTGCTTTGCATCTATGATTGCCCTACAGATTAGGAGATGGGTCAAGCATTTTTTTTGTCCAAGGGTGGTGTCAAAATAGTCAAACATTTTCTGGCACCATCCTTGAACTATCACAGTCTAATTTATTTCAAGCAATGGGTGTATCAGGATGAAAAGGATTAATGACAGGTGCCAATTGTGCCCTTCAATACTTCTCTTGAGAGAGCACCAATTTCGTTTTCGTGCAACAGAAAAGATGGTTGTTCGAAACAAGTACACGTGTACATCAGCGTGTATGTGTATATACATACATACATAAATATATTATACGGGAAGCAAGATTGCTCATCGAGGCGTGACAGAGATCGTGACGGGTCATCAGCGCAAACGATTCGCTTGATTGATCACCCATCCCAGGCCCAAGATTTGTGTGATTAGTTGAGAGAAATAGCGCTCTACCGACTCCTAAATTTCTTCCAGTGCCCCCCCCCCCCCTCCCCCCCCTTCCCCTCTTGTCTTCTGTCATAAGTGTGGGTTGCCCAGCAGATTTAGTATATTTAGATACGTCTGCGGATTTGTGAGTTTGGACCTTACATTCTAAATGTCACGAGGCTCAAAATCACACATTTGAGAAACACAGCAAACTCCGGCTATAACAAATCACCAGTTGACCCAATTTGTTGTTGTTGTGATAGGGCCTATTCGATGTTTGTTATAAGCGAAGTAATTTACGTTGAAAAACTGCTGTTGTGACCTTTGAAAAGTGTTGATATATCCGACTTTTGTTATAACCGACTTTGTTATAAGCAGAGTAGACTGTACATTGTTGCACCTGCAACAACAACCCCCCCCCCTCCCCACTCTCCCTCTCTCTCTCTCTTTCTTATTCAAATGTGTGACAGGGTTGTGTTTAGTGTGACAGAGCAAGCAGTGTGCTGTACAATCTTACCGAGCCCCCAAACACATCCGTCACAGTGTAAGAGGCGTGATGTCTACTCCTGTCTCTTGTGAAGAATTGCTTACGATACAGTTGTTCTTTGCTACACTTGTCTTTCCCCGTCAGGCTCCTGATCAACCACCGCGTGAGATGGCCTCAAACCCTAATAACTAACTGTAACTTCTGATCAACCATTTAAAAATGAAAGAAAGAGAAATGTATGCCTCTCTCCTTCAGTAAAGAAATGCGAGCATAATTTAAAAAAAAAAAATGAGGCCAGTTGTATGAGTGAGATTAGTCCTGCGCTAGCCACTAAGCAAGGTGCTTCGCTGTAGCAGAGCACCTTGCTTAGTGGCTGGCGCAGGACTAAGCTCCCTCTTGCGACTGGTGCGGTGCGGGTTGTTCTTTGCTACACGTGTAATAAATGCGCTCATTTCAGTTAAAGCGACTGAGAGCAGATACCGTATAAAGACATTACAAATGAATACAATGCTACTCTAGCGTACATTCAAGCCGAAGTCAGTAAGACCGTTCCATCAACTGACTACTGCTCTAAGATGTACTGTAGTGTGTCCCAATGCGGCTTGTCGGGAAAACAATGAAAGGATGGGGAACATACCTACTGCTGTACGTTAACCGTGTTCTCACTTTTCTTCACGGATAGTTCAGTTCATGAAAGGCGTTAAATTGGTGTTTGAAATTTCATCATGAGTCAGTTTAGTCGGTTTCGAGTTCAAGGCGTCATGACGACACAAGCGGACCCCAAAGAACTTTGCGGCTTCGTTAACCCTTTTCATCCTTTTCATTTTTGCACTCATTGCTTGAAATAAATTTGACTATGATAGTTCAACGGTGGTGCCAGAATAGCTTGGCGCCTAAGGCGCCAAGCTATTCTGGCACCATCCTTGAACTAAAATGCTTGATCTCTTTCCTAATCTGCAATGCACCTTTCATAAGGACAATAAGCAAAGTTTAAAAAAAAAATCAGCCTCAGGATGTAATGGGTTAAACGTTTGTTAAAAGTTTTTAGTTTTCAGCCCCGATGTTTTAGGGTCTAAGTAGGACTAAACATAGCAGCAAGAGGTGTAGATTCTCAAGAGCCCCAGCAGTCGCAGGGGCGCATGAGATTCTATGCTCCTTACAGATGAGGTCGAGTTTGTCGAGTGCACGTGTTTATTCAGGCGTGTCGTGGTCGCGCCAAACCTACCTGGCACAGGTGGAAAACAATCATTGTTGCAGGAAGGTGATTTATTTTTTGTCTGCAGTATATTTAAAGTTATGTTTACTGCACTGTGCATTTCAGCGATCAAAGAGGCTGTCTGTTGTTAAACGAATGGTTTGGGGCTTTGTTCCTACCTTTTCAAGCAAATCGTTATAACGCCAGCTTAGTGCGGCGAGTTTGAACGTCATCGACATGGACGATTTTTGTAGATATGTGAACAGCCTGCATGTTTTCAAGGGTTGCCGGGTTGTGTAGAAATCAAATCATAGTTGGAACACCCCCCACCCCCACCCCCACCCTACACACAGACCTGAAATGTAAAAAGTGATTTAATTAAAAGAAAACAGGAAGTGGAAAGCATTGGCGGTCACAATACGCAGCAGGCATTTTGGTTAACCCATTTAGCCCCAACGCCCTATATTAGGTGATGGATTGACCATGATAATTTAATGGTCGTGCCAGATTAGCTTGGCGCCTGACGGACTGATACAAAGTTTTAAAGTGACTCCTCTAAAATTTGGAGAAATGCGGCCTTGGGGTTAAATGGGTTAAAGAAAGTGACTAAAAAGGGCGGCGATAAACATTCGAGACGATCCGTAAACGGTCGTGGCGTTTGCACACCGATTATGCCCAATCCCATTTGCTAGCGATATGGGGGGCCTTGCAGTCGGCATCTTTCGGCAGGTTTCGGATGTCGTCGGCAGTCGCACGAAGGAAGCCAGAATATCCGTACCCCCAGACATTTCTCACCCAGCCTCTTCGAATCTCTTGTGCCCCTGCGGTTGCCGAAACGTATGAAAATCTATGCCTCTTATTTGCCTCGCTTGATCAGTGGGAATAGATTCTAATAAGCCCCTGCCACATAAATTCCCATATGACCCTGCGGTGTAGAAGATGCACGTGAATCTGTGCTAATTGTTGGCCGGGTAAGCCTCGGCTCTCATTCAAGCTATTCTGACGTATTTTCTTCTTTTACTAGCGCGTTGAAAATCTTCTGAAACCTACGTTTCAGACGATTTTCAATTTTATTTCAATTAAGTCAAGTTTTAAATTGAAATTAGCTAGCAAACACGACACTGACGTGGGCTTCAGAAGACGTTCAGCGCGTTCGAAGAACAAAAAGGATTTCAGCTAGCGACTGTTATCGGTAGCTGTAAGCGGATAGTGGTTGAAAGAACGATTATCATGCCATCGTTCCTTTATTATCGGCCTTTTACTCTGATTATCTTTCCCTTCGCCCTGTGAGGCCCAGGACCCCTCTCCGATTCGGCCCGCGTTTTTGTTTGTTCGTTTATTTGTCCAGTCCTTCCTTACTCCGTCTGTGGTCAGCGTTGGTTTGCGTAACATAGTTTGAGAAAACAGCGGTGGGGGGTGCGGTTTGCACTTTGGGTGTGAGGAAGAATTTGTTTTGCCGCAGCATTCTTGCAACAAATAGAATCCATTTGCGAGAGGCATCGATCCTCATAAGCCCCCGCATTTGCGGGGGCTTATGAAGATCAATGCCTCTCACTTGCCTTATTTACATCAGTCCTTATGCGGAAGGAGTTACGAATCAGACGAAGAACGGCCGACGTTTTGTGAGTTCAATGGAAAGGCAGACTCGACATGAACGACTGGAGGCCTGTTATTGTCGATATTGTGTCATTTGAAAATCGTTTTATCGCGTAGCAGCAATGAATCAAAGAGTCTTATCAGTAAGATACAGAGTGTTACGACCGATATAATGAAAGCGTACGTGATGTTTTACTTAATAATAATTACTTATAATATAAAGTTGCCTTTGTTAGATTTTTGAATGCACAAGTTTCGCGTCCGAAATACCTGCACACTGACCGACATTTATGTGAAGAAACATATGTCGATGGGACAAAAAATAGGTATTAAACAACATAGGGCTAACACGAGACATGAATTGAAGTTTGCCGAAATGAAGACTTTAGTAATACAACAAGGTTGTTCCAAAATGGAACCCTGATCACTTGTATCCTTTTTCATACTTCACAACATCCAAGTGAAATCTTCAGTTTTCCTGTGTGGGACTGATGTAGAGAATAAAAGGTTCTTGGATGGAACTCCTGAAGCAAACAACAGTCAGAAGATCAACGTGACTAGCTAGCTTTGTTTTCCGTGGTACACCATCAAGTGGCTCTCAACTTCAGTCGTGCAAGAGGCTTGTGTCTTAACCCTTATCATTCGGAATACACCAGTGTGTGAAATAAGTTTGACTTAAATAGTTCAAGGGTAGTGCCAGAATAGCTTGGCGCCTAGAGGCGCCAAGCTATTGTGACACTACCCTTGAACTAAAGCCATTGGTCTATATCCTTTTCTGTAAGTACTATAACTATGTAGCTTGGATACGGCAGTGTAAAAATTTGAAGCTTTTACTGTCTTAGCCTCAGTATGATATGGGTTAATGAGATACCGACGGATGCTAGGGCTTGCGTGGATACGCCTCTTTCTTGGTACGTCATGAAATCTGTAGGTTTTATCGGTAGTCACAAAGAAATGTGTGACTCTTCTCGCTTCAGTCTTTGGCGCAATCTGCTCCGTCCCTAGTCCATGTTCGGTAATCGAATAGAGACGCGGGAACGATTACACAACACGGCCCCTAGGCTTCCGGAAAAATCTGCCAGAGGCATAGATTCTCATAAGCCCCTGTCTGCAAGGCAGGGGCTCAAGAAAATCTGTGCCTCTTGATATTTTAAAGAAGTGACCCGTTTGTGCTCACCGACTAGTGACCTCCTTCTCTTCCCATATGAAGTAAGCTACGCGAGATTTGACCGGCCGTGTTTCTGGGTGTCTGGCACAGTGTTTTCTGGCAGCAAAATGAGAGAGCTTGGTGGCGGCAGGATGTTGATGCTGCGTGTTATGAGTCTGCGCGCGCGAGACGACCTGTCTCCAGTCCCAGGTACAAATATTTCAAGACTGAATTCTCGATCGCTACTTCGCTGAACTGTTTGCTTGACTCGAGGCCAAAGATGAAAGACAGATGCACTTTAGACTGTTTGAATTTGTAATTAGCTTGCAGACATGGCACAAAATGTTTCTTTTTTTCCCCCAATCTAACGTCCAAATAAGATTTCCAGACCAAACATATGACTGCCAAGAGTGTAGAATGCAGAGAAAATGCCAAGGAAGAAAGAGGCACGCTTAGAAAAGACAGCTACAACACCGGCAATTTATTAATCAGTATTTTTCAAAACGGACAAACAAGAATACGCTTCGCTACTCATAAGTGCGTGGAGAAAGTGACAACTCAAATACGATTTGATTTGAAACTAACTTTCTGACACGGCATAACTTGCAGACACAGCATCGAATGGTTTTGTTTGTTTGTTTGGTTTTTTTTTTTTTTTTTTTTTTTTTTTTTTTTTTAAATCCAGTGATTATAAACAAGTTAAAATCGTGGCATCTCGCGCCAAAGTTAACTCATTCAGTCCGACGGCCGTATTTCCCAAATTTTTTAGGCGTCATCTGGCTATGCACCTGTTGCAGGAGATGGATCGACCATGATAATTCAAGGGCAGTGCCAGATGATTAGCTTGGCACTACCCTTGAATTATCATGGTCGACCCATCTCGTGCTGTAATGCGTCAGGGCTGAATGGGTTAAAACGAAACTTCAGACAAATATTAAATGATGCAAAGTAAAATAATAATAATAATACATAGTGTTTATATGGCGCATTTCTCATATTTATAATATAACTCTCCGGGTAAGAGCAAACTGGTGACGCTTCGCATTCCGATAGGTGGCGCTCACTACCTGTGAGTAAATCAGGTCAGCAAATCAAACGTCTGTTTACTGGGGGCATACGGCGTGAAATCGGTCTCCGTCGCCGAGGTTGCGTCACCAGACGGCTCCATTAGAGCCGCGGTAGCTGCCAATCTTTTTGATTCAGAGGCGGGTTGTAACATAAGTGCCAATGAGGGTTTTAGTCTGGACTAAGTGCCGTCTGGATAAGCATCTTGAAGGGCCTTGAGAAAGATTTGGAATGTTTCGAGTCGCGTGGGGCTGACTTTGAACTCCTGCAGTAGGCCTCGTTGTCAATGCTGGACATCTCCAAGAGGCATGGGCTTTCTCATGAGAACCCATGCCTCTTATTGAATCCATTTTACGTCTATGTTTATCGGACGGAAGAGGTACGCTGGGTGTTCTGTTTACTACAATGAAAGCACTGAGAAGTCATTCTTTAAAAAAAACACAATGCTAACCACGTGTCGTCTGATTTAAGTCGGGTCGGCGGGGAGTGTGGCGTTTTGCAGGGAAATTAAAAGCCCGTACACGGCCTAAGCTATTCTGCATTTTTGATAATCAGCCTTTACATTCACAGTTGACTTTGAATCAATGATTGTTTCTGGAGTTGAGAAGAATCTATGCCTTATTCAGGTTGAAATTTCATCAATGTTCTCAGTCACTCGTTATTTGACATTCGGTGGTATTTGAGGAATGTACTATTTTCATTTTCATTTTGTTTTCAGCAGTGTATTTCGTGTATTCTTTACTTGAAAGCATACATGTATGTGCACTGAAGACATTTCATGCAGCACAGCAGACTGCGTCCTAAAAGCTTACAGAGCATGATTAATCAATTAAATAAAATGTTTTTTTCCGGGTCGATTGTGGGTTCGTGGGGAGTAAAAGACACAACAATGTTTACTTCTACTTTTAGTTTCACCAACAAGCATGCAACCGCAAAAAAAAACCTCCAGTGCATTCAGAGCAGCGAGTTAATATTTATCCTACTCTTCTCTACAGAGCTTGCAAAGATGTGTTGCAGACAACATGAGAACAGAGCCGCTATGGAAATGTCAATCAATATAGTCACATAGAAAAAGACAGGAAAGGCAGTGTCACCCTCAGGAGGCACAGATCCCCATGAGCCCCCGCGATTAGCGGGGGTTCATGAGGATCTGTGCCTCTTGACGATCTCATTGGTATCAGTGTTGTTCCGACAGAGTAAGTTTTTGAGAGTTCAGTCGCGTGATGGTGAAACCGCAAAACACCTTTGGCTCCCGTCGCCGCGAGTTAGCTTGAGCACCGCGGAAGTGTGAGGAGCTGGAAAAGGGTTAAGTCTGGGTCTTTCTGCAAGAGGCATAGATTCTCACGAGCCCCCGCTGTCGCGGGGGCCCGTGAGGATCTGTGCCTCTTGCGGCATCAGGTGCTTCGGTCCTGTTGACCTACCTTCCACGCTCTGCTCCTCCGTGTGAAGAAGGTCGTCTGGGGATTGAGTGTGGCGGTAAATGGAAACAGGTAATTCTCCGAATGGTGCCTAGGAAGACAGGTGAAATATCGACCCGCCCGCCATGTGTCGTGACAGTCTGTTTAGTCTGTTGGACAACATTGTAACAAGGTGATGCTGGGGCGAAAGGATAGAATTAAAAGAAGCAGTGAACATGAAGTGCAGAGGAGGGTTAAAAAAAATCCGCCAAAACTGACACAACACACACACACACACACACACACACACGCACGCACACACGCACGCACGCACGCACGCACACACACACACACACACACACACACACACACACACACACACACACACACACACACACACACACACGCACACACACACACACACACACACCACACACACACACACACACACACACACACACACCACACACACCACACACACCACACACACCACACACAACACACACACAAAGCCCACACGTTTCAGTGCTCCAGATGCGTTTTAGTTCCTTAGCCTTCAGAAATGTATCCCTTTAGATGTTAGCTTTTCTTAGTTGTACAGGAACTCTCCCTCGTGAAAAAAAAAAAAAAAAAACGTTTTCTGTTTTCGTTCGTACATTTGCTGCATCTGTGCATTCATTTGCTCGGCGCTTGTTCGCACGTTCGTACATTTGTTCGTTCGTTCGTGCGTGCGTGCTTGCTTGCGTTCCTTCGTTTGCTTATGTTTACATTAAAGTAATATTTGTACTTGGTACGTAGCAGACGAGTGTGAAATGCGATGCCTCCGGTTGCTGTGATGCTTTGGTTGGGGGGGGGGGGGGGGGAGGGTGTGTGTGCTAACGAGACTGGAGATGACAAAAGGAAGAATGTGTTCATTGCTGTTTGGGGGCGTGTTAATGTTCACTCTTCTAAAGACTTTGAAAGTTGCTGACCTCCGATTTAGAAATGCGCACGGGTACGATGCCGACAAGCAGCAAGAGGCATAGATTCTCATGAGCTTCTGCATCCGCAGAAGCTCATGAGAATCTATACCTCTTTCAGATGGCTTGTGAAGAATTCTCCGAATTTTGCCGTCTTTGGGGTGGTGTGTGGGTGTGGCTGGCCCCACGGTAAGGTCATGTCGGTAGGGCCCCGGCGCATCACCTCGGCAGGTGTGGTGTCAAGTGTCAGGGAGCCCAGGTGAGATTCGTCCTCCCGACAATGTTGCAGGGGTTGTGTGCCGGTGTGGAATCTTTGACGGCTGCCGGCCTTTCTCGCTGCACACACAGAACCGCCAGTCAGTGCTCGTATTATCTGCAGCGTTTTTTTTCCCCCTTCCTGTTGCTTTGTCTTGTGCAACATCCTTCTTTGTCTTTCTGTTTTCTATGTCATTTAGATGTAGAATGTGGAATGTACTTAGTTTAAAAAAGAATGACCTCAATATTCATCCTCAAATCTTTCGCTCCTGTAAAATTAAGACAAAACACTCAATAATAAAAACACAGCCGCTGAAAAAAGATGTTCGCCATATTGATACCTCAAATTCTGCGCAACTGTAAAATTAAGACAAAACACTCGATAAGAACAACACAAATGCTGAAAAAAAAAAAAAATTCTCAATACTCACTGATAGCATAAATTCTGCGCAGCTGTAAAATTTAGACAAAACGCTCAATAGGAACAACTTCACACAAATACTTAAATATCAGAATACCGACTGTCGTGATATTGTTTTGCATACACGCACACACTTTTTGCCATAAGCCAGTCACAAACATTTTATACAGTTTTATTTTTGCCGCTGAGGCAAGCCATCTGTGATAAGTTCGCAATGTGTAGCATCTTGACCGGAGTAGAGTGAGATTTCAAGCTGTTTTCGGCTTTAAAAGCTGAGCCATCTCAAGCTTGTATGGGACAGGCTTTCCTCGTCATCTCGGCCCGTGTTTGCGGATCTTCAATCTCACTCTCTTCAGGAAATTAGCCAGCTTGCGTCCATTCTTGGTCCGAGAAGCCGTCTTTCTCTGTATCGCAGTTTCGTATTAAAACTTGAGGAACGGAGTTGTATGTTGAATGGGCAAGAGGCACTGATTCTCATGAGCCCCTGCGACAGCAGAGGCTGATGAGAATCTATGCCTCTTGCAGATGTATGGAACCGCAGGACGAGCTCTTTACGTTGGAGGACAGTCTCTTGTGGTGTAGAAGTGACAGGCTGAGAGGACCCAGCAGATCCTTAACGGGGACACAACTCGGGATCAGGACAGCTTGGCGAGTAGTTTCCCCTCCTTGACCTTTGATTCTGGCTCATTTCCATCTTGTGGCGGCGATCCCTCCTCGAGCGTCTGGGGCTCTTGATTTCTCCGTCTTGAGTGTGGGTCCTTCCTTTTTTTTTCTGGCTCGGCGGCTGAGGACTGATTTTGGGATTTCTCTCATTCATGTGTTGGTCGAGAAGGCGGTTTCTCCTACTTCGAGGAGACACTGCAGCTTCGTTCTTGATTTCGTTTAATGATTAGACCCTTCGCCATCCTGTTAATACAAGGTTGAGGATGGATGCACCGTAGCAGCGCTACCCTTGAACTATACTGGCAGATCCGTCTACCCAGTACGCAAATTTCCTCGGGCCCACTACGACCATCGTGGCTCCCAAGACATGTTGCTACTGGGGTACCTCTGTGGGTGACGGGGGAGCGGGGTGGCTTCGTGGTAGAGCGTTCGACACTCGTCCGAAAGCTCCCGGGTTCGAATCCAGATTGGGTTCAAAATTTGTTTAGACCCTATTCGGTGCCCCGTCTTGAAATCACCTTCGTGGTGGACACAAGACGTTTTCTGTGGTGACGTAAGGATAGACGATTTAACTCACTGGAGACGTGCCGCATCAGGAAACGTGACATAAAGACGCGTATACGGATGCGGTCCGTGGCGCAGTGGTTAAGGCGCCTGCCACCAATGCTAAAGGTTGGAGGTTCGATTACGGGTTCGGCGTCGGATTTTTCCTCTAGTAGTGTCACCGTTAATTCGGGCGGACCGTCGGGGTTCTTTCTCGGGTACTCGGCTCTTCCTCCCCACGACTTTGGTATCAATTTCAGCCCACTTAATCAATTTCAAATACAAACGATTTTGAATTTCCAAAACTACAGTAGCTCGCTTGAGCTTGCCTTAGCACCACGTGATGTTCTGTGTTATGTACAGTGTGTGAGTGAATGCGCGTGTTTCACGTGAGCGTGCTTGTTGGGTTCAGTCGCGGCGGCGCTTTGAGCCGATTTCAATTGGATAAAGCGCCTATTTAATGCGCTTATTATTATTATTATTATTATTATTATTATTATTATTATTATTATTATTATTATTATTATTATTATTGATGCGGCACGTCTTGACTGAGTTGTCTTTCAGTTCGTGAGTCCGGTTGTAAGTACATTTCAGTAATAAGTGGGTCTCCCGGAGAAGTCACACAAGAACCTCTGTCTCTCTCCCTCTCAGGCAGAAACAAATTCAGGTCAACTGATAAGTTGCGGTCGGCAAATTTTTCGTCGAGTTTCTTCAGTACGATTGGGCTGTCGATAGTTCTAAATAAATATCGCCTTGACCACAATTAATAAGAGAGCTTTATCCTTACAATGTCGTTCGCCCAGATCATCGCATATTAAAATGCAGTCCTGGCCTCAGTCAGCTCATGGTCCTTGTGGCTGCATGGATCATACGAATGCACGTGTCTAGCTGGAACTAAATCCCTCGATCTCTGAAGACTCTCAAGATTCTATGCGTCTTCCTGGCCAGGAAAACGCATAGACTCTTGACGCACACCCGTTATTTTCGCACGACAGGAGACCCCGTCAGGAGCTACCAACTGAGATGGAATTTCCCTGAAATGGTGACTGTAGCGAAACGCTTTGTTTCTTTTCATATTCATGCGGCTGGTTTCGTCCGTCTGCTCGAGGCGTACATCTTCATGAGCCTCGTAACTGCAAAGGACCTGGGCGTCTTGTAGGGGGCAGATTTGCATCTGTATTTCTCAGGCGGAGCGGATAGTGTGTTGGCCAGACCGGCTTGCTTTTGAACCTCCTCTTCTCAGCTGGTCGCCGCACAGTGTTACCATTGTGTTTCATCCGACACCATCTATCTCCCTCTCTGAGTCTCTCACGATCTCTCTCTCTCTTACCCAGCCCCGTCCCTCCCTCCCTTCGCTCCCGTCTCCTTGCCCCGTTTTCGAGGATGTCTTTCTTGGCGAGTGAATCTGCGTGAAAACGGTACAAACGATCCCCGCGGCAGGGGATCGCGGCCTGCCCAACCCCAGCCCGATAATCAGCAGATTCTGTTTTTCAATGGCCAAGGCGACACAGAGGCTTTTCAAAATTCCTCGCGAGAAACGTCGTTCACCTTCTAATTTTGAGGAATTAAAACGTCAGCGTTGCCGAGTATCACAAGCAAGAGGCAAGATCCTCACGAGCCCATGCAACTTGCAGGGACTAGTGAGGATCTGTGCCTCTTGCACACGACAGGGTTCTTTGGTCAAGAGGTCTCGTCGGAACGGGATTTAAGGAAAAGTTCACGGGAGAACTTTCTAAACTTGAAAGAATAAACAGATTTAGTGATGCTGAGCCGGACCAGCAACAGTCATAGATCATCATGAGCACCTGCATCGCAGGGGCTCTTGAGGATCTGTGACTGTTGCAGATGGCAGGCCGAAATTTGGTCCAGAGGTCTTGGTCGGAATTGAGGGGATTTAAGGAAAAAATCCACGAAAGAACTCAGCGGAGAACAGCGTGATGTCTTTGTCAGCGAGATCTACTTTGAAGTTGTCGGCGATCCCCAATTAGCACAGCTTCGCGCCCCCTCCCGATTATAGGTGTGTAGAGGCTGTACCGTTTGCGACACAGTGGCGCAGTAATATAGTGGTCTCCGCCACAGAAAAGACTCTTTCCCTTTCAAGGTTAGGTAGTGAAATGTGCTCGTCTGCGGCGTACGTCTACATGAGCTTCCTGTAGGTTTCGTGGGCTGATGAAGATCTGCAGGGGCTCATGAATATGAAAACATTTTACTGATCTTAGTCATATCTCCTCTAAATTGTGTGGATGTGTACGCACTTACCGAAAATACCTGTTTCTTCTCATGGAACTCATTCCGCCGGAGTGGATTCAAATAGCCAAGGATTACAACTATACCAGTCTCAGCCTGTGGGACTGAATTATAATTGGGCGACGAAAACACACTCCTTACCATGATCGGTCATTCAGAGCTGTTGTCATCCCCTTCATTCACGTACTCATTCTATTCAGTCTCTCACCCAGCCCTCATCTGCAAGAGGCATAGATCCCCAGGAGCCCCTGAATCCGATTAGAGAGCTCAACGCAGACTTGATTAAGGAATATTATGACATTTCTATTTGGGTCCCAGGGCATGTGGGCATCGAAGGCAACAGGATCGCAAATTCTGCTGCCAACGATGCCCGCAACGACCCTGTCCCTGACGCACAGACTGTTCATAGTGATTTTAGACCTTTGATTAGTACGTACATAGCCCGTGAGTGGCTGTCCGAGTGGGACAAAGAAGCAGCTAACAAGCTGCATGAAGCTCTTCCTAAGGTGTCCGACGGTCTACCCTATCGCTGCGGCAGCCGCCGTTAGTATACTGTCCTTGATCGGCTCCACATCGGGCACGCGTATGTTACGCACTCATTTACTAAAACAGGAGGAGCGTCCATGGTGTTATGCCTGCGTCGAGCAGTATTCTGTTACACACTTTTTGCTGTCTTGTGCCGATCTAATTGACACAAGATATAAACACGTCACAGCAGACTCCTTGAAGGTTTTGTTCCGGGATGTACCCCCAGACAAAATCTTCAGTTTTCTGAGAGAGTGCAATATTTTTAATAAGATTTGAGCATTTATAGACTATTTTAATTCTATTATTTTGACCTTTTTGAGAGTCTGTAGACGTTTCCTTTAAAGACCTGTGCGACATTTTAGCATGACATATTTTCAAGATCTATTTACATCTTGTCTTAAGATCTTCTTTTAGTCTGGCTGGCCAGAATTTTACCCATCCCGCCGTGAGATGGCCTTAGTCGCCTGCTCGGCGTTAAACCCAAATAACTAACTATCGTGAGGATCTATGCCTCTTGCTGGAACCGGTTTCTTTTAATTTACATTGACCCCCACTGTCATCCTCACTGAAATACTCTCATTCGGATTATAATCTGCGGCGGCATGTTACATTTTCTCTTCGTCACAGAAACAGGTAGTTTGTCGTGCTGCGAGTCCACTTACGACCGCCAAGGGGCGCGGCAGGTACTGCTTGTTTACCTCTTATTTAGGGCTCGCCAACCCCTCCTTGTGGCTTCTCATCTATTCTATCTACCAGCAGTAAGCACCCTTATCTCTCTATTCATCGCGGTCCCGCAAAGAACTGACGCAAACTGCGCGAGATACGGCGACATGGCCAGAGCTGAACTGATTGATGCCTGACTCGCCCTGTAGTCAGTGTCTTTGACGAGGCGTAGAAAGAGGGGCCAGTTGTATGAGTGAGCTTAGTCCTGTGCGCTATAGCGGAGCACCTTGTTTAGTGACTGGCACAGGACTAAGTCAGCCCAGATCCTTATTTTGCATAATATAATATAATATAATATAATATAATATAATATAATATAATATAATATAATATAATATAATATAATATAATATAATATAATATAATATAATATAATATAATATAATAATAAAGGATATTTGTTAAGCACTTATTCTAAAAGTAGCTCCAAGTAGCTCTATGAATCCAGGCCGGAAATGTGACTGCCGCCGAGTGTGTAAACTGCAAAGAAAATTCCAACGAAGAAGAAACACGCATAGAAAAAAGATCATTACAACGCAATTTATAAAATTGTCGGATAAACCCGAAAAAAAAAAAACTTTTAGAAAAAGACAATCACAACACAATTTATTATATTTTTTTGAAAACTGAATAAATTGTTTTGTAACTGTCTTTTTCTAAGCACTGTTCTTAAGTCGTTGGGATTTTCTTTTTACGGATGTTCATGCCAGCCCATGTTCATGGCTAGGTCCCGACCAAAAGAGGTGACTGCCAATTTTAGCGAGTAATATGCAAAACATCCAACAAAGGAAGAAACACAGGTAGAAAGGACCAGCCTGTTCCACGCAATTCATAAATTGTGTTGTGCTTGTCCTTTCATGTTGATATTGTCTCTGCGTGTTCACGGCTGCTACAGATTGTGGCTCCTTTACGTGCGTCCGCGTTCCTGAGAAGAAGGGCGTCATGACTGTTTGTGTACTTCGGGTCTCACATTGGGAGCATTTTGCTTACCTTTCAAAAATCTTGTCGCCAAAAAATACTGTAGGAGATAGGACTACTGGCCTGCGATTCTATGCTGACGAGCGAAAAAAAAAAAAAGCGACATTTTCGGAACCGCCGGAAACACTTAAGTGTTACAAATGGTTCCCAAAATTTCGCATTTCTTTTGCTCGTCAGTATAGATCTTACGACACATTAAAAAAAAAAAAAGAAAAAAAATTGCGAGACGCGGCTTTCGCAGTTCTTGTAGCCAAGATATTCTGTGAAAGATAAAACCATGTCGACCACATTGATTTGTTTTGAAACAATTTCGCGAAATCTAACCCTTTGGGCTGTCGGTAGCTGCCGACAGCCAAAAGGTTAACGCAACGCTGCAATCACGGGCAGCCGCAGACACCATGCGTGGTCGGGATGGTGTCTCGTAGCTAGACATTTCGGACACCGCACTCTTCGTGTGGACATCATTTTTGGGTGCAGTGTCTGCCTTCAGGAGGCGTCAGTATGCGAGAGGTCCTCGGGCCGACGTCAGGCGCAGTTGGCCCGCGCACGGCCTTGCGCGGACCAACTGTGTCCCACGTCGGCCCGAGGATATCTTGCTTACGACCGTCATGGGAGGCTCTTTACAACCCATGCCTCTCCCAGACTTGTGTATCAGGAAACACAATCAAAGTTGGCTCTTCTCAACAAGAGGCTATAAATCCTCTCGAGCCCCCTTGCAGTTAGCTGCAGGGATACATGGGGATCTGTGCCTGTGGCAGATACAAAGGGCTTGGAGAGTGACTAAATTGCATGGATTTCCCAAAACGTTCTAATTTCTCTGTTGTGCCCATATTAATTTTGTTCTGTTTTGTCTGTTGTAGAAATTGTAAACTATCTTCTGACAACCTCGGCGGAAAGTTTTTTGGCAAAAGAAAATCACTGTGGGGTCGTCCTTTTTCGTGCTGTTTTTAATTTTTTTTAATGTAATGACAGTTTCAGATTAGTACGAGTTACTCATATTTGCTGCGTAGTGCCCCTTGTATTGAGAAAAAAATGTCCACCGAATTCAATTTTTGGGCTCATTTTTACCCATTTATTGTCTTATTTTTGGATCAAGTTGCTTAAAAGTGTACATGAATGTTCGCGTTACCTTTGCTAGATGTCTGCTAGATTCTTCAATAAGCGCAGTTGGTCGTCCGTTGTTTGATTTTAATTTTGTTTAACCCTTTAGGTGTCGGTAGCGGTTTTGTTCGCGATGATTCCGATAGGAATCATCGCGACTAAAACCGCTACCGACACCTAAAGGGTTCAAATTCGGAATAACTGTTCTCACAAATTATTCGAAAGTTCAGACGTTGTCAAAGACAGGAAGGTTACAAAGTAAAGTAGATAATAGCACTGTCAGGGGGGAGAAGTGTGCATGATCGACCAGTGATCATAGATCTACTGTGGCCAAAGCACAAAAATAAAAGATAGGAAAGATAAGGGGCGCTAAAAAAGTGACTGAAAGCAACGCATATGGAAGCCCCCCCCCCCCCCCGAAGGGGGGCGTATCACATATCCACATATCCACTCAGTGCATGGAAATTTAAATCTAGGTCCCCCCAAGGGGGGTCCAGATATTTAGCCGGTGTGGACAGCTGTTTCGGTCTTGGCGACCTCTTCAGCACACCATCGGCGATACTGGAGGAGGCAGGAATTTCTGCCTACCTGCAAAGACAACCACATTTTACTGTGGTGTCTGCAGGGGCATACATTCAAAGACACTTCAGAACGCCTTTGCTCAAACTGCAGTTTTTTCTTCTTCTAATCCTGCTAGATAATAGGAAACGGTCTCTTAGCAGCTGTTATGGAACACAATATCAGAGAGACCAGGTTTCAATATGATATAGTATATTGAAGTCTATTTTACAGCGTAGTACTGGCTTTTTTCACCACTACACCTGAGCACAACCACCAGTCAGCTGCAGCAGGCGAAAACCCACCCCCCCCCCCTGCCCCACCCCACCCCCATCTCCCGGGAAAAATGGCGATGATGCGGAAATTGAAAGAGGAAATGAACGAGTCTCGCGTCTATGGTGGGGGTCAGTCAGGGTCATCGCGCCACAATGGCGCCGTGTCCACCCCATTAGTGCCTGTCTCACTCCCAGCGTCAATGTGCCTGACGTTTAATATATAGTCGGGCACTACCTGGAAACTAGGTTCGTCGATCCACTTTTCGAGTCATCAACATGTTGCATAGAACGTATTACAAAATGATGGAAGGTTTGGTTCTTGAAGTGAAAGTAACTGAAAAATGACACGCTCGTTCTGTCTGCAAGAGTCATAGATTCTCATGAGCCCTGCTGTCGCAGGGGCTCATGAGAATCTATGCCTCTTGCTTGCCAAGACCTGCTTCAGCTGTACCTCAAGATGCTACTTTCCTCCGTTTTCCGGTACTGCAGAGCAGAGTGTTTTAGTCTCGCACGATTTTCACGGTAGTGGAGGGCGGCGGTTATGATTTTTATTTCTAATAGTGACCACAGTTTGGGCTCCGATAGCGATCGCCACTCGTTCACAGTGGAGGGAGGCAGGGAGTGATGGGTGGACAGAATGGAGGACTGGGAGGTGGGTGAGAGTGAGAGAGTGAGAGAGAGAGAGATTTAACAACATTTAACAACTGCGGATAATCATATTTAATCCCCGAGAAAAGCTGAACAACACTCACGTGCAAAAGGCATAGATCCTCATGAGCCCCCGCATTCGCGGGGGCTCATTAGGTTCTATGCCTCTCGCTGAGACCACTTTGTATCCATGTTCCTTTGACTGCTGGGGACCTTTGACGTCCGTCGGTTGAATTTACGATTTTAAAAACACGTCCACTGACGGTGAAGGCGTCAAAATAATGCTTTCCGAACCTGCCCTTGCGGTAAGAAGTGAGATACGCATATTTTTCTTCTTTTCTGAATGATCTTTTAAAATTTTTCCTTCGAATGTAATACAGTAAAATGTGTCCAGGTGTAAGTCAGCATTTGTAAACAAATGCGCTGTCAGTAAAGTCCAGGCAATGACTAAACCGACGCATTTAAGCACTTCACCACCGAGTAAATGGAGAGAAAAAAAAAAAGTAGTTCAAAGCACTACAAAGTTAGCACCGAATGATCCCATCCATCCAAGGAACACGGATTAGACATGAGGGTCACCAAGAAGCAAATAACCTTATGAGCCCAAGCATCTGCAGGCGTTCATGAGGTTCTGTGCCTCTTGCACCAGTAGGTGGTGGTGGCATTAAAAAAAAAAAATTTGTGTGGACTGCGCGACGCATTCAGGACAGGATGGTGATTGAGTGAGTGGGTGGGTGGGTGGGTTGGTGTGGGAAATATTATCACTGCACATGCATGTGAAACGGCGTGAAGAGGCGGTCACCATAGTTTCGTTCTTTTTCCGTCCATTTTCCACTTTTCCCCAGTTTTCTCCGGCAACGTGTCGCGATACAAAAGACTGGTCCGCCTTCATCCATTTTTTTTTTTGGTGTGGGTGCCGTGTCCTCACAAACTTCTCGCTCCGATTCATTTTCGTTTCGGACACTCTCCCAAAAGCAAGAGACAGAGACTGACAGATTCGTGAGCCCCTGCTGTCGCAGGGGCTCATGAGAATCTATGTCTCTTGCTGAGGATCTATGTGTCTCGGACGGAAGAAGTCTCAGTTTTAGGTTGGACAGTGTTACCAGTTCGTTCATAGACAAGGACGAATTATACGTTGTGAATTTAAATAATAAACAGGCCGCATTTTGTGGAACCCGCGATGGATAACGCCACCCCCGCCAAAAAACGAAACAAAACAAACAAAAAAAAAAACAACCCAAAAACTGAAACCTAATTTCGAAATCGCACGTTTGAGTGATTACCTCTGTGGACTGCATACCTGTTCAAGCAATGGGACAGCCATGATATTTCAAGGGTGGTGCCAGAATAGCTTTTTTTTTTGGCGCCTGCAGGCGCCAAGCTATTCGGTCACCACAATTGAGTGAGTCATCCCGGTCGTTCCGTTTCCAGATGTCGTGCGTCAGGACAGAATGTGTTAAACCAGGACCACGGGACAAAATAGAATTTGAAGAGAGTGGAAAAGCGGACTCGGAGCGAAAGTTCTTTTTTTTTTCTTTCCCCTGCGACCATCCCCGCAGTCGTTGGCGCAGTACCACGTCATCCCCTCCTTCTGTAGAAGGATATTTGACTGCTCCAACAAGAGGCATAGATTCAAACAAGAGGCATAGATTCTCATGAGCCCCTGCATCCTGCAGGGACTCATGAGAATCTTTGCCTCTTGGAGACGGCCAGTCTTTTTTCTGCGGCCGCCACAACGCTATTGATTCAGCGGGCAAACCAAGAGAGGGGCAGAGGGTTGAGGCAAATTCAAAACGATGCCGGAGCCGCGGCGGAAAAAAGCAGTGTGGGGAAACGCATCAGCGATGTCGTGGAAAGAATACTCTAGTGACCCTTGTCCTTAGAAACATTGACATAAATGCGCACAGTAGGCATTTCCCAGAGCCATAGACCTCCCCGGATACCAGGGCCAATGAAGATCGGCACCTTGTGTAGAATTGCGGCTTTCCTGATAGACTCAATGACTGTCATAGGAAGAACACCCTCTCAACGTTGTTTTCAGAAACGCTGACATAAATGCACGCATTGGACACTAACATGAAAGGCATATATCACTGGGGATGCAGTGGTGATGAGGAACATTGCCTATTTAAGATTCGCGGATTTGCAGATAGACCAGGAGGCTGAACCCCTGACCGAGTCGTAAAACGTAAAAGGCGACTAGAAAAGAGCTAACGCGTCTGAGACTTGATTTGATTTCAACTGTCGTGCTAGTCTCGCCGACACAAAAAAAAGGTACTGCTTACGTCCAGAAAGGAATCACGCTGAGAGGAAATGCCTGAACTATTGCCCCCCCCCCCCCCCCCCCCAAAAAAAAAAAAAAAAAAAAAAAAAAAGAAGAAAAAGCGAGGGGGAAAAGTGAGGGCAAATGTTTTTGAGACGGGAATGGGGCGGGGGGGAGGGGGGGGGAGGTGGGGAAGGGGGGGGGGGGGCGGGGGGAGGTTGGGGGGGGGGGGGAGAGGGAAGCGTAGGCAGTTCACGATGGAAAATTGTGCTTTTTAATGTTTGGAGGGAATGCCATCAGGCCTGACAGTCTTGACAGTCGTTGACCCCGCGTTTTCTTCGTAATGCTGAAAAGGCGACAAAGAGTGCGTGAAGTAGTCACACGATCAGCGCTCTGAGTGACAAATGAAGTCAGCTTTTAATGGAAGGGCCCATTTCATTGGTGCTCGTGAGCCGGCTAAGAGCCTATCGTTTTCAGTTTGATGTCACATCTTGTTGTAAAGGAGTACAAATGAAACAGTGACATGCTACTTGAGCGACTGATATCCGTTAGTTTTGATTCTTAGATAGTTATGCTGAGTTTTCTTTTCGGAAGTGTAATTTCTCTGCTCTCCTTAATTTCTGTTTTGTTATTGTTGCTTTCTATTTTTATTTTTATTTATTTATTTATTTATTTATTTATTTTGCGGGGGCGGGGGTGGGGGGTGGGTGGGTGGTGGGTGGGTGGGTGGGTGGGTGGGGGGGGGGGGGTTGTTGTTATACCTCTGCCCTATTTATAACATTCCGGGACTGTCGACGAGTGCTAATTTGTGATTTTTCTATTCTGTGCTGACTGCAATCTCCTTTAAACATTTAACTCTTTGACTGTCGGTAGCGCATTTTGTCGCTATGGTTCCTGCAGGGATCATCAGTCGCGACATTTAATGCGCTATCGACAGGCGAAGGGTTAAAGATTTGTTTCATGTTTTTACTCTTTAAATAACGAGTATCTCCACGATAATTTTGTGTGCCCCCGTTCTGTTGTAGACTGGTTAACCCTTTGTCTGTCTGTAGCACTTTTTGTCGAGATGATTCCTTTTGTCTCTCTTAACTACACAGGCCAAACGTCCAACTAAAGAAACCTACACAAGCCAAAGGCCACGAAAGATGGACCAAATGTTCCCGGCAAAGATCAAGAAAGCTAAATTAGCGCGGACAGTTGATCCATCCCTCTTGGTCTTTGGCTTAAAAAAACTCAACTTTGCATCCTGGTCTTTAATTTGGACATTTGGTCCATCTTTAACGGTGTTTGGCTTTATCCTTTGGTTTTTATCCTTTGTCGTCATAGGGGGAAAATTGTCTCCTGTTTTGTGACATAGTACCCAGTACGCGAAGGTCCTCGGACTACGGCGGCCGCAGTGAGCCCGCGCGCAGGTGCGCGCGGACCCACTACGGCCGTCGTGGACCCGAAGATGTTTTGCTGCGCGGGTGTAAAGTGTCATTCGTCAACATCTCTCCTGTCAAGTTAGGACCAATATTTTTACAAGCAAATCATCGCGAAGGATGTCCCTGCGAGTTTTTACTTGTGGGGTTTTATCACTGATACTGGCCCGTCTGCAATCCCCACGCGTGTGCCAGAATCACAGGATCTGCATGATCCCTTGATAAGTGTAGAGTGTCTCAAACATGATTGTGTCCTGAAAAAAGGCTAATTTTTATCGCGTTTCAGAAAGGGAGAAGGTTATGGGATTTCTAGCATGCGATTAAATACGTCTCTCACTTCATGAGCCAAGCGGTTTACTCATTTAAAAAGAATATGTGAGAGTTGGAGACTTATCGATCTTCATAGCTCAAGGCTAGTACCTACAGAGTTTCCAAGCTTGTCAAATATGTAGACACTGTAGTCCTGTACTATCAAGCTTGATTTCAAATATTGTAATTTACATTAGGAGACGAAGAGCAAACGGTGCCTATGTTAGGCAACGTTTTCTCTTTTTCATGTGAATTTAAAGTGTCAAAACTACGTAGATATTATCCTTGAGCTGTCAAGATCAATTCCATATCTCACAGTTGACGCTAGAAATGGAAAAGAAAACGATACTGGTCTTTGGCAAAGCTTCCTTTGTACGGGCTGGGCGGATGGCACAGCAGGGAGTCTTCAAAGACTTTCAGAGTAGCATCCCCTGACGGAAGAGCGACGTGTTTACCTACATTACCTCGCTTTGTTCGCCTCGTTTGGAAGGTAAGCAAAGGGGAGCACTCGAATGGTCTGTTTGTAAAGGGGCGCAATTTGGGGTGAAATCACCGAGGACGATGTGCGACAATGACGGGTGTCGAGGCGTTCACGTCTCTTTATGACAGCGAAGTGAAGTGCTCTGGCTAGTGAACGTAAACCCGGCGCGCAAAAAGTCACCGGAACGACGTCAGCCGCAGTAATGTTGGCCTTGCCAACCGCGGCCGCCGACGCCGGCACTGTACTGATCTTTAAACTCACTGGAAACGGCGTTGACACCGGCCGAACCATATTTCACGCCAAAACCGAACTCAATAAGTTATTACCCAGGAGCGGTCAAGCTATTCTGGTACCACACTCAAACTGTCATGGTCGACCTATATCCTGAACTGTCACTTTTTTTTTCCCAGAGAGAAGCTGCCAAATTTAAGGGTCTCTACGTCCTTTCCGAACGTTTTAACCCTTTGCGTGTCGGTAGCGGTTTTAGTCGCGATGATTCCTGCAGGAATCATCGCGACTAAAACCGCTACCGACACGCAAAGGGTTACACTATGCCACACAGTGCTGGCTGGCTGTGCGCCACTTGGATACCTCAAAATTGTATTTTGAAAAAAAAAAAAAAAAAAAAAAAAACAAACGCATAGACTGCCGCCTTCTCCCTTCACCATGTCAATGGCAGTATCTTCCTGCAGGGAATCCGGACTGGGAACCGTACCATATTATTTACTGTGCGTCTAGTCGCCCGACCTTGCCCTTTTGTAACAGAATGAGCTGTGTAAACGTCATAACATAGGGACGCCCTATTGTCGACAAAAGGACTATCGAATAGGTGACAAGCTTGCTTTCTAACTTGTCATTTCCCCCTTTCTCTCGCTTCAGATCCGTGTGTGTGTGTGTGTGTGTGTGTGTGTGTGTGTGTGTGTGTGTGTGTGTGTGTGTGTTGTGTGTTGTGTGTGTGTGTGTGTGTGTGTGTGTGTGTGTGTGTGTGTGTGTGTGTGTGCTGGGCTGTGATTCTGGGCCTTACGGCCGTAGGCTGTAACGCGCAGAATCACAGACAGCTCACGTATAGTATTCACAGACCAATATTAAATAGACCATGGGTGCGAAAGCACAGACCAGCTCACACGATTGAACGAACCAATGTTGACACTTCTGATCACCACCCGGCGAAACGATAAGTAGCGGATTGTGTACTTGTGTACAGTTTTTTTTTTTTTTTTTTTTTAAATGGGTTTAAATCGAAATATTAATAATTTTTGTCGTTTCTAAGCGCGTTTCTTTCTTCGTTGGGACGTTTTAAAACCATTGCTAAAGAAACGCTCAGTGTCGGGCCGCTTCAAGTCCAATGGCTTCCTACCCGAATCCTGTGGAAAAGAAACGTTTCAGACACTTGAAAAGATAATCCACATTGGCAACCAATACTTCGTCCAGCAGCCAGATTGGTAACAGGCTTCCCGGCAGATGTCCGTTTGATTAACCCACTTAGACCCGACGCCCGACAACAGGAGACGGTTTGACCATGATAATTCAAGGGTAGTGCCAAATTCGCTTGGCGCCATCAGGCGCCAAGCGAATCTGGCACTACCCTTGAATTATCATGGTCGATCCATCTCCTGCGCCTGGTACATAGTCGTAATTTGACGCTCCTAAATTTCGGAAATGCGGCCGTGGGGTTAAACGGGTTAAGTTAAGTCACTGACTGTAGCAAAATGTGCGTGTTCTGTAAGCTATATTTTAGGACCAAAATAGTACTCGGATAAAATATGGCTCCAAGTTGAATGTACTCCTACGCCGTTAAAAAAATACGCCAAATGTGACTGTTAAGTTTTAGCAATACAAGGACTATTTTGTTTCCTTCAAACAGTGCCGGTTAGGAGTTAATTTAACCCTTTCCATCCTGATACACCCGTTGCTTGAAATAAATTTGACTCATAGTTCAAGGGTGGATCCAGAATATCTGGCACCACCCTTCAAGTAAAACATTAAAATTAATCTATTTCCTAATCTGTAATGTGGAATTCATAGGAGTTTTTTTTTTTTTTTTTTTTTTTTTTTTTTTCTTTTCTCCAAAATCAGCCTGTTTAATGCACAGGACCAGGCTGAAACAAAAACGACACAAAATACCTCTACATTTGCGAAAATATTTTCACAAATTTAAAATTACGCGCGTAATTTTGAACTTATTTTTTCTTTAGTTTTTGTTTTACAGTTTTACAGTTTGATGACAACAGTTTTTCTTGAGGGTAGAGGGATTTAATTCTCCTTTTTCTTGACATTTTGGATTGATTCCCATAGGGCTTGTAACACCTGCTTGCCACAAGTAAATATTTCTGCCCCATTCGACTGCATCCAGGGGTGTGCATCGGCCTATCCGCCCGCGAGATGGGAACTTTGTTATTTTTTTCCCCGTTTTTGACTGACGTGCGAGCGTGCCTCGGTCGGACGTTGGCTGCATAAATATTTAAAATTTTCCGGACACAACTAAAGGCCCGAGTTGCAGTCGAGTTGACGCACAAAATGGGTGCTGTTTGAATATTCTGCGAGTAAATTTGTAAAGGCCATAATCTTATCCGAAAAGCTTGCCTGGACTCACACAACCAAGCTAAACAGTTTAGAGCAGGAGGGTGTGCAGTTGCGCTGGTCTGTGATTTTGGACCTTACGGCTGTGAAGCCGTAAGGTTCAAAATCGCAGACAAGCGCACGACTGAACTATTTTGACGGCGATGCACTTTAACTCATTCAAATTTTAGAGGGGTCATCATGCACCAGTTGCAGGGGATGGATCGACCATGATAATTCAAGGGCAGTGCCAGATTAGCTTGGCGCCGACAGGCGCCAAGCTAATCTGGCACTACCCTTGAATTATCATGGTCGACCCATCTCCTGTTGTAGTGCGTCAGGGCTGAATGAGTTAAAATGAATTTTGGTAGAGACTTCTTATATAATTTATTTATTTTTTGTTGTTTGTTCGTGATTCCAAATTTTCTGTCTGTGCCTGTTGTATGTTAAAATGTCGTTGATCTTGTTATTATTTTGTCATAATTTATGTTTTGCTGTAATAATTGTATGTGTTCATATTTTCATGCAGTGAAAATTCTACACGTGTCAGTGCTGTTTTCTTGTTTTTGGTCAGTGTCGCACGGTTGTTTGGCAAAGTTTGTTCTCATTAAAATATCATGTGTTTATATAATCTCAACAGAAGTATACCTATTTTTGATATAACTGATACAATCTTGACACAAATGGACCTTTTTATCCCGTGCCGATTTGAACAACGAAGCTAATGGTATGTTTTCATTTTCAGCCTCAAATGAACGAAGAAAATTATATCACAGATCAGAATTCCGTCATCAGAAAAGGTAATGGCAATTTCCTTACGTGTGTGTGTGTGTGTGTGTGTGTGTGTGTGTGTGTGTGTGTGTAATAATAATAATAATAAATAATAATAATAAATTTATTTCAGTTTTTGCAGGCCATCAGGCCCATATGAACACAAAATACACTTTACAACCAGAAAATACAGGAAGGTGGTTGTAAAACACACTCATATAGCATTACATCAGCGCACATAAATGAACAAAAACAAGAAAAGTTCAAAGCAAATCCCTCTAATTCCTTAATTTAAGGCAACCTGAAATATACATAGCAACTTTAAAGACCAGTTTATCATGTAGGTTTCCACTCAGCAGCTGAACTTTAAGATCGGATGGGAATCTGTAGTAAAACAGTGGAATGTACTTTTTACGTAAAGGGGCATATTTTGGACACTCGAACAGAAAATGACACAAATCTTCAGCCTTATGCCAATCACATGAATTACATTCTGGATTAGTGATGGGTTTTCCAAATCTGGATACTCCGTTTAAAGGTAAACGGTTACATCTAAGTAAACATATTGCCCGCCTGAGTTCACAAGAGTTCAGCTGCCCTATGTAACTGGCTCTAAGTATTTGTGTGTGTGTGTGTGTGTGTGTGTGTGTGTGTGTGTGTGTGTGTGTGTGTGTTGTTAGTTTATCTGTTTTTACAAGATTACAGTGTCGCTTCAGAAAACATAACTAATCAAGACAATACATTACTTTGCTACTCTTCCAGACCAAAACGTTCTATGCCAAGCGTGTAAAAAGCAGAGAAGAACCCAACGAAGGAAGAAACGCGCTTAGAAAAGACAGTTACAACACAATTCATTAAGAATTATTAATAAATTGTGTTGTAACTGTATTTACCTTTAGCCATATGCCGACTTTGGCATAGAATACAGTCGCTACTTATCTTTTCAGCGAAGAAGGAAAGTAGCAACTCATATTAATAGATAATAATTGTGTTGTAACTGACTTTTCTAAGCGTGTTCCTTTCTCCTTTGGGTTCTTCTGAAGGCGCAAAGGCCATCGGACCGACGGCTTTTTGGGTATTGGGTTCTTTGCTACCCTTCGCGCATGGTCTCCATCCAGTACCCTCGCCGCCATTCCCCTTTTCCTTTCCCGTCGGAGATTCTGGCAACATGCTTGAAAACGCCCGACCTGTTATTAATCATAATGAACTCTAGAAGAAAAAAAAAAAAAGAGCTACATCCAGCCCTGCAACCCGATATATTAATAACTGCCTACTCGAGGGGGGTTTGAATGGATTAGACGCGAGCGACTAGTGTGAGTTTAAACTGTGTAAGGCGAGCCGCCTCTTTTCACACCGTCTCTACCCTGAGGGGGTTGACACCTAACGAGTCGCGATCTGTGGCCGTCTATGGAACCCCTTTCTCTGCCTGAGGTTAACCCATTTAGCCCCGACGCGCTGTGTCTGCACAGCGAATCGAAGTGAGACAACCGGTGTGTTCTTCTCTTCACTATTTAACCCATTACAAGCTGAGGTTGATTTTTTAGATTTATTTTTATTTTTTGTTATTATTTTTTAAATATATTTTTTTTTTAGATTAGCGAGTTGTCCTATAAAGGCTATATTTTGTTTCCGACGATAGACTGACCATGATGGTTCAAGGGTGGTGCCAGAACAGCTTGGCGACCCTGGCACCACCCTTGAATCATGGCCAAATTGATCTCGTGCGACAGTGTATCATGTTTAAGTGAACAGAAGAGACGTATACTGAACACTGCTACAAGATGAGATTTTTTTCCCGGACCCACGCATTTTTCCGGACAGAGCAGTGAAAATAACTAGGCGCCTGTGTTATGTATGCGGCCAAGGCCAGCCGAGGCCGCAGAAATGATAGGGAGACACGGCAACTGTCAGTCTCATCACCGCAACTGTCAGTCTCCCCAGCACATACCTCTCTTTGTTTGTCCCTTCAACCTCAACGGAATGTTTTTCATATTTCTTTTTCTTTTTACATTTGTTTGCACGAAAGAGTGATTTTTTTTCCTCGTGAATTTGTACCCGTCCCCTCCCCATAGAAACGGAACGAAATATTATTGCAATAATATTTGTATCGGTGCTATTTTTTTTGGTTGCATATTTACGCTATCCTCAACTGTAATATAAAATTAATAATAGTTGGTCTTTACATAAAAAGATTGCTAAAGTGGACTTTTGCAATTTGTTTTAGTTTCAGAATTTTTGTATGAGACAGTTTAAAAAAAATTTTTTTTTTTAGGGGCATGAATTCAAATTTATCCAAATTAAAATTATCTTTATTTTATTTTATTTTACTTTACTTTGTTTTACTTTACTTTACGCTATTTTATTTTATTTGTTTTTTGTGTTGTTGTTTTGTTTTGTTAACTGATAAGGAACAGAAACTAAATATTTGTGCCGGTCTGTGATTTTGGACCTTTCGGTTTAGGCCTAGCACATAATATTATGTGTACTTAGATGCGAAAACACCCAGATAACCAATATAATCAGCTTCGTAGCTATAAAACGCCATAGGGTTTTGAATGGGTGGGCTCAGCAGCCTAAGCGCATAAATGATTGAAAGTCTGGTCCATACATGAATGTGTACTTTTCCATCCTCCACTGAAGGTTGAAAAGCACACATCCATGCATATACGGGACTTTCAATCATTTATGCACTGACTGAGTGCACGCACGACATGCACGAGGCCGGGACGTCCATCAACAGCGAATAGTTTCTGTCAGCAAGAGACATGGATTCTCATGGGCACGTTTTTTTTTCTTTTTTTTCCAAGCTTGCAACGGTCAACTCTACGAAAACTGACGACAAAAAGAAACCCCATCGTTTCGATGTTAACTCGTTTTTCTGATCCGAACAGTCTTATTCTCTGTGTCTGCAGGGGCTCATGAGAATTTGTCTCTTGCTAGCGGAGATATAATGCATCTTCCACTGAATTAAGGAACTATTTTGCGTCGACTCTACTCCTCTTCAGTGACTTCTGTCTGCTTCGCCGATGCAATGCCACATTGGTCCGCGCGAAAACCGTCCCCTCGACAATGCTTTTTCGCGGCATCGACCCGCGTCTGTCCTTGTTTGACGTTATAAAAAAAGTTGAACGAGAGTGCGACGACAAATATTAACCCACCCCCTCCCAGCCAATCAAATGCCGCCTGTCGTACCGCCATCCCGACTCGGCCAATCAACGGATGCCTAGGCATTTTTGCACGAGCAGTGCAAACTAGCGACGTGCAAACGCATGGTGAAAATTATCCCCGTTATGAGGGAAGGGCAGATGACCGATAGACAATGAAAAACACGGGGAGACAACACGGGGAGTGTTTTATTTTAGGATAAGGATTTGAGCTGTTTTATGCCCACAAAACGCCCTGTGAGCGAAAGGGCATGACAAGAGTTGTCTAGAAACAGGGACGGGTAATGCAGGCAGCCATTTTGACTAGAGGATATTGGGAATTTTTCCCAGCGTCCTTCAGTTTTCAATGCAAGGACTGATTTGAATAAATAACAACACAGTAAAAAATAGTGTATGGGTGCAGTTTATCGAGTGTGCTTACACCGAGTTCAATTTTAATCATCAATAAAAGCACTACGTAAATAGCATGGACTACCCTAGAGTCAATTCTTGATATTTATACGGTACCTGAGCGGCCCTTTAAATGTGTGAGCTGGTCTGTGATTTTGAACTTCCGGCTTAATCCGGAAGGTGAAAAATCACAGACCAGTATACATATTTATTTTTTTCGGAGAGGGGGTTGGGGTGATCTCTGCAGAATATGGCGATATGGAGCTGCATTGCAAGCAACCACAGACAAGGCGGAGAAACAAATCCCGCCTCTTGTGTGTGTTTGTGCGTGTGCGTGTGCGTGTGTGTGTGCGTGTGTGTGTGTGTGTGTGTGTGTGAGAGAGAGAGAGTGAGAGAGAGAGAGAGAGAGAGAGAGAGAGAGAGAGAGAGAGAGAGAGAGAGAGAGAGAGAGAGAGAGAGAGAGAGAGAGAGAGAGAATCCCAATATCGTTGATGACGCAGGCAGCCAGGAAGTGGGTCGGGTACATGGAAGGCGGGGTAGCCGAAGCCAAAGAGGGGAGGAGTATGGAAGGCAAGTTAGCGGTTTTGGGGTGGGGACGGAAAACCGTGCAGTACAAACCTCTCATGCTCTAACGCAGTGCGCGCGTATTCAGTTAACCTTTCGAGACTATTGAGCTACTCAGTAACCCATTTCACAAGTATGCTGAGTCGAATTTTAACGTCAGGTTTAGGAACCGTCGGGGGAAAATGCAGCGCTCTGTTCAAATCGACATAAATGGATCGACTGTGGTGGCTCCAAGGTAGTACCTGATTAGCTTGGCGCCTGCAGGTACTACCTTGGAGCTGACATAGCCGATTTTTTTTTCTTTCCGTCATTGATGCTTGAGAGGTATAGTGCGCTGAATGCAGTTTGTCGTTTTATACAGGACATGACGCATCCTAATGTCGATTTGCACATTGCAAAAATACATCCGTCTCCACGTTTGGGATGCCGGGGTGGGTGGGTCTGGCCGTGGTGGTGGTGGCGGACGACATTGTCTTAGCGACCAGAGTCCTTTATTTAGTGGAAAAGTAGACCGAAGATTTTTGGTGTTGAATGATTTGAATACGTAATCGCTAGTGTGTGTCTGACTATTAAAAGAACACGAGTTTCTTTAAAATAGAGGTCATTTGAATACTTACACAAAAACAACTTACTTGAATTCCACGTGGTTGGTTAACACTTTACAGACGTTCTTCATGCCTCGAATCCGGATGCGAGATGTCTCGAATGAGTCAATCCCGTAAGTTTAGCAGGTTAAGATGACGCAGAAAATGAGATGAAGTGGAATGGGCGTTGAACGTTAAAAAACAACAAACAAGAACCCACAAAACGCACGAAACGAACTACTTTTAATTTTTAATTTTTTAAAAACATGTCACTGTCCTTTTAAACTGTATTGAGTTATCACATTTTATGGGGTTCCGTGCAGGACAGCGCTTTAAAACCGTGAAGTTTTCTCCACAGCGACCTTACGATCCGTCCTTGTTTTGTTACAACCGCTTCACGCAACTTGAACATTCTGGCGCAGCGGCCGCCAGTCATACTCACTTACTCATACAATTTCTTCAGCATGGCGATGTAAATAAATCTAGCCACCTCCTGCAAAAGGCTCATGAGAATCTATGCCTCTTGCAGATTTTTTTTTCCAATCAATTTTTTTTTGGTCCTGGACATGTTTTGAGACGGAGGTGCTGGGTCAATTAATAGGCAGAGTACCTAGATCAAAGGCAACCGGGGTTGGGGGTTGGGGAGAGGGTGAGGAGAGTGGGAAGGGTGGGGGTGGGGTGAGGGTGGGGGGGAGGGAGAGATGGTAAGAGTTTTTTCCCCCTTGGGTTTTCTCTCAAAAAGTAGGAGGGAGGGGACGCGTGTGTTAGCTGGAGAAATAAGGAGCTGTGCCTACGTCATGTACAAGCAGACGATTTGTTTAGAGACAAGAGGTGACAACACTCCATTAACAACCCCTTGACTGCCGAGAAAAAAATGAACACGGACCCCAACTGCAAGAGACCTAGATCATCATGAGCCCCATCAGTCGCGGGGGGCTCATGAGGATCTATGCCTCTTGCCGAGACCAGTTTGTATCCATGTCTTTTGGGACGTTGTTGGCTTTTGGTCGTTGAATGAACCAAGATTTCTGAAACAAAATATACGCACACTGGCATGGAGGGGATTAACTCATTCAGCCTCACGGCCGTATTTCCCAAATTTTGGACTCGTCAACTAATGGCTATGCACCATTTGCCGGAGATGGATGGACCATGGTAATTCAAGGGCAAGCTAATCTGGCACTACCCTTGAATTATCATGGTCGACCCATCTCGTGCTGTAGTGCGTCAGGGCTGAATGGGTTAATATGATCTACAAAAGTGCCGCAGCTATAATGCCAGCTTGCAAATCCTCGCCAGTGTATTTATTTATTTTTAGGATGTTGTCAATTTCTTGATCTTACCTCAAGCGTTTTACAACCAGTGTCCGCAAGCTCAGTGCTGTCTTTAGTCTTGCTTGTATGTGTATATTTTCGCAGCGTGGTAATATAAAAGCAGTAGTCTTTGTTTTATTATCGCAAAACCGACTTGTTAGCGTTATCTTTGATTTTGTAAAACTTCATTTTATTATTGTGGGAGTGATCTTCAAAACAGATAACAGCTGAATGTAAGAAGACAGTGTTTTTGAGTACGAAATGAAACCAGCACTAAATAAATAACTAAATAAGTCAATGAATAAGTTGATAAATAAATAAATAAATAAATAAAATAAATGTTAACTTTTGGTCGTATGTACATCCCCCAGTCGTGTCGGCCGATGCTAAATTGTTTTCACCCAATCGAACAGGCCGGGCGGTCCACCGGCGACAAGCAGTAGTTTGGAACAAATCTGTGTGAATAAAAATCGACACGGCTCCAATCTGCCCGTATTAATCACGTGACGCCGAACACTGGAGTACCGCCCAGCTCCGTCACTTGACATTCGTCGATCGGGCACAAACAGCCCTGAAACACTGCAGCAAGATGTGGATCGACCATAACAGTTCAAGGGCGGTGCCAGAATAGCCTGTAGGCGCCAAGCTATTCTGGCACCACCCTTGCACGGGTATGGTCGGTCTGTGCCCCGAAACTGCAGCAGTCACTCAGACGACACCTTTGCGTATTTCGACCTTTGAACTCATTCACTTATTCTCTCATGTATTTGCCCCTGCCGTAGTGCGGGAGATAGTTCACCATTATTGGAAGGGGAAGGGGAGGGGTGGGGAGGGGGGGGGGGAGGGTAGTGGTGTGTGTGTGTTTGGAGGGGGTGGGCTTGAGGAGAAATGCATTAGGTATTTGTGATACGCCATTGCGGGTTTTCCCCCTGATCTGGTACGTTAAGTTGACAATTTTTTTTTTCATCGTTCTTTCCACTTTGCTCGCTTATACGATTAACCCTTTGCGTGTCGGTAGCGGTTTTAGTCGCGATGATTCCGAGGGTCGGTAGCGTTTAGTCGCGATGATTCCTGTCGGAATCATCGCGACTAAAACCGCTACCGACACGCAAAGAGTTCAGATTTCGTGTGTTACCTCTCGAACGCATTTATATCCTCAACGACTGCGACTGTTTAACCTTTGTTTTCCTTGCATGTGTAGGTATCCGCCCCAAGAACGACAATAAGGATCTCATCATCTCAGGAGTGACCTCCCCTAACGACGTGTTTTGCTCAGTTCCGGGCCGCCTCTCTCTGCTCAGCTCCACCTCCAAGTACAAGGTCACAGTAGGGGAAGTGCAGCGGCGGTTATCTCCCCCTGAATGCCTCAATGCCTCACTACTGGGAGGTGTGCTCCGTCGGTGAGTAATTGTTTTGTGTGTTTTGTGCACTGATAGAGGCAATGACAACGATGATGATGTTCTACTACACACGCACTGAAGACAACAATTTATTCTCAACATTTATACAATCTTCAAAGGTTCAAATGGGGAACCGATCAGCACGAATGTTATGATCTTTATAAAGGCAATGTTTGACTAGCCTACAATACCTGAGTAACAAAAGATGTGTGATGTGACGCTTCAAAAGCCATGACAGATTTAGTGCTGCCTTCGCCTCTCCAGACAGAAACCTAACAGGAGGATACAATAATAACCATTAAAAAAAAAAAGCACGATACACGTTTGCTTGATATAAATCTGACCATGATAGTTCAAGGGTGGTGCCAGAATAGCTTGGCGCCTCAGACGCCAAGCTATTCTGGCACCACCCTTGAACTATCATGGTTGCTCTATCTCCCCAAGCGTATGTCACCTTCATAGGACAATAGGCAAATTTAAAAAATATCAACCTCAGGATGTTATGGGTTAAATGAGCAGTCCCAACAAAGAGCACATTTTCTCCGTCACGTTTTGCATGTCACCTCTGTCTGTGTCACCGCCGGCCACCTCCCACCCCTAGCCCCACCCCTAGCCCCCCCCCCCCCCCACACACACACGCACCTAAAAAAAATGACGCAGAGAGTGTGTCTTGGACTTGACCCGGATGACTTTCCTCAGTCTGAGGATACCAGGGGAGCCAATATGTGCTACCAACAGACATAGCTTCAGTATTTGCGCTGACTCTAAGCTGGTACTTTGCATGGGCTCGTGAGAATCTATATATAGTATCTCACGTGAGAATCTACATATAGATTCTCGCGAGACCCTGCATCCTCAGCCGGCTCATTCCATCTGCAAGAGGCGTACTTGCAGATGGAATGGTCCGGCTGAATGTGCAGGGTATCCTGAGAAACCTAAGCACGGGCATCTATGCCTTTTGGAGATAGAAGGGGCTGGTTGAGGGAATAGACAGACTCTTCAGTTGTTCCTGTCATTTTATGCTTCACTGCCTTGCCTAATGGGGTCCCTTGTCTCCCCCTCCTTCCCAATCCCCGTCTCTCTTTCTCTTACTCACCCCTCCCTCTACGTCTTCTTCATTCACCTTCTAGTTCACGCCTTAAGCGCACAAAACAACTTTGGCATGGTTATGTCTGATAGATTACGCCTTTCAGGCGAACACTCTTGTGTAGACACAAACATTACATAACTTCATTTATTCCCCTTTCATTGAAAATGTGGGTATACTGGATTGACCGTGTGTGCCCTCGCCTCTATCTGTGTCGTCGTCTTTGATGATGTCTGTACTATCTGCTTGACCGATAGTGTTTTTATTTTTTATTTTTATTTTTTGGTGGGGGTGGGGGTGGGGGGGGGGGGGTGGGGGAGGGGTAGGGGTAATAGATTTTTTTTATCATTTGATTTTTTTCTTCTGTTGCCGTTTGACGGCCCTGTAGAGCGTTGTCGGACAAGTCGGCCTGCTCTGAAAATCGCTTTGACATGGAAACGAAAAAATGCTAGCTAGGAACTGTGTCTGCATGGGTGACCGTTGTGAATTTTACACACTGAAGAGGCTCATGTATTCTTTTGGCTCGAACGAACATGTTCCAGCAATTTCAAGGGTGAAATTCTCTCTTTGACTACCCCATTCAAACACAACCCTTCTCCCCCCCCCCTACCCTACATCACCCCCCCCCCCCCTCTTGTACCCCGAGTCTCATTGTGTGATACCTGTATGCGAGACCAGTCCCAATCTTTAAGCAAAACTGTCCTTGTTCAGATTCTTCTATCTGCAAGAGGCATAGAGTCTCACGTGACCTTGCGACCTTATGAGAATCCATGCCTCTTGCTGGAGTGCTTCAGCACCATCTGTTCCTCAGGTCCGGGGAGACCATCTGGGTTTTTGAGTAGGGTTTCAAGAGCCCCAGCCAGGTTTCATTGTGTGAAGCGAATTAGATTTTCACACTGAATTAGCGCAGTTTTCATCTGACAAATCCACTGAGCAGACCACTCAGCAATTTACTTTACAGATTACTACCCACCAGAGTCTGGACGAGTTTCCGGGTACGCAGGGTACCCCCACAGTAAATTGAAGGGGCGGTTTAGGAAGTGAGGTTGATATTGCGAAAAACTTGTGGGGGAGGGAAGGGCACTGGAAAATATTAAATGAAGCAGGGTTATTTTGCTAGGGATTAGGCAGTATTTTTTCTAGCTTGTTGTCGATCTTTGTAGTATACGTAGTTGTTCGCGTGGAAAAATACGTACATGATACAAGGCAATCACATGAACGCTGTGCGATATATGTGGATCAATATGGCGATCTCTGTAGCAGTACCGGCAGAGATGTAAGGTCCAAACTCGCAGACCGGCACACACTATCATCGGTAGGGCCACGACCGCCATGACCGTGACACGAAACAGAACGTAACCTAGTGGACGGGGGTGGTGTCGCTGTCAAGACTTCGCTAGCGTCAACACGGCATATGACCGAAAACGATCACCACCGACGGCGGCAATGGACCTAATATATCACAGACCACCATCCACCTGCCACAGACTGGCGTAGATCGAGATTTAGCTCTGTGCCTCCTAGCTTCTGGTCCAATGTGTGATGGTCTGTGATTTTTTTTCGGACCTTAGTCTAAAAAAATTTTTTTTTTTTAAATCCCTCAAATGCCTTTCATCTGTAAGAGCTTTAGATCGGGATTTCGCTGTATGCCTCGATCCTGCTGGGAGAAAAAAACAACAACAAAAGAAGTGTGCTGGACCTTGATTTTGGACCATACGGCCGCCGGAGGTATGGTCCAAAATCACGGACCAGCACACAACCTGAAATTACAGACCAGCATACAGCCGTAAGGTTCAATTTACAGACCTTACACACAAACTATACGTCTGTGTTTCTGTCTCTGGCGGAGTAGGGTGAACACGCGATTCACGGGGAAGTGAGCAGGACAAAACGACCGTACAAATTGCGCCGCTTATTGAAAGGGACCCTCCGCCCAGTGATTCATTCGTTCGCTGTAGTTTCCACTGTTCTGTACCGATTCAATTAAAAAAAAGTGAATTGTTGAATATGAAAAATACTAAAAGGCTATTTATTTATTGTTTGTTTGTTTGTCTGTACATCCGTCCATCCATCCATCCCTCCTTCCAGCCAGCCAGCCAACCATCCCATCCCATCCCGTCCGTCCGTCCGTCCGTCCGTCCGTCCGCCCGCCCGCCCGCCCGCCCGTCCGTCCGTCCGTCCATCTATTTATTTGTCCGTCAGTCCGTCCATACACCAACCCACCCTTCCACCACCACCCGGGTCTGCCCTGGGGGACTTGGGTGGGGTTAACTACTTTTTAGTTCCCAGGGTCACCCTGGTCAGCCCCACAGGGTGGGTTATCCCCTCTATTCTGGGGTATGTATTTCTGTCTACCCTTGGTCCATTCACCTGTATTTTCCTTTTTTAAACTCTCCCTACTGTCTGCGCTGTCTGTAGCTCTCGATATTGGATGTGTGTTGCTAAATGGTCTTAGGTTTATTTAGCGTATTAGACCGGCTGGCGACATGCATTCAATATATATATATATTTTTTTTTCCACAATCAGTGTGGGCACCTCCTGAGAAAGTCGTGTTGCTGTCGGGACGTTAAGCAATGTACAGCCATCCAACTAATCCATCCATTTATTATTATTTTTTTTTATATATTCGTCAGTCCACCCACCCACCCACCCACCCACCCACCCACGCCCAACCGGTTACCATGAAACCATACAGTAAAGAAGCACTGGGAGTGGAAGTCACTGTTGTCTGCTGGGACAGAAGTAGAAACGGACCTATAATGAACTCTCGCGGCCCGAGCAGAGGATTACAAAATAATGGTCTTGTGATCATTTTTTTTTTTTTTTTTTTTTTTTTTAAAATGCAGTGGGAAGGGTTTAAGCAGCACTTTTCAGCGAAACCCGGCCCGTGAATTGTCCAAACGATTAGTTGATCGACTGGTCGTCATAGAAACCTGACAACAATCTCTCAGCCAGCCGGTTCCGTTAGCAAGAGACATAGATTCTCATGAGGTCCTGCTGCCGCATGGGTTCATGAGAATCTATAACTCTTGCCGTCATATATATATAGGCCCCGTAACATCCTCAGTTTGAATTAGTTACAGAGGTTTAGTCTACGGGTTGTGTTTTGGAGTGCTTGAATGAAAGAGAGAGCGAGTGCGTTTGTGTCGGTGTGCCATGTACCCGGAGTGGTATTTTGTAAACCCTAATGAAAACCTCGATCGTCAGATGTGCATAGGGCTAACTTTGGCCAGCAAGAGCCATAGATTCTCACGAGCCACTGGATGAATCCATGCCTTTTAAAGACAGGAGGTGCTGCGTGAGAAACCGTTATTGGTGCCAAGATCAGTTGCTTGATTGAATTTTCCAGGTCAATTTTACGTCATATGTAATTCAGGTCAATTTGTCATGTCATTCAGGCCAGTTTTACGTCATTTCTATGTTATGTCCGTTTTACTTCAAATGTCATTCAGGTGAATTTTACGTCATATGTAATTCAGAGTCAGTTTTTCGTCAGTTTCATATGTAATTCAAATTCAGTTTACGTCATATGTAATTCAGGTCAAATTCACGTCATATTTAATTCAGGTCCATTTTACTTTGTATGTAATTTACATCAGCTTTTCATCAAATGTAGAGTCAGTTTTACGTGGAATGTAATTCAAGTCAGTTTTAAGTCTGGTTTATGGGCTTAGGGCTGTATGTCCTATGTGTGTATGTATGTGTGCTGGTTTGTGATTTTGGACCTTACACCATGAGGTCCCAAAATCACAGACCAGCACAAACATACATTTGCTTCTCGGGTGTTTACAGCACGCAGCTAATTTCGCTGTAGTTTAGTCGAGTCGGGTCAATGCGGATATTTTACGATATTTTACAATAATATTGGGAATTTGGGTACGTCGCCCTGCGTTGATACAGCCACTTTAAATTTCTTGCCATGTATCATTACGTCGCGTTGTTTGCAAAGGAGTCTGGGATGTTGGGGTGGGGCCCCTTAGTGGGAGTAGTTGGATGGGGAGGGGGGGGGAGGGGGGGAGTGGGGGGGAGTGGGGGGGGGGGGCGGAGATTAAGTGACACGACTTAGTAGTTGCGAACCCGAAGAGTTTATTGTACAAGGGAGTATATATTTTGTCGTTGATTACTTGCGCTTCCTCATCATTTAAATAATATCTGAACTTCGGTCAGTGATTTTGGCTTGTAGGCCGCGAAGTCTAACATTACAGACTAGCACAATCGTAAGATCCAAATTCAACACACACCTGTATTCAGAAGTTAGATACTATGAAGCAAAGATTGACTACAACATTCAGGCAGCAGTTTTGCAGGTTATTCAGTGCTATATCTCTGTTAAGGTTTTGTTCGCATTCGAGTTTGTTCGTCCAACTCCTTCATCATAAACCTCTATATTACTCCTCCAACTGGGAAAGACGGATGCAACTGAAAGTCAGCAAGAGGCATAGATCTTCATGAGCCCCCGCGAATGCGGGGGCACATGAAGATCTATGCCTCTTGCAGATGGTTCGTTGCGTCTCACAGAGTGTGACAAACTCCGCTTCATTCGATATTACATCTCTTAGGCTGGGCCGAAGCGCCATTATTCTGTACCGTGCGTGTTTGCTTACCTTTCATTTGGGCACGATTCAGCCTTGCACAATCGAACGTTTTTCATGCCAGTCCACTAGAGAACCCAGTCGACAGGCAACAGATCCTCATGAACTTTCACGGCGCTGTCATTTGCCGGTTTCGCGATTCCAGCGCTGATTATTCTTCCGTGTTTCTCATAAAGGGCAGGTTATTGTGCCTTCCAAACGTACGATTCCGGCATGATTCTATGCTCCTCAGACTAGACTAGGCTAGTTGTTTTCAAGTTTATAAACTGAGTCTCCTCCGTTTGCAAGGGACACAGATCTACATAATCATGCTTGAACAATGGCTGCAAATAGTTTCTTTGGCCAGGGTCTGTTTTATTCTGTACGTGTATTGCTCGAGTGCAGGAGGTTGTGCAAGTTTAATTTCAAACACTATCCATCTGCAAGTGGCGTAGATTTTCAAAAGCCCTGTAACCTGCTTCCACGAAGCCCTACACTTCCTCTGAGTTACTCACAGTGAGGACATAGCAGAGTTTTTAGTCGACCACTGGTTCTTTCCCATCCCACCCCAGTCAGCCATCATCAGGTCGTAGAACTCTGGAATTAAAAATCCCAATGATACGATCGACTGTTTTACATCGCCTAAACCACCCCTTTTCATTTTCAAAAGACTTAGAAAGACTTAGATTCTCATGAGCCCCTGCAGCGGCTGCTGAAGGGGCTCATGACAATCTAAGATTTTTAGACGTGGTCGTATCTCTCCACTTTGATTTGCGGGGGTAAAGCACTTGCAAAGGCTCATGAAAATCTATGTCTTTTGGCGTGTGGACGAAACCACGCTTCCTGAAATTGGGGGGGGGGGGGGGGGGGGGGGGTCGACCCCATCTGTGTGCAGGGTCTGTGATTGTGGAACTAACCGCCTACCAGTATACATTCACATTTTGTTCACATTCACATGCTTGTTCTGCCTCAGAAGGACGATGGCGCTTGAGGTTTAAGCTGGTAGTGACTGGTTCACGTTGCAAAGCGGTTTCTCTGCTCTGACGCGCCAGAAAACAAATTCAGCATCCCAGACTAACGCTGGCCATTGGCAGTGAAGGGAAGATTGAGTGGTCCAAGTACGTAGAAGATCACCGGGCCGATGGCCTCGTGCTTTGTCGCATGGCGCGAAAATGGGGAGGGATCCCACAGTAAATGCAAACATTGTGGGCAGACAAACACTTCATGCCAGTGAAGGAAAACGCTCGTCTCGGTGACTATACGCAGTACAGCGACAGTTGGGATGGGATGTAGACGATTTGAGCCAGGCTTGTCACTTTTTAAGGAGTCCAATCAGCAAAGGACCCTCTGGCCGACGTCGACCGCAGTGGGCCCGCGCACGACAGTGCGCAGGCCCACTGCGGCCGACGTCGGCCCGAAGGACCGTTGCTTGCTGGGACGCAAGGGGCTCGTGAGACTCTGAGCCTCTTGCTAGTCGCCGTCGACATAGTCGGACATCTCAGCTTGAAGATCGTCCCATCAGCGTTGAGGCCTGCGACTATCCGGTGCGTCTCGAGAGTGTGCCCAGGGTCCCATCATGAACACTACAGACGAGTACGAAGCATGCGCATCCTGCGTAGACTTATCATCAAGAGACATAGGTTGTCATTAACCCCATGCACCTGCAGGGGCTGGCGAAAATCTGTGTCTCCCCGACAGCTCAGCTCTTGAGATCACCTCATCGACGTTCCGGCCTGTGACTGTCTGGGATGTCTCGAGTGTGCCGGCCCAGGGTCAGAGTCGGAACAATATTTTCGAAGGCGAATGAGAGGGTTCAGGGTTTTGTCCACGGGCTCTGGAGACGGTCACGGTTCGATGATCAAAGTCTGGGGAATGTCGGCTTCCCCACTCCAGAGAGTGACGGTCGAACAGGACGAGTGATTTATGTGGTGATGAAAGTTCTTTTGGGAAGCAGCAGATTTTGGATGGAGTTTGTGGTCTTTTGTTTGTGCTGGTATTTCTTCATACGAGGATATGATTAGCACAGTGTTCACCACCTTAGTAAATCGGTCTGTCTGTTGCTGTCATGACGTTACTACGTTAACCCATATAACCCGTGGCCGAATTTCCCTCATTTTGGAGGCGTCACACCTAACGACTATATGCCCGCTGGAGGAGATGTATTGACCATGATAATCCAAGGATAGTGCCAGATTAGCTAAATGGGTTGAGCAATGTACAACAAAGCAATCTGACTCTCTAATCTCCCCTTCCCCACTACACACACTCTGTGTCTCGCAGCGAAGTCTACCGTTTTTCTGAGAACTTGCTCGGGACAGTTTCTTTGGTCAAAAAGGAAACACAACGTTTCTACTACCATTGCACTACTTCCCACACCCAAGGACAACTTCTTTAGTTGGAAAGGGAACACTTCTTAGTCTTGCACGAAGAAATTTAAACTAGATTTCTTGATCACCTCTTTCGAAGCAACGCACAGCCTCTTATGGCACCAAAACCTGCGCCCGTGAAAGCTGTAGACCTTTCCTGCATGCCTGCTTCGTAATTTTGTGTCGCTTTCTCTTCGGGATGGGATGTAGAGTCCTTCAGCCAGCCTTTTCTATATGTACGATACGTAGATTCTCATAAATCTTTGCATTCGCGGGGACTAATGAAAATATACTGAGGAGCAAAAGAAATAGGACATTTTTGAAATCATCGGAAACACTTGAGTGTTTCCGATGGTTTCACTAAAGACGCATTTCTTTTGCTCCTCAGTATATATGTCTCTTGCTGCCAGAGATTGGCTGCAGTTGCATTTTCAGACAGAGGGACTCTGCAAGGTTTACGTTCATGACTCTCTGCTTTCGCAACTTGGCGTCTCTTTTTCCTCTCTAGTCCTTCAGTTCGGTCGTTTCACCTGCAAAGGGCTCAGCGTCTCACAGGTCCATGCAGTGGCAGGGGTTCGTGAGGACTTAGGCCCCTTGCAAGCAGACATAGGTCCCATTTACTCGTCAGGGTTTACGCCTGTGATTGTCTCTGCTTTCGCGAGCTTTGCACATCAAGTTATCAGCTGGACGCTTTCGTCTTCAAGATATATAGATTGTCATGAGTCTGTGCTGTCGCACGGACTTATGACAAGCTATGCCTCTTGCTGACAAATACCGTGCTCCATTTAATCCCCACCATCCCCCGAGACGGGGATTCTGTCGGTTTAAAGTGTTGACTGTCTCTGCTTTCGCAACTTGAATTTTTTTTTTTGTGCTGCCTCTCTCTTGCTCGACGCTCCCCAATTAGTTGGCATTGAGGCCGCGTGAAGAGCCCGGCCCAACACGGTTCCTCTCTTGATGTCTTTGTCCCCCGCTCTCGCCTCGTGCTCTTTCACCGAACGGTCAAATCGCTCGTGTTTTTTTCGAGCCAAAGTAGTTTGCAAACAGCCGTCCTGCCACGCAGCATTATAGGGGCTGAAAAGGGTGCTGTGGGGTTTTCGCCCCTGATCTGATGAAGGTGGCGCTGGAGAGGTTCTCAAGGAGGATGACGGGAAGAGATCAGAGGCGCGTGGCACCCTGGGATCTGGCCGCCATCTTGTCTCCCCTGCTGCCCGCAATCCTGGCGCCTTTTGACTTGCTGTTTGCGCCCTGAAATTAATTCGGCGTATGAAAATTGTTGCGTGCTTATCTGTTTGGACGGCCCGAGTCACTGGTTTTGGTCTGGTTGCTGAAGCAAATCGTGTGTGGTTTGGGCGTAGAAAGAATAGGGTCAAGGCAAATGAGAAATTTTCAGAAAATTCGGCAGAAAGTTTTGAGGCATCGGTATATAAATGTCAGAGAGAGAGAGACAGAGACAGAGAGAGAGAGAGAGAGAGAGAGAGAGAGAGAGAGAGAGAGAGAGAGAGAGAGAGAGAGAGAGAGAGAGAGAGAGAGAGATAGAGAGAAGCTGCGTTGGGCAAATCACAAAAGTGACATCAACAACAAGAAGTGCTCTAAGTGTTCACTTGTTCAACATACACCACCCATCCAGTATCGGACAGTACCGTTTCTGAAAATCTTTCCTATTGAACAAGTGAAAGACGAGAGCGAACTGAGCTCTCGCGAAACGTGGTCGGGCAGGCCAATGTTGGAACTATCTTTGTTGGCCTGACTTCACGCAAAGACCTACTACCATGCTGCGGCTAGGAAGGCGGCAAACATATAATTGTAATTAATCACTGACCATGAGAGAGAGAGAGAGGGGAGGGGAGGAGTGGGAGGGAGGGAGAGAGAGAGAGAGAGAGAGAGAGAGAGAGAGAGAGAGAGAGAGAGAGAGAGAGAGAGAGAGAGAGAGAGAGAGAGAGAGAGAGAGACTGAGAGAGAGAGAGAGAGAGAGAGAGAGAGAGAGAGAGAGAGAGAGAGAGAGAGAGAGAGAGAGAGAGAGAGAGTGTGTGTAGTCAATGAATCTTTATTTTACAACGGTAAAGATATTAACAATGCCAGAGGCAATGCCATTTTTCAAATCTGCCGTTAAGAGAGAGAGGGAGGGAGAGAGAGAGAGAGAGAGAGAGAGAGAGAGAGAGAGAGAGAGAGAGAGAGAGAGAGAGAGAGAGAGAGAGAGAGTACTGGCAGGGTCTGATGCCGATCTTCACTTCTTTCTGTTGCTTTGCATTTACTAGAGGAGTGATTTGGCCAATCAGCCCACACCTAAAGAGGACAGTGTTGCTTCCTGTCACCCAAAAAGTCAAACCTAACCAGCAGCGTCGCGATTTCTGTGTTCACCCGTGCGTATCTCACGAGGCAAATTATTCCCCTTCATTAGTTTGACCGACACACTCCAGAATCCATCAACATCGGTCACACACAAAAACTTTGCAGAACGTTCCGAATCTGCTGTCCTAGTAGCGTTATACACGTTCATCTTCAAGACGCCACAATGCGTAATATCTCAAGGATAGTGCCAGATTAGCTTGGCGCCTTTCCAGGCACTACCCTTGAGGTATTACGCACTTTCCTTCTCCCGCAGTCTGATGAACACTTCCCAAAACAGCAAAGGCCATTTGAAAATGGGACTGCGTGAGCGCCCAAAGGTCCGAGCACGTGTGAGTAGACCATGCTTGGCATTAACTCAGTCGAGACCTGCCGCATCCGGATACGCGGCATAAATCCGCGTATCCCCATACAGCACGTCTCCAGTTTGTTAACCTACCAAGCACCTAAAGTCTTCGAAAATATCAGTTTGAATTTTAGTAATTTAAAACTTTTTTTTGGGTTTCCCTTTTGCGGGGGGATGATGCAGACCAATTTTGGGTATCATTAGTGTGATTAACAAACTTGCGGAAGATGAAAAACTTAGGAGGCGATTGTCGCAAGCGGTCGAGTCACCTACTTGTAAAATTGCATGTACTTCAAAACTTACCACGGCGAAAATGATATGATCTGATATTTCTGGCGTTTTGAGCATCGTTTTAGCGGTCAGCGCGTATAAGGCGAGATCAGGATTGTTAGTTCGTTCGGCCGTGAAGTAAAAATTTTCAAATTGAGGAGTTTCGAGAATTCTTCATTACGGTTTGGAGACAGCTAGTGGCACCTGGTGACACCACCCTTAAATTGTCATAGACCCTAGAGGCACTACGTTATTCTGGCGCTACGCTTGAACTATCGTGATGGAACCCTATCTTGCTGCGGTGTACCAGGGCTGGGTGAATTAACCCATTTAGCCTCAACGCCCTGCAGCAGAAGGATTGATCATGATAGTTCAAGGGTAGTGACAGATGAGCTTGGCGCCTTCAGGCGCCATGCTCATCTGGCACTTCCCTTGGATTGTCATGATCAATCCATCTCCCGCAACTGGTACATAGTCGTTTAGATAACACCTCCAATATTTGGAAAATGCGGCTGTTAGGTTAACGGGGATACACGTATTATTCGAGCTGAAGATTATTAGAGTGATTAAGGCACTCGATCTCAGCTGACGATGAGTCAGGGATTAAAATCTTCGCATCCCTTTATACGTCCTTCAGCGATATCCTTCCATCTGCAAGAGGCACAGATCCTCATAAGTCCATGCAGTCGCGTGGGCTCATGAGAATCTATGCCTCTTGCTGACGGCTATTAGCCCATTGTACATCCTCAGATCCAAGGAGTCTCACTGGTTTCTGTCTTCGACTCTGGAGGTCTCCGTCTGCAAGTGGCATGGATTCTCATCAGTCCATGCAGTCGCGTGGACTGATGAGAATTTATGCTTCTTGCTGACAGTTATAAATCTATTCCCGAACATCCTCAGACAGAGCCGGCGATGCTTGTGGGTTCATATCTTCGCCTCCTCATGTCTCCCATCTTCACGGACCAAGTGGCGGGCGGCGATCCCCAGCAAAATTCAATCATTAGCGCGATTGGAAATGATTCCTCTCCTATCGACCTGTCGAGTTTCCTAGCCAGTTTCTTCTTTCTGTAAAGAGGAATAGATCCTCATGAGCCCCCGCACTGTTTCAACGTGCGAGAGACAGTTGTAGACATCCCGTATATACTTGTACCATGTATATAATTTATACGAGAGGTGCAGATTTTCCTAAACCCATGGGTGAGGCACAGAATGTCATCAGCCCTTCGAGTGGAAGCGCTGTGGGGTTCTATGCCTCATACATAGGCTTAGGAAACTCACTCTGTGTCTCTGGAAGGGTTGATGACATTCTATACCTCATGCACCTGAAGTTCTAGATCTGTCCTCTGCAGAATGCATACATTCCAGCCCGTTCATGTTTGCGAGACAGGATAGACACTCATGTGCCCCTGCAGAACTGGTGTCTGAATAAAGCGTTGGCCTGGCGCCCGTCCATGAGGAGTGGACAGATGTCCGGTAGCGGCCATCCCAGTAAACCAAGGTCCTCGGGCCCACGACGGCTGCAGTGGGCCCGCGCACGGCTGTGCGCGGGCCCACTGCGGCCGTCGTGGGCCCGAGGACGTTTTGCTACTGGGGGATGATCCTCCACGGACTAAATTATGCAAATTGGTTCGTGCTTAACTGGGGAAGAACCACTTGACAGCGTTCTGGATGGGTTAGAACGCCAACTTGAAACCCACGTGCTTCACCTGACATGTTTGAAAACTAGCATTTGCCTCAGAGGAATTTCCATTGATCTTTTTGTGTGTCAGTTGCTGTTGCAGATCTGGACAGTTAAAATACGTACTTTACGTTCTTGCGTGCAGCCGTGTAGCAATTTTTATGTGATTGCTTCAAAAACATTAAAGTGTCGTGAATAATTTGAGTACCTTTTGTTGTTTCAATTCTCTGACGATTTTCTGTATAGTTTTCCCCGTTTATCCGTTTCCCACGGTTTCTCTGTTTTCCACTGCAATAATGATTTCTTGCCTGCATGACATTGAACCCTTTGCGAGTCGGTAGCGGTTTTAGTCGCGATGATTTCTGCAGGAATCTTTGCGACTAAAACCACTGCCGACACGCAATGGGTAAGTTCCAGTAGCGATCCACCATGCCAGCATAACCAAATGACCATATTTATTCCTGTTTTCTCTCTACCTTCCTGTCAGTGAGCAAAACGTCCTCCAGCCGACGGCGACCTAAGGACCTTTGCTCACAGGGCTGCTCTCGACTCAGACCCCGGCTCAGTCGCCTCTCGTAGATGCAGCAAGGCGCGAAAATTAACGACATTAGGGAAAGAGGGGAGGAATTTTCAGCGGTAATGACTCGGTACCATACCGTGCGTCACTTCACAGCTGACATGACCCCAGCCTCCTCATTGGGAGTAACTCAGATGTAAATATGGCAAAGAAACTTAGGCACGGCACCACACAAAATGTGTGCTAATTGATTTTGGACCCTACGACTTAAATTTTGTTTTTATCAGGACGGAAATTGGATATGAGTTTTCGAAAAGGTGTGTTGGTGTGTGATTTTGGACCTTACGGCTTTGAGCCGTAAGGTACACAATCACAGATCATAGTCGCCGCTGTACGTCGGGATATGAAGATCTGTGCCACTGGGAGATACAAAGTGTCTTGAGTTTGTTGGTTTGGGCCATGCCACAGAACAGTAAACGCCTGCCTGTATCTCAAAATCTGCCTCGACCGCCTCTGCACGAAATATAGAAATATAGGTCTGCGGAGACTACTGAGGATCTATGCCTCTTGTAGACTGAAAGTGTTGTGCGAGGGAATTATTTCTGCGGTACGAGTGAGTGCGAGCGACCAAGAGGAGGTAAAGCGAAGAAAAGAGAGACAAATTGTGTTGTCCTCTCCAGGATGCCAGCATCTGCCAGGCCACCACAACGCGACCGCCGCGGCGGAGACCACAACGACGTTAACCCTTTCCCTTTCAGCGTCAAGTCTGATAGATGGATTGGCCGTGATAGACTAAGGGTCGCGCCAGAAGGAGAAAGGAAGATGACTACGGTGATAGAAATGATAGTGATGTCCTGATGGTGAATTGTCACGATGACTTTGGGTGTCGTGGCGGTTTTAGTCGCGATGATTCCTGCAGGAATCATCGCGACTAAAACCGCCACCGACACCCAAAGGGTTACAAGCTTTCTGTTAAAAAAAGACCCCTATAGTTTTGTGAGCCTTTGCCTGTATGTATTGTAGATAATGGTGCTTTTTTGTGTGTGTTGTCTTGTGTGTTTCAGTGCCAAGTCCAAGAACGGCGGTCGCTCCCTGCGAGACAAGCTGGAGAAGATTGGCCTCAGTCTGCCCGCAGGGCGTAGGAAAGCCGCCAACGTCACACTGCTTACCTCCCTTGTCGAAGGTCAGTCAAAACTGTCGGACTTCCTCGGCTGCAGATTCAGTCAAACTGGATCCTTGCTTCCTAAAGCCTGTAACCTCAAACGTTTAATTTTTTTAATGACAACTGATTAAACTGTGTTCTGTCTGCCAGTTCACAAGAATGAAATTAACTCGGTGACGTGCACTTTTGCGTGTCGGTAGCGGTTTTTGTCGCGATGATTCCTTACAGGAATCCTCGCGACAAAAACCGCTACCGACGCGCAAAGGGTTTAATGTATAGAGCAGAAACGAGTGCTCAGCCTCTCCGAATTATAGCTTGTAAACCGTGAAAAAAATCAACTCCAGACAGGGAACGTGAATATAAATGAGCCCAACAAGAGGCAAAGAACGTCATGAGTCCCGCATATGCCGGACCCATGGAGTTCTTTGCCTGATGTACTTGTGTCTGTTTTTTTTTTTTGTTTTTTTTCCCCCCAAAAGCAAAGGGGTTCGTCAGTTCATGAATGATAGAGAGACGTGTCCTTATAACATAAACATTATCAATTTTTTTGGGTGAGATTTTAACGTGTGTTTAAAACGGTGCACCCCTTTTGATTTATGTTGTATGTATAATTTATTACTTTAAAACTTGGACGGGAGCATTTGAATATTATACCTGGAGTGGCTTGAGCGCACATCCTGTATCGCGCCTCCATCGTCACTGGAGCAAGTCTTTCTTAATGCTGACTTGAATACGGTGTTCAAAGCGCCGACTGCATTGATATATATATATTTTTTTTTTAGTGCACGCGATAGCATCTTTCTGCATCAGTAATCACTGACACATGTTCTGTATTTCTGAATGACGGATAAAAAGGTCTAGAATGACGAAGCACATTTTTTTTTAAAGCACCCGCTTTGCTTTACACCTGACTCAAATGGCGTCTACAATAACCCAGATTTCAGGAAGATCAACAAATAAATTCAAATCCCGCTTTTTGTGCTGAATTTAAAATAGTGACCTCCATTTTTCAGGGGAGACGATTCGCCTAGCACGTGACTTCTCCTACCTATGCGAGACCGAGTTCCCTGCCCGCCAGTGTGCTGAATACAACCTGCGACAGTACTCAGACCCTAACGATTACCATACACGCAAACAGATGGTTCTTGCCTCCAAGTAAGTCTCTTTTTGTGGTGTTGTTGAAAACCTCAACCCCTTGCAACTATTCTAACGGCTCTCTTTTTTTTTTTTTTTTTTTTTTTTTCTTACGGCTTTTGCCTGTAGACATGGGCCCACAAAGAATGAAAAAGTAAAGATTTGCATTGTCATTCCTAAACTCTAACGTTTTCTTAAAACTGACCTCTCTTAAAAATGTTTAACCCTTTGCGTGTCGGTAGCGGTTTTTGTCGCGATGGTTCCTACAGGAATCATCGCGACTATAAGCACCACCGACACGCAAAGGGTTAATGTTTATAAGGAGATGATTTGGCTCTTCCGTTCATCGCTATTTATTACTTTTGCCAGAATCTACTAAAGTGATGTATAAGCTGTAACTCTAAAATTTACCTTGCATTTGTTTTTTCTTCCATTTTCAGGCAGATGGTAAAGGAGTTTCACGACCTGATGTTGCAGGACCGGTCACCAATGGGCAACACGCGCTCCACAGTCGTCCTTGAACCCGGCATGCAGCGCCATCTGACCCACTTCAGCCTGCTGACCCACGGCTTCGGCACGCCCGCACTTCTGGCCATATCCAACCTTCTGCAGACGTACTTCAACGAGATGCTGAAGGTCATGGACAAGACCTACTCCGCACCAACGCAGCCAGTCAATGGAGGCTCTGCCAACGGAGGCGGCAACGGCCAGAGCAACGGCCTTGATTCCAACAAGGTCAAGGGCGACAAGGACGAGAATCGCCGAGAATGAGTGCTAAGGGAGAAAAGCGCGGGAATCGACGCCGTGTCGTCTGCTGCGTTGTGAGATTGTTCGTCGGGTAATTTTGAAGAAGTTTTCGACAAGTCCGCTGAAAAGAAGTGAAAGGAAAAAAATTGTGAAGGAAAAAAGGGTGGATGCAAAATGGTTATTAACCCTCTTGCACATGCAGCCACGGGTACTGTACTACACTGTAAACAGTACTTGTGACTGCACGCACACGGGGATTAGAATGGTTGGCAGGCACGCCGACTGTGAAAAGAAGGAATGTGCTTTACGAGGGAGAATTGTGCTCCAACCTCATAACTGGACGGTTTCGGAATTTAAAAAAAAAAACAAAAAACGTCCTAAACAGAAGCTGGTATCAAATCTCACAAAAAAACGTCATCGGATTTTGTGTGGAAGTCTTGTTTAAAGCTGAGCTGGAGAAAAATCCCTGGCGTGCATGAGAGTGAGAGAGAGAGAGAGAGAGAGAGAGAGAGAGAGAGAGAGAGAGAGAGAGAGAGAGAGAGAGAGAGAGAGAGAGAGAGAGAGAGAGAGAGAGAGAGAGAGAGATAAAAGTGCATGGGTGTGTGGTAATTTGTTGTATGGATGGAAGTGTATATTTGAGGGTTACTTGCACTGCCGATTCGTCAATAAATGTTGACTATAATATAATCAGTTTTCCACGAACACCTCACACACAAATGTCTCCTGGAACAAGGTGCCAGTTCACAAGAACGCTGTGACATGGACACGGGGGCAGCAGTGACATGTTCCTTGTGACATCTACATCCATTGGAGTAGTTTCCTCACCTCACATGGCAGTCCAGAAATCACATGACGTGACGCACGCCATGATCACATGACTGAATCGCGTGCCAATATTCAAGTGACCTCTGACCTGGTTTGAACCTGGATTGCAAACCTTTTACCCCTCTACTGCCATGGTCCACTAATGATGTGTTTTTTGTTTTATTTTAAACTATCACAGACTGAACGTTTGATGAGAACTTACGGATGTGGGCATAACTGAGGCCAGCAAGAGGCATAGATCCTCATGAGACCCCGCTGAAGCGGGACCTCATCAGGATCTATGCCTCTTGTCTGTTGGCGTCGTGCTGGCAGTGAAAGGAAGTTGCTTATTCATGTTGGGGTATTGCTGCCCTTCGAATATATGGGAACAATGACACTGTTCGGAGGAGTACCTGCTCCCTGAATCGCATGAAAGTGAAATTGTTCTTTGGTTTCGGGGCATCAAGATTTATCCCAACCACAGCAGAGCTGCCGAATACTAAACAAAAAACTGCCAGACTGTCACACTAGATGAAAATGTGGTGTGTGCCGAGCCATAATCCCATTGTGGCAGTCATGACAATGATGTGACTGTGAAATGACAGTGCGAGCATTCCCTTTTTTGACTGCGTCGTATGAACCTGCCATGATAATGATTTAAACTTTTTTTTTGGTTCGGTGCCACAGTTTGGAACTGATTAAAACTTTTGTGTTTCTGCCACATGTTCAATAATTATACAGTGCTGCCACACCATGATGTTTTTTTTTCTGGACTTCATGGTGGACAGTCACTGTCCTAATTCTTGTCTCAACTTTGATGCTACAACAGACATCTTTTTGTTTGGTCATCCTCAACGGGTATTGCTGAATGGTGCCACGCCACTTCCGCTCGATGCCAATGGCGACCGAGAGAGAATGAGACGGTCTCTGTGATTGGTGGACTGTGGCTTGGAGCGTGTAATACGAGGACTCTGTATGGCTGCACTGATTTTTGCTGATTGAATGATGTATTTTCAACTTTAACTTCCTTGCTCGTGCAACCACAAGTGGGGTTAAAGTTTAACATTATGATTTTTCTGACTGAATGACGTATTGAATCCCTTGTTTCTGCAACAACCGGTACTGTTTACAGTACCGGTGGCTGCATGAACAAGGGGTTAACGGTTTGATTTCATTTCTTCTTCCTGTCAATTGTGACTTGATCTGTAGAACACTCTTTTCCTCTTTAATTGTTTTTTTTTTTTTTGTCTGTTGAATTCCGTATACGACTTCTTTTTAAATTTGATTTTGATTTTATTTAAATGGGTGTCTGTCTCAGGTGGTGCGAATTGACATTTGTTTAGTTTGTCGTCATCAGTTGTGTGCTGTTCTGTGCGCAAAATCGCAGACGAGCACACACTGACCTATAATCGTGTTTTTGTTCGCGACTTGCCAATGGATTCATTTTTTTCACAACCATGACAACAGCATGCAGTTTGTGCAATTTGCCGCTGATAATTCAGCTGAAGGAAATACAAAGCAATGTTAATATGGATTATATTTATATATATACATATATGTACTTTTGACACATTGTAGATAAAAGACTAGAGTACTATTAGATTTTAACGTCAGTGACTGCAAATTAAGTTTGAGCTGAAACCTTTAGGATTAAACCCATCTGCCTGACACTCAGTTCCAGCAAGAGGGGGAGGGGGAGGGGGAGGGGGTGGGGGATTATGAGGATCTATGTCTCTTGCACTCGGGGGTTGGTTGCGCTCCGGCAGTAAAGGGGTGAACAGACTCTGTGATCATGCAAGTTTAAGCACAGTCTTAATCGTGACGAGCTATAGCCACGGTTTTACTTACTATGGTGCAGTGTTTTTAGTGATTTAAAGTCTCCAGAAAAAGACGCACATGGCCCGCCAAACCGCGTTGCTGTACAAACGATCAGCAAGGGCAAAGGTATGGAGGGACACATTTTGTCTATTTAACCCATTTAACCCCACCGCCTCATTTCCAAAATTATTGAGGTGTCGCCTAACAATTGCGTACCAGTGGCAGGTGATGCATCGACATGATAGTTCAAGGATAGTGCCAGATTATCCAGTATCACTAGGCAGGCATTGTCATGGAACCCCCAGGGAAAGAGGAAAAGAGGTAGCCCGAGAAACTCCTGGCGTCGAGACCTCCAAGCAGACATCAAGAGTCTGGGAACCACCTGGAGTAGAATCGAAGGAGAAGCACAGGACAGGAGTTGCTGGAGGTCTCTCGTCGACGGCCTATACCCGGATAGGGGTGACAGGCGTAAGTAAGTAAGTGCCAGATTAGCTTGGCGCCTTCAATCTGGCACTACCCTTGAATTATCATGGTCAATACATCATTGGGGCTAATTGGGTTAAATGATGGACATGCATTTTAACAGCGCATCTGATCATTTTAAAACTCGGCAACACATTTCTGTTAAAAAAGAGAATTCTGCCTGAGGTCATCACCGTTAGTAAGTAAACCCCCATAGCTAATCTATATATTATTACAGCAGAAGTGTTCTTCTTGTAAGAAGCAAACTTGTGTGCCATTGTAATACAAAGTTAGATATACTAGGTGTACCTGAAACAAGTGAAACCATCTGACCTACTAAAATGTTTAAGCAACTTTTCATTTATGACAGTATTACTGTGCTGGTAATTGGTAATAAAAAAATCACAGACATTTTCAGTCGCAGAAAATTAATTTAACTTGGTTTCTTATTTGCTCATGGATTTTGTGATGACATTAACACATTTTATTTCTGTTGAATGCATGGGTTCGTGTACCAGAGAGAGGGAGGTGGGAGAGAGAGAGAGAGAGAGAGAGAGAGAGAGAGAGAGAGAGAGAGAGAGAGAGAGAGAGAGAGAGAGAGAGAGAGAGAGAGAGAGAGAGAGAGAGAGAGAGAGAGAGAGAGAGAGAGTGTGTGTGAGACAGAGAGACAGAGAGACAGAGAGACTAAATGTAATAAAAACAACTATTCGCGTGTGCTCGCAGCTACCAATTTTGTATTTTGCGCAGACAATGGACTAACCCCAGTAGCAAAACGTCTCAGGGCCCAGGGCGGCCGCAGTGGGCCCGAGGACCGTTGCTGACTGGGAAAATATAAAACGGTTTCCTCCATCCATCCATGTATGCAAGATTTTTGTTTTTCCTTTTTCGTGCAATTAAAGGAGATAAGTTAAAACAGCTGACAGTTCAGTTTATTTAAAAAAGAACCATCGCGTCCTTTGCCTCCTCCTTTAAGGCACCAGGCCTACCTAGAAATTTGAAAAAAACACTTTTTTGTGCATGTAAAAAACAGTTATTGGTTTTATATACCTTAACATCTCTATTTTCACACACACTTTATATTTTTTTGATAGCGTAAGTATAAAGTTTTGGAGATATGATGCCTCAAAGTAGGTAGGTGGGGCCCCCAGATTGAGAAAAAAATAGACTGAAAACGAACCAAACAGGTAAGTTTCAACTCAACCAAATAATGTGCTACTCCCTTGCTTATTTGAAACAACGAGCACCTCCCTGCTGTACGACGTCATCAAAATGGCTGCGCCCATTGATTACAAACGTGGTTGAGCTTTATTCTGACTTTCTACGCGGATTTTGTGCAAACTTCTGAGGTTTACATTAGCAGAGATGCCAGGAGACAAGAAGTCTGGTGGAAAACGACTACTAAAGAATAAATTTCACGGCAATCGATACCCCAAGAAAGGTAAAAATGAATCTGAAGTTGTTTTATCGGTAAGTACTTTTGAAAAGAGTGTTGACCAGAGCAATCATTGTGAAAGTGAAACTGAATCGAAAGCTGGGACCACGCCCACTCGGTCAGAGATGAAGATTTGCAACCTATATGACTTCTCCGGTGAGTCTGAAGAGTCTGAGAGTGACAGTGAAAGCATCAGTGATGCATAAGTTAATCATGACCAAATGTTACAAGGTATAGACTTATTGATGTGGACATTCTGAACAATTTCAAAGACCTGGCTGCAATGTCTCTTCTTCGAAAGTGTCTGGAGGGCTACACGCAAAATTCCAACGAGTGTGTGAACAGTGTGATCTGGACTTTCTGTCCCAAGAGGGAAAACCATGGGTTAACTACAGTGAACACAGCAGTTTCTGTTGCAGTATGTCTGTTCAATGATGGTGCAGTGACTTTGAAAGCTATGCTTGAGAATATGGGTATCAGTGTCGGTGCATTCTCTCACCGGATCTTTGAGAGCAAGGACACTTTGAGGGTTTTAACATCCCAGATGCAAGTCCAGCAGGCAACAAAAGAGTTCAGGAGGAAGCAGAGTTGCAGGAGACTTGGCAGGGATGAAGACCAAGCTGACAGAGAAGGATTTCCCTATCTGGCAGGTGGCCACTAGTCTGGATGCAACAAGTAAGACTCAATTTCCCTATTGAAATTTTCTCCGAAAATCGCTGTCGTTTACCACTATAAACACCATAAAATCCACAATTTTCAACCTAGAGCCACAACATATGGCTTAAAATAAAGCATATAAGTGTGTCTGGCGTCTGAACTAGAAGAATTACTAATGCTTTGTAATGGACAAAGTTATGAGCTATCAAGTTGCCATTATTACGTTATA
>BTPG01000005.1:118636506-118729006 GCA_036245525.1 Semisulcospira habei
CTTTTTGGGGGGCCTGGATTTCACCATGAAGCTATCACAGTCGCCCCGTGTCAGTCCAGAATAGGTGGTGACGTGATCAGTGATTACAGACACAGCCGCTGTGACCTGGCTCAGTCCGGTCACGCCAAATCCCTCCCCACTGGTTCACAACAATGCCCGCCAACAAGCTTCCACCGTCTCAGTGCGGCCCCGTACAACTCTTGTAAACATTCTCACCTTCACAAACTAGATAGGTGAGGCTAGCGCTGGTAGGGGTACACATACCAAGGGGAATTACTCAGCGCTGGACATACAAACAGTTAGATCCCCTGCCCCCTCCTATCAGGCACCCAGACGCCAAGCCACAGAAAAATACCCAGGTAAAGAACAAGACGATCATATATATCCCTCGGTATTCAATTCTGTTGTAACTGATCGTCTTGTTCAGTTCTTTACCTGTGTATTTTCTGTGGGCTGGCGATTGGGTGCCTGATAGGAGGGTGCAGGGTATATCTATAACTGTTCGTAAGTCCCCCCTTGGCTTGACTTCGCGAACAAAGATTTTATAGGAGTTGCCCACGACGTCTGCAGGCTTGTTCGTGGCTGCGGAGGCCAATCCGAGACAGGCAGGTTCGACCGCAGTGGCTGCAGGGGAAGGTATGGCCGGGGTTCTGAGCTGCGGCATCTCTGTTTTTTCTCCTGAGCCGCTTGTCCTTAAGGCTAGCTCTGTGAGAGTCCTCAAAGGAGACAGCTGCCTTGTAAATGGTGGAGCGCCAGGTGTCACGGTCCGCAGCAAGCGAAGACCACTGGTGGTGGTCGATTTGGCAGGCACTAAGTGACTTCTTGAGACAGTCTTTGTATCTCTTCTTTGGTGCCCCTCTGTCACGGTGTCGAGTAGCTTGCTACTTGCTACTCGTAAGTCCAGCGCTGAGTATATATACCAAACCTCACCTTCTGTATAACAGTCTTTCCATAGGTAAACCTGTTGTCCAGGCAAACCGACGACGGGCTTGTTCAGATAGCATGTCCGTTATAAGGTCCTGGTAAATCAAACTCAAAGTGGCACAACTGCAGTGCGGTCGAATTGATCAGTGTTTAGGTCATAACCCGTCCGGCGCTAGGGCCGTCCATTATCACTCCGGTGCCGTGGACGTTAAACCCCGAACTAACAACATTAACGTGCTACACATGTCATGTCAACGCAGTTAATTCTTTTAGTCCCAAAGCCCTACAGCATGAGATGGATTGGCCATGATAATTCAAGGGTAGTGCCAGATTGGCTTGGCGCCTAAAGGCGCTAAGCCAATCTGGCACTACCCTTGAATTATCATGGTCAATCTGTCTCCTGTGAACTTCCTACGTAGGAGTTAGGTAACACCTCCCAAATTTGGGGCATGTGGCCATGAGGCTAAATGGATTAAACTAATAAAGTGACTTTGAAAAGGAAGGTTGAAGATTTAAATAAAACCGCTTTGTATTTGAGAGAACAAAAAACGCGACGCATCGGATACTATATCAGTCTTCGGGTGAAACTAACTGAAATCCATTTATAATAAAACCGCTATATTTAAAAAAAAAAGAAAGAAGGTGCACGTTTAGGAATACATTTGTAAGTACGACCCGCAGACGTGAGATGACCGTTGCGTAACTGGTCACCTCTAAGCAACGGGTATACTGACCAGCAATAGAAATGCGACATGTTTGGAATCATCGGAAACACTTCAGTGTTTACCATGTTTCCAAAAATGTCGCATTCCTTTTGCTCGTCGTTATAGCTACTACTAAACGTTTGAACACCTTGGCAGCGAGTTGATATAGATTGCGTTTCTGCAGTCTTCGTTACCTGAACGCCAAAGAGCCCAGACCATCACAGAAACATGTAATGGATTCAATGTGATGTCAGCAAAAGGCAGAGATCATCATAAGCCCCCGCAACTCTTTTATCGGTAATTCTTTTCTGTTTTTTTTAATTTTTAACTTTTTTTTCATTGCAATGTGCACGTTTGCTGTCAGTGTCTAGTTACGGATCTGAAAGTTAGAAATATGTGAACTACAGAAGTTAGATTAATACGTTCAGACCTCCTTGCGTTTTCCCACGAATGCGTTTAGGACTTACTACTACGCGGGCACTAAAGACAGGGTGTAAAACTAGCCACTGTTTGTTTCATTGGACCAGCAAAGAAACAACGTGACATTGGATCAGAAACTGGTGAAGAAACACCCCCCCCCCTCTCCCCTCATCCTCCCCTCACCCCGCCATCCTCCTCCCTCCCGGCCCCTTCCCAAGTCCCTTAACCCCAGTTCGAAATCACCGCAAGATGGAAGAACGTTCCTTGTAAAGCCGTTCACTTACAGTCATTACAGTCTTATCCCCTTAACTCATTCTACCCCAGACACACCACAGGAAGATAAGGATCGACCATCATAGTTCAAGGGTGATGCCAGAATAGCTTGGAGTTTATGGTCGCCAAGCTATTTTGGCATCACCCTTGAACTATCCGCATGGTCGATCTGCGTCCTGCACTGCAGTGCAGTCTTCAGAGGACAACGGCAAATTTAATAATAATAATAAAGGTAATTTGTATAGCGCCTAATCACCAAGGTGCTCTAGGCGCTTTACAATCACAGTAATGAAACACAAAGCAAAATACAAAAACAAGCACATACAGAAAAAAAATACATTGATTTAAAAGGAGCAGAAAACTCTCTCTCTCTCTCTCTCTCTCTCTCTCTCTCTCTCTCTCTCTCTCTCACACACACACACACACACACACACACACACACACACACACACACACACACACACACACACACACACACACACACACACACACACACACACAAATAATATGATGAGCCGGCAGACAAAATGGTCTTTACGTATATGCAACAGAGAAAAGGTGTGTTTTAAGCTTGGATTTGAAAATGGAAAGAGATGATGAGTGACGCACATCAGCTGGGAGGGCGTTCCATGTAATGGGACCAAAATACAAAAATGCACGATGACCTTGAGTAACCTTATTACATCTAGGGATACGGAAAACACGAGTGTCTGAAGCAGAGCGTAGTGAGCGGGACGGTGTATACAGTTGGACAAGATCAGATAAGTAAGGAGGGGCAGAACCAGAGATGATGTTGAAACAAATAACACATACTTTATACTGAATTCTGTATGAAGCTGGCAGCCAGTGCAAATCAGCTAGTAGAGGCATAATGTGATCACGTTTCGGTACACGAAAATCAGACGTGCAGCACAGTTCATGACTCTCTGGATTTGGTCAAGAAGATTTGAGGATTTCGGTCTTGGGGTGGAATGAGTTAATTGCCTGGACAAGGCGAATGCTACCCAGCTGCATGAGGATTTTTGTCTCTTGTTAGTCTCTTGTCTCTTTTTAGTCTCGTGTTAGTCATGTATGTCTCTTTGTGTTCGTTTTGTCTATTTTGGTCTGTTTACATCTGTGTTGTGCACGGTCATTGCGCAGTTCAGTCGTTTCAGACGCGAAATTTTAGATCACTGGCAGCAAAGGGTCTCAATACAATTAGCCGAGAGAACTGTACTGTAACTTACCTTTTCATAAGCATGCTAACTTTCTTTCTTTCGTTGCATTTTTTTTATGCTCACGTTTTGCCTTTCCAATTTTATTAGTTTTAGTCACGCGCGTGAGATTGTTGTGTGAGTGCGTGTGCAAGGACATGATTGAAAAAAGGTCTGTGTACCTAATCATTTATCCTTGAGAAATAAAGTTTCATTTCATTTCATTTCTTTGTTGCATTTTTTTTTTCAAATGAAAATGCTTTCGGCAGGACTGCCCCGTCCAGAACTGAAATATTTCAATCGGCGCCACGACTGCGAGTATCGGCCGTATTAAACCCCCACGCCTGTCCGATTCTGTCAGGTCGGGACAGTCCCGGCCGGGACCCCCAGCCCTTGCCACGCACTAGCACGAGCGACGCGTGGTGCTCATGGCTGATTTCACTCCCTGCCGTTTGTTATTATAACATCACGTTATAGTTAGTTTATAGGGCCTAACGCCAAGCAGGCTATTAGGGCCATCTCATCACGGCGGTATTATGCTCGGCGAAAAATAAACTGAAAAAAATAAACCTACAACAAAAACCTTCACTTTCGAGAAACAGTGAACACAGTCCGAATGCAAGAGGCATACATCCTCATGAGCCCCCACAATTGCGGGGGCTCATGAGGATATATGCCTCTTGCCGGCGTCATTTTGTATCCACTTCGCGCGGGCGGCTAGGGTTCTTTGGCGTTGAATTACGAAAGATTCCAGGTACACAGTCTGCATCAAATGGCAGTTGAGGGGATATAATTCCCAAATAGCTATTACAACGCCACAGGACTGGTGTGCCCCAAGCCCCACCCCCCCAGCCCCCCCCCCCCGCCCTTCCCCCGCCCCCCACTCCCCTTCGCCTCTCGCCCTCTCTCCGCCCGATGACGTTCTCTGTATGTGGATCATGGTCACTCCAGCGAGTGTGAAGCTCAACAAGCACTGCCCCTGAGCTGAGATGAGCAGTGTCAAAGTAACGAGGATAAACTCACTGTGGTCGACCAGCGCTATAATTTGAGTCCTTGCGAACATAACATCTCGCATCAAAGAAAGAAACGCGCTTAGAAAGGACAAGTACAACACACTTTATTACATATTCAGGTGAACCCATTTAACCCCACGGACGCATTTTCCAAATTTTGTAAGTGTTACCTAGCGACTTTGTACCATCTGTAGGAGATGGCTCTACCATGATGGTTCAAGGGTAGTGCCAGATGAGCTTGACGCCTGAAGGCGCTAAGCCGCTCATCTGGCAATGCCCTTGAATTATCATGGTCAATTCGTCTCCTGCTGTAGGGCGCTGGGGCTAAATGGGTTCAGACAGACAGACAGAAATGCACCACATGGTGGCTACTTATTGTTTGGGGTAAGTCTTAACTCATTGTACCCCAACAACGAAATCCCCAAATGTTGCCGTTGTCCTCTGTGACTGCACTCTAGCGCAGGACACAGATCGACCATGATAGTTCAAGGGTGATGCCAGAATAGCTTGGCGCCCATAGGCGCCAAGCTATTCTGGCATCACCCTTGAACTATCATGGTCGATCCTTATCTTGCTGTGGTGTGTCTGGGGTAGAATGAAGGGATGCCACGTTGCATGTATCAATGTGCGCCAGCATTATTATATCTGCGAGGATTGCAGCATTTTCTTTCCTTTGCGGCTGACTGGGTGCTGCTTCTCTGACATTAAACGCACAGACGTGCAGGTTAAAGCCAGCGTGAAAAATGATGCGTAATTTTAAATTTTTTCTGAGAGGGGTGGGGGTGGGGGGTGGGGTGGGGGGGGGAGGGGGACAATGTTGATAGACACTGTTGTGTACAGTGCAGACACACACAGGGTGGGGCCCGGGGACGCGTGTTGAGAGTCTCAGTCTCTTCTTTATACTGGTACTGTTAACTCATTCTACCCCAACACCGAAATCCCCAAATGTTGCCGTTGTCCTCTGAAGACTGCAGTGCAGTGCAGGACACAGATCGACCATGATAGTTCAAGGGTGATGCCAGAATAGCTTGGCGCCCATAGGCGCCAAGCTATTCTGGCATCACCCTTGAACTATCATGGTCGATCCTTATCTTGCTGTAGTGTGTCTGGCGTAGAATGAGTTAAAGTACGCGTAAATCTGAAGGCATATTTCAGCACCAAGTGTTTGTTATGCCTTGTCGACACACCTAATGAACTTTAACAGCAGTTTGGACACGCAGCAAAAGCACACGCGTAATTGCACTTATTTATTCTGCGCTGCCATCAGCGAGTCAGTCTAATTTTAGCTTGTTTCTCGCAAAGATAGCGTTGTATTTGTAGAAAGGAGTGGAGTCATTGTCAGCCGGGTTACCTGATATAAAGACGGCGGCGTGTGCTCAACTAGATCAGTCCAAGGGGGAAAAGGACGGGCTTGTTCCATAGCATGTCCGTTGAAAGTCCTGGTAAATCAAAGTGACACAGTTGCAGTGCGCCTGAATTGATCAGTGTTCATGTCGTACTCTATAGGCAATAGGTTTCCTTGTCCCCCATAACCCTCCCGTCAGGGCCGTCCATTATCACGTCGGTGCCGTGGACGTTAAACCCCGAACTAACCGAAACCTAGACTGTCCTGTGTTTAAATGAACCATAACTAGAGCTGTGTGTAGCGTTTCCTGACCATCTGTTACAGAAGTGTATCTTTGAGCCTTTAATGAGGGACCGATTCTCTCTACAAGCGTATTGACCCCAGCCTCTTGACGGATACAGCATGCACATCGACCGATGCTTATTAGGCCAGATGGACTAAATCTGAGATCAGCCTTAGAGTCAGTCGATTTTGTAAGAATATTTGAGTCGCCCCCCCCCCCCTCGTCCCTACCACCCCCCTTCAAAAAAAAAAAAAAAAAAAAAAAAAAAAGTTAGCCAGGTTGAGAAACCTCTTTACGGGTTGGAGACAGCCTGTGTGCTATGGCTACTCGTGTCACAGACTTAGAGTTTAACTCTTTTGTTGCGGCGTTTCTGTCCTCAGACTTTAGCACACAGTGTCCAAGGTCAAGGCAAAATTAACCCTTTTCATCCTGATACGCTATTTCTTGAAATAAATTTGACTATGATAGTTCAAGGGTGGTGCCAGAATAGCTTGACGCCTGAGGCGCCAAGCTATTCTGGCGCCACCCTTGAAATAAAATGGTTGATCTGTATAATCTGTAATGTAGCCTTCATAGGACAATATGCAATATTAAAAAAAAAATCAGTCTCAGGATGTAAAGGGTTAATGATTATTGAGCTGAGCCACTATTTGCCCCCGGCGCTACTGCAACATGTACGATATTTTGTTTGTTAACCCTTTGTGTGTCGGAAGCGGTTTTAGTCGCGATGATTCCTCAGTGCAGGAATCATCGCGACTAAAACCGCTACCGACACACAAAGGGTTAACTTTTAACGTCGCTTGGAGCCTGTAGGGCCATCAGCGACATGTACGATACTCGAGCCTCTCCCTTATATTAACCCCATCACCGCCGTGGAAATGTTGTTTGGTTAAAGTACCATATAAAGATTATCGTGCGCTGAACTTGGATTCTCCTGTCTAAATGAACCATACCTAGTCCTGTGGGTTGCGTTTCGTAACCATCTGTTCTTGACAGACGTGTATCTTTGAACAGTTAACTAATTCTATCCCAGACACACCACAGGAAGATAAAGATCGACCATGATAGTTTAAGGGTGATGCCAGAATAGCTTGGCGCCTATGGGCGCCAAGCTATTCTGGCATCACCCTTGAACTATCATGGTCAATCTGTGTCCTGCAGTGCAATGCAGTCTGCAGAGGACAACGGCAAAATTCTGGGATTTCGGTGATGGGGTAGAATGAGTTAAGGCGGCAGGGGGCTTTCCGAACACAAGGTTGCCGCATAAGACATAGATCCTCATGGGCCTCGCAGTTGCGGGGGCTCATTAGGATCTGTGTCTCTTCCATGTTGCTTTGACGGCTGTGGATCTTTGACGTTGAACTTGAGTTACAATGATTTCAAAAACAAAATCTGCGTGTCGGCACTGGCAGTGACGGATTGCAAACCTCCTCAAGCCTGTCTTCGAATAACGCCCCCAAGTGAGATGGGTCAGTTACTTCAAAATTACAGCTGGATTTCTCATGCAGAGCAGGCTTGGTGTTTTCACTCTACGACCTTGGGTGTCCGGGGAGGCAAATACTCGGTTTGACATGTAACCCGGGTGGACAGGGAAAGGATTGAGAGTGGATGCGTAATCGGGTGACGGCGCCTGGCTGGAATCACACTCAAGTTCCCACGGCTAACACCTTGACCCTCTTCGAGTCACACAGACTTAGACTCTGTCAGCAAGAGGCATAGATCTTCATGAGCGCCCGCAGTTGCGGGGCTCATGAAGATATATGCCACTTGTTAAAGGAGGGGTGGGGGGGGGGGGGGAGGGGAGGGGCGCTAGTTTACAGGCGTCGCCGCAGGAATTAAGTGTGGCAAGCGAAACTGTTGCGTCTCCACTAAGGTCTGGGTTGCAATAGTGCCTCGGGATGTTCTGTCTCCTGACCTCGCGTGACCCTGTTTTAGAACATTGTTTTGTTGCCCTTGGCCTTTCCTGCAACATAGGCGTAGGAACCGGGGTGGGGAGGGGGTGGGGGTGGGGGGGGGGGCGGGCGGGGGTGGTGGAGGATGGGGCGCCAATGGAGCCCCGAGGGCCGGAGTATCCCCTTGAGCACACTCCCCTCCTCCTCTCAACTGCCCACCCAATATTTTTTATTTTGAAGAAATATATTTTTTGGGAGGAATTATTGAAAAACATCACTGATATTTTCATGTTGGATTTTTCCGAAGGTAGACGAATATAATATTGTCCTAGTTTTCAGTTTGATTTTTAAGAGGTTGATCTGCTGCAGGTTAGACTTGCCTGCCCATGCCCCCAACCCCCACCCCCCCCGCCCCCCTCCACCCCGTCCCCCCCCCCCCCCACACCCATTTCCACTCTTTCCTTGATTTTTTGGACGCTGGGAAGTAGCGTGTAGCATTGAAAACACTATTAGGTATTTTGTGCGTGTAAAAGTTATCTTTGATTTATCTGCGTGTATTCTACATCTGAATTTTTTTTTCTGAATTATTTGTTCATTCAAAGACCAAAAGATACAATCATCCAAGGAACATGGATATCAATTGGTCTCAGCAAGAGGTATAGATCCTAATGAGCCCCCGCAACTGCGACCACTTTATCTCGACAGTGCAAGAATGCGTCTTTATCATTGCAAGATGTGAACATAATGTTAATAAATCAGCTTATTAACGTTCACTCCCCAAAATAATGAATTGTGTTCCCTAGAATGAAAATAATTTATTCTTGGGGTTAATGTATTATTTATAAGTTTATTTCTTTTGTGTTACAGTTATGTCTTCAAAGCACATAATTGTGCACACACCATCGACAGGCACGTTGAATGGACTAAGGAAGGCTACTCTTTTTATGCACGATGCAAACGCACTTCACTCCCTTTGAAATGAATTTTTGGAGTAAACAAAAAGACGTTCTTTTGTGTTTGTTTTTTAGGACAACTAATGTAGATTTTTGCCTGGTGTCTGAAGAATCAGTAAGCCAAGTCCGAAATAGCTCAGGCGGTTAAACGTCGGAGCAGGAGAGTGAAGGGAATCGCCGGGTCGTGGGTTCGAATCCCGTCCTGGCCCCGGTAACTGGACTCATAATCCAGGGGGAAAAGACGGATTTGTTCAGTAGCATGTCCGTTGAAAGGTCCTGGTAAATCAAAGTGGCACAGTTGGAGTGCGCCTGAGTTGATCGGTGTTCAGGTCGTACTCCATAGGCAATAGATTTCCCTGTCCCCCATGTGACCCGCCCATCAGGGCAGTCCATTATCACTTCGGTGCCGTGGACGTTAAACCCCGAACTAATCAATCAATCAGAATCAGTAAATAATAACAATATTAAAATTTTGTTATGAACTGATATTGAAAACTGTTTAGTAGTTTTAGGAGCTTGTAATCAGTTTCCACTCTTCAGTTGCTGTCCATTGAACAAAAAGAAAATGAAGAAAAGTCCACAAATTTACAATAATAAAAAAAAATATGTGGAAAGACTATGTTTGGGAAATACTTGTAAAGTTTAGAGAGAAAAAAATTCGACCCCGACGAGACTCGAACTCGCAATCTTCTGATCCGAAGTCAGACGCCTTATCCATTAGGCCACGGGGCCGCTGAAGTAAACAGCACACTTAATAATATTTGTGTAACTCATCATATGGATCAAACGATAAAGACCGATCTCGGTCAGAAAGAGGTTTAGATTTTAATACCGTCTGCGACTGCTGTAATTCATGCCCGGCTTTTGCAATTCACTGGCACTTTGCGTCGGGTAGTCGAGGGGGCTTGTGCGGTCGTCACGGCCGTCAGTCATTTTGCGGCCGCGGCGACTCCGCAGTGACTGATGTCAAATCAGTACATGGACCTGATCAGTTCATGGTCATCTTTAATGATTCTTTTGGCTAAACAATCTTAAACACCGAAGAGTCTTTCTATTAGCATATGGAACCATTCATTGAGAAACGGTATTATAATGGAAATAACAGCGCAACTTGTTCGGCCAATGGGACAAAACTACTAGTGAAGCCCAACGATATATCAATAGTTATCTCCCTGGAACAATTTCTGAGTCCGTTTTGGACCAGCAGAGGGCAGCCAACTATCTTAGCAGCCAGCAGAGAGCAGCCAACAATCTTAGCAGCCACAGTATGATATTCCGATCATGATAAAATACCAAAAATAGGCAATTCGCCAAGGGACGTAATCCCGGGACACCGAGAAAAGTGATGGACGACATAGGGCCATATAAAACATGTGTTTAGGAAGCATTTCCATATTTATAAATGATAGGCATTAGAGGGCACAACGCATAGTTTTCCCATTAGACAGTTTTGTCTGAAGCCCCCCCTACACTGTCTGAGAAGCAGCGTGGAGGTCAGTCTTTACGCCATTTTTGGTCTCTGAAACCTATGACGGACGGTATAAGGCCATATAAAACAGTTATGAATGTGTTCCGGATGCATTTCTATATTCATAAATTATATGCATTAGAAGGCACAACGCATAGTTTTACCATAAGACATTATTGTCTGAAGCCCCCCTACACTGTCTGAGAAGCAGCTTGGAGGCCAGTTTGTACATCATTGTTGTCTCTAAATGTAAAATGGTCGGCATAGCACCATATTAAACCTATAACAATGTTTTCAGGAAGCATTTCCATATGAGTTCACAAATGTTAGGCATTAGAGGGCACAACGCATAGTTTTGCCATAAGACAATATTGTCTGAAGCCTTTGACACTGTCTGAGAAGCAGATTGGAGGCCGGATATTACGCCATGTTTGGTCTCTTAACCTATGACGGACGGCATAGGGCCAAATAAAACAGTTATGAATGTGTTCCGGGTGCACTTCTATATTCATAAATGATAGGCATTAGAGGGCACAACGCATAGTTTTGCCATAAGACAGTATTGTCTAAAGATATTGACACTGTCTGAGAAGCAAATTGGAGGCTAGACTTTACGCCATTTTTAGTCTCTAAATATAAGATGGACGGCATAGCGCCATTTTAAACCGATACAAATGTGTTACGGATGTAATTCTACATTCATAAATGATAGGCATTAGAGGGCACAACGCATAGTTTTGCCATAAGACAGTATTGTCTGAAGCCCCCGTACACTGTCTGAGAAGCAGCTTGGAGGCAGTCCGTACGCCATTTTTGCTTTCTTAAACTATGACGGACGGCATAGGGACATATAAAACAGGTATGAATGTGTTCCGGATGCATTTCTATATTTATAAATGATAGCCATTAAAGGGCACAAAGCATAGTTTTGCCATAAGACAGTATTGTCTGAAGCCCCTTACACTGACTGAAAAGCAGCTTGGAGTCCAATCCGTACGCCATTTTTGGTCTCTAAATCTATGACGGACGGCATAGGGCCACATAAAACAGTTATAAATGTGTTTAGAAAGCATTTTCATATTTATAAATGATAGACATTAGAGGGCACAACGCATAGTTTTGAAATAAGACAGTATTGTCTGAAACCCCAAACACTGTCTGAGAAGATGCTTTGAGTCCAGTCCGTACGCCATTTTTGATCTCTAAATCTATGACGGACGGCATAGGGCGACATAAAACAGTTATGAATGTGTTTAGAAATCATTTCCATATTTATAAATGATAGGCATTAGAGGGCACAACGCATAGTTTTGCCATAAGACAGTATTGTCTGAAACCCCCCTACACTGTCCGAAAAGCAGCTTGGAGGCCAGTACATACGCCATTTTCGTTCTCTTAAGCTATGACGGACGGCATTGGGCCATATAAAACAGTTATGAATGTGTTCCGGATGCATTTCTATATTCATAAATGATATGCATGAGAGGGTACAACGCATAGTTTTGCCATAAGACAGTATCGTCTGAAGCCTCCTACTCTATCTGAGAAGCAGATTAGAGTCCATTCCGAACGCCATCTTTGGTATCTAAATCTATGACGGACGGCATAGGACCACATAAAACAGTTATGAATGTGTTCCGGATGCATTTCTATATTATTAAATGATAGGTATTAGAGGGCACAACGCATAGTTTTGCCATAAGACAATATTGTCTGAAGCGCCCCTACACTGTCTGAGAAGCAGCTTGGAGGCAGTCCGTACGCAATTTTTGCTTTCTTAACCTATGACGGACTGCCAGTTCGTTCGCCATTTTTGGTCTTTAATTGTATAATGGACGGCATAGCGCCATATAAAACCGACACAAATGTGATCGGGAAGAATTTCCATATTCATAAATGATAGGCATTAGAGGGCACAACGCATAGTTTTGCCATAAGACAGTATTGTCTAAAGCCCTTGACACTGAGAAGCAGATTGGAGGCCAGTCCTTACGCCATGTTTGGTCTCTTAACCTATGACGGACGGCATAGGGAAAAATAAAACATTTATGAATGTGTTCCGGATACATTTCTATATTCATAAATGATAGGCATTAGAGGGCACAACGCATAGTTTTGCCATAAGACAGTATTGTCTTAAGCCCTTGACACTGTCTGAGAAGCAGCTTGGAGGCCAGTCTTTACGCCATTTTTAGTCTCTTAACCTATGACGGACGGCATAGGGCCAAATAAAACAGTTATGAATGTGTTCCGGATGCATTTCTATATTATTAAATGATAGGCATTAGAGGGCACAACGCATAGTTTTGCCATAAGACATTATTGTCTGAAGCCCCCCTGCACTGTCTGAGAAGCAGCTTGGAGGCAGTCCGTACGCCATTTTTGCTTTCTTAACCTATGACGCACGGCATAGGGACATATAAAACAGGTATGAATGTGTTCCGGATGCAATTCTATATTTATAAATGGTAGGCATTACAGGGCACAAAGCATAGTTTTGCCATAAGACAGTATTGTCTGAAGCCACTTACACTGAGAAGCAGCTTGGAGTCCAATCCGTATGCCATTTTTGGTCTCTAAATCTATGACGGACGGCATAGGGCCACATAAAACAGTTATAAATGTGTTTAGAAAGCATTTTCATATTTATAAATGATAGGCATTAGAGGGCACAAAGCATAGTTTTGCCATAAGACAGTATTGTCTGAAACCCACTACACTGTCTGAGAAGATGCTTTGAGTCCAGTCTGTACGCCATTTTGGTCTCTAAATCTATGACGGACGGCATAGGGCCACATAAAATAGTTATGCATGTGTTTGGAAAGCATTTCCATATTCATAAATGATAGGCATTAGAGGGCACAACGCTTAGTTTTTGCCAAAAATCAGTATTGGCTGAAGCCCCCCTACACTGTCCGAAAAGTTACTTTGAGGCCAGTACATACGTCATTTTCGGTCTCTTAAGCTATGACGGACGGCATAAGGCCATATAAAACAGTTATGAATGTGTTCCGGATGCATTTCTATATTCATAAATAATATGCATTAGAGGGCACAACGCATAGTTTTGCCATAAGACAGTATTGTCTGAAGCCTACTACACTGTCTGAGAAGCAGCTTGGAGTCCAGTCCGAACGCAATTTTTGGTCTCTAAATCTATGACGGACGGCATAGGGCCACATAAAAAAGTTATGAATGTGTTCTGTATGCATTTCTATATTAATTAATGATAGGCATTAGAGGGCACAACGCATAGTTTTGCCATGAGACAATATTGTCTGAAGCCCCCTTACACTGTCTGTGAAGCATCTTAGAGGCCAGTTCGTTCGCCATATTTTGGTCTCTAAATGTATAATGGACGGCATAGCACCATATACAACCGATACAAATGTGATCGGGAAGAATTTCCATATTCATAAATGATAGACATTAGAGGGCACAACGCATAGTTTTGCGATAAGACAGTATTGTCTGAAGCCCTTGACACTGTCTGAGAAGCAGCTTGGAGGCCAGTCCTTACGCCATTTTTGGTCTCTTAACCTATGACGGACGGCATAGGGCCAAATAAAACAGTTATGAATGTGTTCCGGATGCATATCTATATTTATAAATGATAGGCATTAGAGGGCACAACGCATAGTTTTGCCATAAGACAGTATTGTCTGAAGCCCTTGACACTGTCTGAGAAGCAGCTTGGAGTCCAGTCCGAACGCCATCTTTGTGCCCTCTAATGCCAATCATTTATGAATAGAGAAATGCATCCGGAACACATTCATAACTGTTTTATTTGGCCCTATGCCGTCCGTCATAGGTTAAGAGACCACAAATGGCGTACGGAGAGGCATCCAAGCTGCTTCTCGGACAGTGTAAGGAGGCTTCAGACAATACTGTCTTATGGCAAAACTATGCGTTGTGCCCTCTAATGCCTATCATTTATGAATGTAGAATTACATCCGTAACACATTTGTATCGGTTTAATATGGCGCTATGCCGTCCATCTTATACTTAGAGACCAAAAATGGCGTACGGACAGGCCTCCAAGCTGCTTCTCCGACAGTGTAGGGGGGCTTCAGACAATACTGTCTTATGGCAAAACTATGCTTTGTGCCTTCTAATGCTTATCATTTATAAATATGGAAATGCTTTCTAAACACATTCATAACTGATTTATGTGGCCCTATGCCGTCCGTCATAGATTTAGAGACCAAAATGGGGTACGGACTGGACTCCAAGCTGCTTCTCAGACAGTGTAATGGGGCTCTAGACAAAACTGTCTTATGGCAAAACTGTGCTTTGTGCCCTCTAGTGTCTATTATTTATGAATATAGAAATTCATCCGAAACACATTTGTATCGGTTTAATATGGCCCTATGCCGTCCATCATACATTTAGAGACCAAAAATGGCGTACGGACAGGCCTCCAAGCTGCTTCTCCGTCAGTGTAGGGGGGCTTCAGACAATACTGTCTTATGGCAAAACTATGCGTTGTGCCCTCTAATGTCTATCATTTATGAAAATAGAAATGCATCCGGAACACATTTATATCGGTTTAATATGGCGCTATGCCGTCCGTCATAGATTTAGAGACCAAAATGGCGTACGAACTTGTCTCCAAGCTGCTTCTCAGACAGTGTAGGAGGGCTACAGACAATACTGTCTTCTGGCAAAACTATGCTTTGAGCCCTCTAATGCCTATCATTTATAATTATAACAATGCTTTCTAAACACATTTATAACTGTTTTATGTGGCCCTATGCCGTCCGTCATACATTTAGAGACCAAAAATAGCATACGGACAGGCCTCCAAGCTGCTTCTCCGACAGTGTAGGGGGGCTTCAGACAATACTATCTTATGGCAACAATGTGCGTTGTGCCCTCTAATGCCTATAATTTATGAATATAGAAATGCATCCGTAACACATTTCGTACGGTTTAATATGTCGCTATGCCGTCCATCATACATTTAGAGACCAAAAATGGCGTACGAACTGGCCCCCAAAACTGCTTCTCTGACAGTGTAGGGAGGTTTGAGACAATACTGTCTTATGGCAAAACTATGCGTTGTGCCCTCTAATGCCTATCATTTATGAATATATAAATGCATCCGAAACACATTTGTATCGGTTTAATATGGCGCTATGCCGTCCATCATACCATTAGGGACCAAAAATGGCGTACGGACAGGCCTCCAAGCTGCTTCTCGGACAGTGTAGGGGGGCTTCAGACAATACTGTTTTATGGCAAAACTATGCGTTGTGCCCTCTAATGCCTATCATTTATAAATATGGAAATGCTTTCTAAACACATTCAAACTGTTTTATATGGCCCTATGCCATCCGTCATAGGTTAAGAGACCAAAAATGGCCTACGGACAGGCCTTTAAGCTGCTTCTCGGACAGTGTAGGGGGGCTTCAGACAATACTGTTTTATGGCAAAACTATGCGTTGTGCCCTCTAATGCCTATCATTTATAAATATGGAAATGCTTTCTAAACACATTCAAACTGTTTTATATGGCCCTATGTCGTCCGTCATAGATTTAGAGACCAAAATGGCGTACGGACTTGACTCAATGCTGCTTCTCAGACAGTGTAGGGGGGCTTCAGACAATACTGTCTTATGGCAAAACTATGCGTTGTGCCCTCTGATGCCTATCATTTATGAATATAGAAATGCATCCGGAACACATTTGTATCGGTTTAATATGGCGCTATACCGTCCGTCATAGATTTAGAGACCAAAATGGCGTAGAAACTGGCCTCCAAGCTGCTTCTCAAACAGTGTAGGGGGGCTTCAGACAATACTGTCTTTTTTATGGCAAGACGATGTCTTGTGCCCTCTAATGCCTATCATTTATGAATATAGAAATGCATCCGGAACACATTCATAACTGTTTTAAATGGCCTTAAAGGGGCTTTTATTATTCAGATTTTGTTGGGCCGGAAGTAGAGTCAGTCTCAGCGTAGGGTTGCTTCTGTCAGCCTGTCCGCCCCACTGAATCTGTATGTTGAGAGTGCATGTGACGAGCTGTTTGCGCGGTTTTGGCATAAGCTGGGAGCCATACTACTATTTAACGCTTCCGGTTTCAGTGGCTGCTAAGAGCTGGCTGTTGTCTTCAGGGCCATGTCCGTTTTATGCGTATTTGTGTATATATGCAATGTGACCGATTATGTCCCTTTATTTAAAGCTTCCGTAAAAATGGCGTCTAGTCTTGGGTCACACAAAATTCAACAAAAGCGTTGACATCAGAGACTGCATGAAAGTTGTAGTACAAATAGAAATCTTACTGAATTAACCTGTACTCATTTCATCCTATACACCCTTGATCTTAGGTCTTCCCTTTGTTGACTAGCTTTGTGGTGGCACTCTGCATCACGAGCAGCCTGGAAATCCAAGACCACACGATTACACAAGTAACTGAACATCGCCTATTCGAAGTTATTGTTGATAACCAGATGAAATGCTAATCTCACATCAATGTTGTTTGTAAAACTGTCCAGAAATGTATTAGGCCGTCAACGCAAATATATATTATTGCTGTCGACGCTCAAACTATTCTTGAATGCCCATGCCAAATCCCATATCGATAATGCCTCCATGACATGGGATGGCAGCGGTGACATACACTTGAAGAGGCTTAACTCCTTGCATCGCAGGGCAGTGAAGCAGATCCTTCTGATCCAGCACTTTCTACCGACCAAAAATTTGAAAAACTTAAAATGCTTTCTCTTGACAGTTCTCATAAACAAATGGGTAGTCATGTATAAAATCTGGAATGAAATCCACCCCGAATACTTGTGTAAGCTCTTCACCAAGGCAGCTTCAGGCTATTCAACATCAAGGCATAACTTCATCACACTACGCCCGTGGATAGATTTATTTAAAAACCACCCTCTCATTCTCGGGCACCTCGTTTTAGAATAAACTGCCAGCGCACAAAACACACACTGGTTCACTCCCCTCTTTCAAGGAAAGCCTCTTCAAGTACCTGTTATCTAACAGCTCATTCACTGGTTAAGTTATCCCCATCGCCTCAAGCCTTGATATTAACCTCCGCGCACGCGCTTGTGTGTGCGTACGGCGCGAGAGTGAGTGATTTCAGTGAAACAAGAATTTTAAAGTATATCCTTTTTCTGTTCACATTGTTAGCAATCATAATCGGTGCCCTCCGTTTGGCCTTATCGATCTATTTTGAATGACTTGTGTAGTCTAATAAGAATGTCCCCAAAACTACCTTGAGATCATCTTAATAGAGAAAATATCCTAAAATGTATGGCTTGTTTGCCCACGTCGCTGTCACAAACACACACATGCACACGGCGCTTGATGCCGAAAGTACATTCTCTCGATTAGGTTTGCTTAGCTAGATGTGATGTAATTTGTATCTTGTTTCTTCTTTGCTATAGTATAACGTGGGGGCCGACCACCCATGATGTCATGTGAACGTGCTCCAACCAGACCCATTTCAAAGTCTACGGTATTTTCAATATGGTAGACAAATATGGAAAGACATCCTTCGCAATAAAAATCTGGATAAAAAAGAAGCATCCAATCATTTAGCTCTTTGGGTGTTGGTAGCTGTGTTAGTCGCAATGATCCGTGCAGGACTAAAACATCGTGACTAAAGCCGCTGCTGACACCCAATCATTTAGCTCTTTGGGTGTTGGTAGCCGTGTTAGTCGCAATGATTCGTGCAGGACTAAAACATCGTGACTAACGCCGCTGCTGACATCCAATCATTTAGCTCTTTGGGTGTCGGTAACCGTGTTAGTCACAATGATTCCTGCAGGACTAAAACATCGCGACTAAACCCGCTGCTGACGCCCAAGCATTTAGCTCTTTGGGTGTTGGTAGCCATCTTAGTCGCAATGATTCGTGCAGGACTACAACATCGCGACTAAAGCCGCTGTTGACATCCAAAGGTTTAGGAACACGGAGGCCAGTGAAATGTTCACATCTATGATAAAGTTTTGGAGGTTAATGTGACAACACCAAAGTCACCCCACCACACCCAACTGCCTTGTAATCTTGTTGGTTGCACTCAGTACTGATGTAATTATCCTGGTTGTGTTTACGGACTGTAGAGTGGCTTGGATGGATGTTTTTGTTGTGCTGTCTGGCCTTATGACGGACAATTGAAAATCCTAGTGGAAAGCCTGTTGTAATAGAGTGATAAAAGCAAGTTGTCCCCAGCGACCTGTGATGAGCCTGTTCCCACCTTCCCCTCTGTAGGTACAGAAGGATGACCAGGTTGTCAAATGTGCAGTAGAAAACATCTCGTTACTATACTGACAGATGTGCAGGGGATGTAACGGCTTTGCTGCCCACATGAGATTGCGACAACCGCTAGGCTGTAGGCTGTCCCAATCTTGTTACATCCACAAGTACAGGTGGCGGGATGATTTGCCAGCAGTGTGCTGTTTATCCTACCTAGTTGATGAAGGCATATTGTGCCCAGTCACCTTTGTACAGTAGTCGCACAGCTCTAAGATGGTATAAGAGATTCATACAATGTATGCAGTATCAATATTTTCTGGTGTTAACGTTTAACACGTCTTCACAACACAGCTCTTAGATGGTATTAGAGATTCATACAATGTATGCAGTATCAGTATTGTCTGGTGTTAACATTTAACACGTCTTCACAACACAGCTCTAAGATGGTGTAAGAGATTCATACAATGTATGCAGTATCAGTATTTTCTGGTGTTAACATTTAACACGTCTTCACAACAGAATCTTTAAGTTAACCCTCTTAACACCATGACCACATTTCCAAACTTTTGGAGGCGTCAATAACTATATACTAGTTGTAGGAGATGGATTGATCATGATCATTTCCAAACTTTTGGAGGCGTTGTCAGTGACTATGTACTAGTTGTAGGAGATGGATTGATCACATGATCATTTCAAACTTTTGGAGGTGTTGTCAGTGACTATGTACTAGTTGTAGTGGATGGATTGATCATGATCATTTCCGAACATTTGGAGGCATTGTCAGTGACTATGTACCAGTTGTAGTAGATGGATTGATCATGATAATTCAAGGGTAGCGACAGATGAGCTTGTCGCCTTTAGGCACCAAGCTGATCTGTCGCTACCCTTGAATTATCATGATCAATCCATCTCCTGCTGCATGGTCCTGGGACTATATGAGTTAAATTTATTGAACTCTTTACACCAGGGGGAGCTGGGTAGCTCGGTAGTAGAGTGTTCTCCTCTTGACCAGGATGTTGCGGGTTCGTATCCAGCTGGCATAATGTTCAGACCCTATCGAGTGCCCTGTTTTTTTTTATATCACCTTCATGGTGGACGAGAGACGTTAATCCCTAAACATGTAATTTTGTGTGTGTGTCTTTTCAACAGATGATTGTGATATTGTATACATGTATTATGTATCATCATGGAACTGTGTGCCTTTATTACAGAGGCAGCTGGTGGCTAAAGTTTAAGGTAACTTGAAACTAGAGGGTTGTGATCCGACTGCACTTGTCATTTTGTCTGGAGGGTTCATATGAAACTAGGTTGCATAAAGCGCTTACATTTATTACATGTTGCATTTCCCTCCTGTGTGATGTACTACTACTAGTGTTGTGTTTTGTGTTGACCAGGCACCTTGATTTGAGCTGAACTGAGGGCTTCTGGGCACTACTGTGGATACAAAATGGAGTCACATGACTCACTGGTGACAGCAGACGTGAAGATAGAGATTGATGTGGCAGAGGAAGATGAGACTTGCATAAAGCAAGAATATGATATTGGTACGTACGCACCTATGTGTACAGCAAATCTCTTTATACAAACACTTTTATTCAAGATTCAGAAAATTTATGGTGTCGGTCTGACTGACAACCTTTCTTTCATTAGGATCAGTATGCTAAAAAAGTGAAACCCCACCCAGGTCTGACCTGGATACTTGGGTGGGGTTAACTACTTTTTAGTTCCCAGGGTCACCTTGGTCAGCCTCACAGGGTAGGTTTTCCCCTCTATTCTGGGGCATGTGTTTCTGTCTACCCTTGGTTTATTCACCTTAATTTTCCTTTTTTAAATTCTCCCTACTGTCCACACTGCCTGTAGCTCTTGATATTGGATAATGGTCTTAGCGTTATTTAGGCCCCATGTCGTAGGTTTATTTAACGTATTGTTGCTGTCAGGACGTTAAGCAATATACAATCAATAAAAGAAGCGAAAGACACATGCGCTAACAATTTCAGCCACATTATCATAATGGTAAAATTAAATGTCTCACTTCTCAGTATCCCCACACCCACCCCTCGTGCGACAAAAAAATAACCAAAAAAAAAAACCCCACACACACACACACAACCTACCACGAGACCAAAGTGTCAGTGGTATAGTAGGTAATACTGCCATTTGCAAGATGCCACTGCAACATTCTGAGGTGCAAGTTCTCGAAAGCGTCAACAAGAAGAGAGAGATACGCTAGTCAATGCACTCCTCATTTAGAAGGTAGATAGCTGAGGGTACAAAGCTGCCCTTGTAGCATTTGGTTTTAACAAGAGGAGCTTTAAACCCACAGCCAGACAGGAGCTTTTGGAGGTGCTTAGAAATGCAGTGGGAAGTGGTGGCTGCCAGCCTCGGGCCCTTGCGTATCATTCTCGTCCTGTAGAGACTGTCAGGGCTCTCCAACCTGCCCCCAGAGATTTCCTTACTAAGCCTATCAGCTTTGTTCAGCTTCCTCAAGTTCTTCTCGCCCTGGGTGCCGAACCATGAGACAAATGTTGTTTGTTTTTTGCATGTGCATGGTTTTTGGCTCAAGTGCAAAGCAAAAGTGAGTATGTTCTGGGCCAGTGGTTGTCCGTCCATCGTCCGTCTGCCGTCGTCCATGGTAAACTTTAACGTTGCGTTACATTTGTGGTTGTATTGTTCTGTGAGAGCAAGCATGTATTAATCGTAGGAAACGATCCAATATTTATTTGAGCTATCATGATTATGAATCACTTATATTTTAGTAAAATTCGCTATCGTTCACACCGAGAGCAGAATTAACTATGTTGTGATACACAAAACTGAATCGCTAAGAGTCTAGAAACCGCTCGAGTAATCACCATTGTTTTGTTTGCGCGTAAAGTTAGCAGCCAGTATGTGTTATAAAAAGTCGTGTCATTTTCAGAGAATGCGGGCAAGGTCATGACCTGTCTAGCGTACTCTTGTGTCATGTCATAACGCACCGGGATTTCCCAAAATAGGGGCTGGAAATAGCAGCCAGCTTTTTGTAGACCATTCTTGTGTATTCTTTTTTCATTAATAATAATATTTATGAGTTTTGGTTACATATTCTTTTTTGATTGGTTGCGTTGTATGAATTTGCAGGATTATTCTGGAAAGCCAAATACTATAAAAGGCTGTGTTTAGAAGCACGTGTGTACATTGTTCAGTTGTATAATTGCAGTGTATCGTAAGCATATTGACATTGGAGAGAGATACGTCAGGTATCGTGGTACATTGTCAGTGACGGAGTTATGCAGTGTATGGTGATGTACATTGTATGAGAGACGCATTGTGTCAGAAGTGTTGACATTTTGTGGAGGAGACATTGTATCAGTGTTGATGCATTTGTGAACACATTGTGTGGAGATCGCACACAGCAGTTTAGCCTATGCTCTTTAGTTTTCAGCTGGCTGCCCGCTGGTGCGTGCCAGCACACTTAGAGATCGGCTTCGTGGGAGCACTGAGATAGCGAGGCAGCCTCCTTCCCCTTACTATCAGTGCGCTAAATACCATCAGTGATAAGGCACCAGCTATGCGGTCTCGCTTCCGCTGGGGATTCGAATAGCACAGCAGCCGTCTTTGTTTACAGTACTACTGTGCTTGACCCCGATTAGCTCTTAGCCTCTGCTGCATACATCGGCAAATAAGCTGTAAATTACAGATGTTGTCTGTGAACCGGAATTAATTAACCTGCAGTTGTGAGTGATTATTTGAACATACGTCGTCTTGTAGAGGTGAAATTGTACTATCTTTGGACACCAAACATGCTGGGGTAACCTGCGTGGATGTGTGTCATGCACTGGCTTAAAGTATCACTAGGAGACTGATTAGATGCAGCCTTCTGTTAGTTTATCAAACTTTTTATCACATCACTGTTTATAAACAAAAGTTTCTGAAAAGTTCAAAGTCAGTGCTGTCAACAGATGTCTTAACGGGCATATCCCATGCTAAAAACTTCAATCAACATACCTGAGTCCTGCTACAGCCGGTTTGGTGGGCCAAGTGAAAACGGTAATCCATTCAGAGCACGCCGACATGAAGTATGCAAATTTCACCGATTCAGTCAATGTTTTTAACAATATCACAATTTTAACACAGTTTAAAAACAATACACAAAGCAGAGGTTTACTGTTTGCTGTTCAGAGATTCAGTTCCGGCTTATTGTCACATTCAAATGGCTCAAAATGAGTGTGTCTACAGGGTCACTATGATCCTGCGTCTAAACTTGATAGGCCGATCAGTGTCATTTTTTGGAATACCTGATGAAAATGTGGAGAAACCAAAGCCAAATGTTCTGTCACAAAGGATTCAAAGCTTCTGTTGAGGATCTCTCTGTGCCCATGATATTGACCGTAAACATCAAATACCAGTAGAAGGTTGTAAAGAATCTACACGCTTCCTGACTTTTGCTGATGTTGATGTTGATGCCGTACATGATGAAGACGGACTGAAAGAGAGATCAGGAAAAGAATCCCCGACATTATCGAGATCTTTTCTTTTGGGTGCAGCTAGTTTGTTTTTGGCTGGATGCGGTCAGCCACCTTATGACTGCTGCTTGAAATGACTACATGTTTGACAGTCATCAACAAAAAGAGTTTCATCAAAGGCTACCCAAAGATCACACGTTTTGTGAATGCCTGTAGAGCTTGTGCGTTCCACTTGTTTACTTAATCTGACAAGCTTAGCATGACACATGAAACAATTATTTTTAGAATGCTTCCCTTCCTGGTCGTTGAGCACATCAATGTTGTAACACAAAATATATCTGGTGTATTTAGTGCACAAACTGATACACGGGTTTGTTTTTGTCTTTGACTGCTCGCCTAGACCTTCTACCACAAAGTCGACACAAAGAATTCACAGCTTCCAAATGTCTTGGAAAGGAATGTTCATTCTCCATGGTTTTAACACGCGATACTTTACTGACATAAATGCATCAGATAAGGGCACGTACACATAGTGAACAACAGGGATGTCACTGGCCGTCGGACACCGGACATAGTCCGATTGACTTGGCCTAATGTCCGATGAACAGAAAGATCAGCAGGACAAATGTCCGATTGTTTGTTTCAAAAAGAGGACATGTGTCCGATTGTTTTTCCGTTGATCGCGGACACCGCTAGCGACATTTCTTTCCGAGTAGGCTGGCGCTTTGCGGTAGTTGGCTTTACACTGCGCGAGCGAGTGACGTGTAGTGTGTTATTCCCGGCAACGCCCTCTGATTGGCTGACCCTAAAGTTCTAGCTATTTTTAGCGAAAGCGAGACTGCGCGAGCGAGGGTCGTGTAGAGTGTGATTCCGTAAACATCGCCTTCTGATTGGCTGCCCCTAAAGTTCAGCTATTTTCAGCTAGGAGGGGTACCACTGTTCAACAGGACTCAGAAAAACCATCCACTTCTGCTGAGTGATCAGCTCATATCAGTTCCACTGAGTCTGAGGGTGTCATTTTGATTTTCAAGTCAGTGTAGCAGCCTACTACATGTAGTGACGTTTCAGATAAATCTAACAAATGTAACCTATTGACAAGGCCTTTTTAAAGTATTTTCTGCATTAGTTTTCTACATTTGTTCATCATGTCTATTAGCCACAAAAGTGTGAGAATTTAAATCTTTAACTCATTTGCTACCAGAAACCTGCTGTGGCCCATGCTGGAAGCATGGGCCACAGCAGGTTTCTGGTAGCGAATGGGTTAATGACAACATGAACAAGTAAACAAAAAAAATAGTAACTGGAATGATTTTTTTTTCTTATACATTTTCTTACAGAAAGCTCATCTCCTTTTGTTATAGCCTTAGGCTTACTAATCATTACATTTCCGTTTAGTCAGTACATGGTCTAATATTTTTATAATGCTATTCTAGTCAGTACATTTCCTTGCACTGTGAATTCCTTGAAGTGCCAAAATGACAGTTTAGTTTGTGAGTTGTGAGCCTGAGCATGAAGAATTTGCTACCTCTGTTACAAGGCCCTGATATGTTTTTCATGCAAATCTGCGATGACAGTATTATCTGAATGACATAATAACTTGTTCACTTTTCTTTGCCTTTTTACGTTTATGTCCTTTTCGTCAACAGTCAATAAATATCTCACTCAGCCTGTGTTTATGTGGTTTCTGTTTTACTATCCGTTTTGTCACACGCGAAATGTCCTATTGTTTTGTTCCAATTCAGGACAAATGTCCTATCCCTCTGCCACCCTCCAGGACATTTGTCCTATAGGTGTCCAGCTCCAGTGACATCCCTGGATACATCCGGCACTGAAACTCAGTTTTTTTACACACTCGCACTGTCTACCGCGGAAGGAAAGTTCCTCGAACTACACACATTTTAATCACGTAATAACCACAGAAGTCAAAGCTGATTACAAAAGAAACTTACATGAGCTTGAAGAGGACATTTTCAAGCATAGTATTACATAATGATATTTACGATTGTAACTTTGTAGCCACGGTAATAATAAGTTATAAACAGGCTAAACTGGTCACATGTATGACAGCCTTCAACAAGAAACAAAGAGTGCTATGCTTCCCGCCTGCAGCTCTGCTGAGCCTGCAGTGACCCGCGCACTTATCAGTGAAGTGTGTCACAGCCGGGTCAGAGCCAAACTAAAGAGAGCGATTTACAGAAGGGTAAACTGTCGTGCACATCGTTACAATAAAATATTGTTGGAACTGTTACTCCAGTGTGGTCTACATTCTTAAGCCACGTGTGACGGGTTGCAGCTGAGTGAAGTTTCTTTAAAAGAACCTTAATTACGTGCGTGCATCTGGTGTGATATCATACTACGACTATGACTCAACATGTAACACGTTGACATAAATATTTTTTCTCAAATACTATTGACAACTTCAAAGCCAAACTTGGTACAGAAATACTTGATGGGAAGACCTTCTATGCATACTAATTTGGTTGATTCCTCAAAAAGGTGAAGGGTCATAAGAGCTCAAGAAATAGGTAAAAAAAAAAAGCAAAAAAAAAAAAGCCATATTTTGACAAAAGATGTTTTCTCAAATACCATTTACAACTTCAAATCTAAACTTGCTACAGAGATTCTTATGGTAAGACCTATCTATGCATACTAATTTGGATGACCCTTCCCCCCACCCGGGTCTGCTCTGGGGGACTTGGGTTGGGTTAGGTATTTTTAGTTCCCAGGTCACCTGGTCAGCCCACAGGGTGGGTTTTCTCTCATTCTGGGCATGTGTTCTGTCTACCCTTTGTCCATCACTGTATTTGCCTTTTAAAACTCCCTACTGTCTGCATGCCTGAGCTCTGATATGGATGTGTGTGCTAAGGTCTTAGCTTATTGGGCCCATGGTTAGGTTATTAATGTTTGACCGGCTGCGACATACATTCATGTTCTGTTTATTTTTTTCACAAGCATGCAGCAGTCCTGAGAAGCCTGTTGCTGTCGGACGTTAAGCATGTACAATCATCATCAATCATGGATGACCCTCAGAAGGTCAAGGGTCACAAGAGCTCAGGAAATAGGTCAACAAGAAAGGCAAAGCCCTTATGGCTCGCGTGTATGACCGAGCCACACATTCATGACAGTAAGTAAAGGCATGGCTTCCGCACCAACAAAATTTTGTTTCCTCACAATTTAGTAAGTTTTCATACATCTGTCAAACCCCTTTGACCCTTGAACTTTGCGATAAGTCAACTAAATTAGTATACATAGGCACTCTTATCATCAGCTACCTATGTGCCAATTTGATTAAAAGTTCACAAAACAATATTGATTATAACTACAATTCTATAAAAAATTGGCATTTTACACACATTTGCAGACTACTTGTGACCCTTGACCTTTCCGAGGGGTCATCAAAATTAATACGCATAGATAGGTTTTACCATCAGATATCTCTGTACTAAGTTTGGTTTGAAGTTCAAAATAACAATTGAGATAAAAACATTTTTTCTCAAAATATGGCTATTTTGGACCCGTTTCCTGAGATCTTGTGACTCTTGACCTTTCTGAGGGTCATCCAAATTAGTATGCATAGATAGGTCTTACCATCAGGTGTCTCTGTAGCAAGATTGGGTTTGATGTTGTACCGTTAACCTTTCCAAGGGTTTAACATAATTAGTATGCATAGAAAGTCTTACCATCAGGTATCATTGTATCAATGTATCAATGTGAGAGGTACCTCCAACACCAGCAAGACCTCTATCATGTCTTTGTGGATTTTAAGGAATCGTTTGACAGGGTGGTCAGTTGGTCTCATGGTGTCATAACAACCACCTACAGTTGAACGTGGGCAAGACGGAGGAGATGATAGTCGACTTCCGAAAGCCTGGCAGTGGACCAACTTCCGAGAACCCACTCCCATCTCCTCAGCCCCTGGTCCCCCCACCCAGTGTCTGCCCTGGGGGGCTTGGGTGGTTAACTACTTTTTAGTTCCCAGGGTCACCCTGGTCAGCCCCACAGAGAGGGTTTCCCTCTATTCTGGGGCATGTGTTTCTGTCTACCCTTGGTCCATTCACCTGTATTTTTGTCTTTTTAAAACTCTCCCAACTGTCTGTGCTGCCTCTAGCTCTTGATATTGGATGTGTGTTGCTAAATGGTCTTAGCTTTATTTAGGCCCCATGTCATAGGTTTATTTAACATATTGGACCGGCTGGCGACATACATTCAATGTTCTGTTTATTTATTTTTTATTTTTTTTAATTTTTTTTTCACAAGCAGTGCAGGCACGTCCTGAAAAAGTCTTGTTGCTGTAGGGATGTTAAGCAATGTACAATCAATCAATCAATCATTTAACTACAGCCATTGGTCTATATCCTTATCTGTAAGTACTATAATGTAGCTTGCATATGGCAGTGTACACATTTGAAGCTTTTAGCCTCAGTATGCTTTGGGTTAAAGAAAGTCTTTTTATGTTCTCCTTTGTCGCATGGTTCAGCTCCCCGGGTGAGAAAAACTTGAGGAAGCTGAACAAGATAGTCAGGCTCAGTGAGAAAATCTTTGGGGGCAGGTTGGAGAGCCTTGACAGTATCTACAGGACAAGAATGATACGCATGGGCCTGAGGCTGGCAGTTGACACTTCCCACTGCCTTTCTAAGCACCTTCAAAAGCTCCCGTCTGGTCGTAGGTTCAAGGCTCCTCTTGTTAAAACCAAACGCTACAAGAGCAGCTTTGTACCCTCTGTCACAGACCCCCCACCTGGGTCTGCCCTGGTGGACTTGGGTGGGATTAACTACTTTTTAGTTCCCAGGGTCACCCTGGTCAGCCCCACAGGGTGAGTTTTCCCCTCTATTCTGGGGCATGTGTTTCTCTCTACCCTTGGTCCATTCACCTGTAATTTCCTTTTTTAACCCCTGCCCGGTCTGCCCTGGGGGACTTGGGTGGGGTTAACTACTTTTTAGTTCTCAGGGTCACCCTGGTCAGCCCCACAGGGTGGGTTTCCCTTCTATTCTGGGGCATGTGTTTCTGTCTACCCTTGGTCCATTCACCTGTATTTGCCTTTTTAAACTTTCCCTACTGTCTGCGCAGGCTCAAAGACACAGCGGACCCAGTAGACTCCTCCCCTGAAACACTTTGGGAACAACTGAAAACTGCTATTGCAAAATCCTCTGCAGAAGTCTTGGGTTTCGCCAGAAAGAAGAACAAAGACTGGTTTGACGAAAACGATGTAGAGATCCAGGAACGCCTAGCAAAAAAAAGAGCCGCCCATCAGGCCCACCTAGCCCAGCCTTCCTGCCCTGTGAAGAAGTCTGCCTTCCGCCTCGTCTGCAGCAGTCTCCAGCGCAAGCTCAGAGATCTCCAGAATGAGTGGTGGACCAGACTTGCACAGAGGACCCAGCTTTGTGCTGACAATGGTGACTACAGGGGCTTCTACGAAGCACTGAAAGCAGTGTATGGTCCCAGGCACCTGGTACAAAGTCCCCTGCGAAGCGCGAATGGCCAGGCACTCCTCACAGATAATACCTCCATCTTGAACCGCTGGTCGGAATACTTTCAGAGCCTCTTCAGCGCTGAGCGCACTGTTCAAGAAGCAGTCGTCCTACAAATCCCACACCTCCCAGTAAAGGTTGAATTGGACGAACCGCCCACCGCTGAAGAGACCCTCACAGCCATCCACCAGCTCAAGAGTGGCAAAGCAGCAGGCAGTGATGGAATACCGCCAGAGATCTGGAAACATGGAGGCACAGCACTGCACAACAAGCTCCATGACCTCTTTCTCTGCTGCTGGGAGGAAGGAACACTACCAAAAGATCTCCGTGATGCAGTCGTTATCACCCTGTACAAGAACAAAGGCGAGAAGTCTGACTGTTCCAACTATCGGGGAATTACCCTGCTGTCCATTGCTGGGAAAATCCTTGCAAGGCTGCTCCTGAATCGGCTGGTACCTGCCATCGCTGAAGACCAACTCCCAGAGGGCCAGTGTGGCTTCAGAGCAAACAGGAGCACCACCGATATGGTCTTTGTGCTGAGACAGCTACAGGAGAAGTGCCGCGAGCAGAACAAAGGGCTGTACGTAACATTTGTCGACCTAACAAAAGCGTTCGACACTGTAAGCAGGCAAGGCATGTGGCAGATCCTGGAGCGACTTGGCTGTCCCCCAAAGTTCCTCAACATGATTGTCCAGCTACACGAGGACCAGCAAAGCCAGGTCAGACTCAACAATGACCTCTCAGAACCATTCCCTATTCTCAGCGGCGTAAAGCAGGGCTGCGTGCTGGCACCGACCCTCTTCACCATCTTTTTTAGCATGATGTTGAAGCAGGCCACAGTGGACCTCGATGATGACGATGCAGTGTACATCAGGTATCGTCTCGATGGCAGCCTGTTCAACCTCAGGCGACTGCAGGCCCACACGAAAACCCTAGACCAACTGATTCGTGAGCTGCTTTTTGCTGATGATGCTGCCCTCGTTGCACACACAGAGAGAGCCCTGCAGCGCATCACGTCTTGCTTCGCAGATGCTGCCCAGCTCTTTGGACTCGAGGTCAGTCTGAAAAAGACAGAGGTCCTCCATCAGCCGGCACCCAAGACAGTGTATCGCCCTCCTCACATCACCATTGGCGAGTCTGAACTAAAGTCAGTGCACCAGTTTACTTACCTTGGCTGCATTATCACGTCGGACGCCAAGCTGGACAAGGAGCTTGACAGCAGGCTGGCAAAAGCGAACAGCGCTTTCGGGCGACTTTTCAAGCGGGTGTGGCACAATCAACAGCTGAAAACAGGCACCAAGATCAGCGTGTACAGAGCTGTGGTCCTCACCACCCTGCTGTATGGTTCCGAGTCCTGGGCCCTCTACCGCAGCCAACTACGACTCCTCGAACGCTTCCACCAGCGCTGCCTGCGTACCATCCTGGGCATTCACTGGAGTGACTATGTCACCAACGTCGAGGTCCTTGAACAGGCTGAAACTGTGAGCATCGAGGCTTTGCTGCTGCGGACACAGCTCCGCTGGGCGGGGCATGTCTCCAGGATGGAGGATCATCGCCTACCAAAGATCACCCTGTTCGGCGAGCTTGCTACTGGACACCGTGACAGAGGGGCACCAAAGAAGAGATACAAAGACTGTCTCAAGAAGTCACTTAGTGCCTGCCAAATCGACCACCACCAGTGGTCTTCGCTTGCTGCGGACCGTGACACTGGCGCTCCACCATTTACAAGGCAGCTGTCTCCTTTGAGGACTCTCACAGAGCTAGCCTTAAGGACAAGCGGCTCAGGAGAAAAAACAGAGATGCCGCAGCTCAGAACCCTGGCCATACCTTCCCCTGCAGCCACTGCGGTCGAACCTGCCTGTCTCGGATTGGCCTTCGCAGCCACGAACAAGCCTGCAGACGTCGTGGGCAACTCCTATAAAATCTTCGTTCGCGAAGTCAAGCCAAGCGACTGTCTGCGCTGCCTATAGCTCTTGATATTGGATGTGTGTTGCTAAATGGTCTTAGCTTTATTTAGGCCCAATGTTGTAGGTTTATTTAACGTATTAGACCGGCTGGCGACATACATTCAATGTTTATTCTGTTATTTATTTTTTTCACAAGCAGTGCCGGCACGTCCTGAGAAAGTCTTGTTGCTGTTGGGACGTTAAGCAATGTACAATCAATCAATCCCTTTTTTAAACTCTCCCTACTGAGTGCGCTGCCTGTAGCTCTTGATATTGGATATGTGTTGCTAATGGTTTTAGCTTTATTTAGGCCCCATGTCATAGGTTTATTTAACGTATTGGACCAGCTGGCGACATACATTCAATATTGTTTAGTTTTTTTTCACATGCAGTGCAGGCATGTCCTGAGAAAGTCTTGTTGCCGTCGGGAAGTTAAGCAATGTACAATCAATCAATCGATCTGTCACGGACTAGGGAAAGATGGTGGTTTGTTTGTGATGTGGGTGTAGGTTATATAATCTTGTTAACAGGGGGATCTCCGCTCACACACTCACACTCTCATCATTGTAGCTATACACTCTCATCATTGTAGCTATAAACTTCTCATTCATCACATTTCTCTCACTCTGGAGAGGGTCGTCTCGCATGTGCTTCCCACACACGCATTCATCCAACTGATTCACTAAGGAACTCAGTTACTGAAATGCTAACTATGTTGATTATTTACATAAAAGCATTAAATTCTCATGATGTACGTTGATTCAATTGTCTGCACATAGATGTTCACACCAATGGTCCTGTTTATTTCCCCAGAAGAGGGAGAAGCAGAAACACCACTGGCTTACTCTGAGACAGATGGACACCACAGGGACTTTCCAGCCACTGGTGATGACACAGTCAACACGGCTGGTAAAGACACAGACACCAGTACTGTTGGAGACACAGTCAACATTACTGATGAAGACACAGTCAACACTGCTCCTAAAAACACAGTCACCAATACTGGTACAGACACGGACAACGCTGCCGGTGTGGAGAGAGATGGTCCTGTTCAACACCTACAAGTCAAACTGGAGCCAGCTATCAAGGTCGAACCTGGTGTCTGGCTTGAACTTGGGACCAGCAAAGAGTCTGGGGTTAATCTGGAACCAGACATCAAGCTAACGTCAGTCTCTGTGCCCAGTGTTTACAGTGACATTAACTGTGACACTAAACATGACATCAAGCTAGCGTCAATCTGTGTGCCCAGTGTTTACAATGACATGGACTGTGACACTAAACATGACATCAAGCTTGCGTCAATCTGTGTGCCCAGTGTTTACAATGACATGGACTGTGACACTAAATATGACATCAAGCTAGCGTCAATCTGTGTGCCCAGTGTTTACAGTGATATGAACTGTGACACTAAACCTGACATCAAGCTAGCGTCAATCTTTGTGCCCAGTGTTTACAGTGACATGGACTGTGACACTAAACATGACATCAAGCTAGCGTCAATCTTTGTGCCCAGTGTTTACTGTGACAGGGACTGTGACACTAAACATGACATCAAGCTAGAGTCCAACTCTGTGTCTGGTGTTATTAGTGACATGGACTGTGACACTAAACATGACATCAAGCTACCATCAATCTCTGTGTCTGGTATTATCAGTGACATGGACTGTGACTTGGGGGTTTCTGTGGATCTTGATGGTAAAACTTTGTCAACAGAAGGAAAACCCATGACCACAGAAAGTGCCAGTGCTGAAGAGAGTCGGATGCCATTTGTATGTGGGTTGTGTGATGCATGTTTCCAGTTGTCCAGTCAGTTGATACAACACATGTCTACTCACACAGGGCAGAAGCCTGACACTGTTACCACAGAGCAGAAGACAACTACTGCTGACAGTTCATGTATTGATGTACAGACATCAGCAGATACATCAAGTGGGAGAACATGGTTTTGTAGGCACTGCAAGGCAAATTTCCACATGCCACATACATGTACAGAAGATGGTTTAAGTAGTGCTCACACTGGCCAGAAGCCACATACGTGTACAGAGTGTAGTGCTAGCTTTGCTGTATCTAGTACCTTGAAAGCACACATGACACACACAGGCAAGGAGCCACATAAGTGTACAGAGTGTAGTGCTAGCTTTGCTGTATCTAGTTACTTGAAAAGACATATGCTGATACACACAGGCCAAAAGCCACATAGGTGTACAGATTGTAGTGCTAGCTTTGCTGTATATGGTTACTTGAAAAGACACATGCTGATACACACAGGCCAAAAGCCACATAGGTGTACAGTGTGTAGTGCTAGCTTTGCTGTATCTGGTTACTTGAAAAGACATATGCTGACACACACAGGCCAAAAGCCACATAGGTGTACAGAGTGTAGTGTTAGCTTTGCTGTATCTGGTTACTTGAAAAAACACATGTTGACACACACAGACCAAAAGCCACATAAGTGTACTGAATGTAGTGCTACGTTCATTCGATCTAGTGAGTTGAAAACACACATGCTGACACACACAGGCCAAAAGCCACACAAGTGTACAGTGTGTAGTAATAGCTTTGCTGTATCCAGTAACTTGAAAAGACACATGCTGACACACACAGGCAAGAAGCTACATAAGTGTACAGAGTGTAGTGCTACTTTCTCTCTTTCTAGTCACTTGAGAAGACACCTGCTGACACACACAGGCCAGAAGCCACATAAGTGTACAGAGTGTAGTGCTACTTTCACTCGATCTAGTGACTTGACAAAACACATACTGATACACACAGGCCAGAAGCCACTTGGTGGTACAGAGTGTAGTGCTACTTTAACTCGATCTAGCACCATGAAAAGACACATGCTGACACACACAGGCCAGAAACCACATAAGTGTACAGTGTGTAGTGCTAGCTTTGCTTCATCTGGTATCTTGAAAAGACACATGCTGACACACACAGGCCAAAAGCCACATAAGTGTACAGTGTGTAGTAATAGCTTTTCTGTATCCAGTAACTTGAAAAGACACATGCTGACACACACAGGCCAGAAGCCACATAAGTGTACTGGATGTAGTGCTACTTTCACTCAATCTAGTCACTTAAAAAGACACATGCTGATACACACAGGCCAGAAGTCACTTAGTGGTACAGAGTGTAGTGCTACTTTAACTCGATCTAGTACCTTGAAAACACATGCTGACACACACAGCCCAGAAGCCACCTAGGTGTGCAGAGTGTTGCGCGAGCTTTGCTTTAAAAACACACATACTGACACACACAGGCCAGAAGCCGCATAAGTGTACAGAGGGTAATGCTAGTTTGACAAAATCTTATACTTAGAAAATACGCATGCTGAATCACACAGGCCAGAAGCCACATGAGTGTACTGTAGTGCTATTTTCATGCAATATAATAACCTGAAAAGACACATGTTGACGCATACATAGGTGTACAGAATGTAGCGCTAGTTTCGCTCACTCTTGTACCTTAAAAACACATTCTGACACACAGGCAAGAAGCCACACAAATGTACAGAATGTAGTGCTAATTTCACTAAATCTGGTTGCTAGTTCTACAAAATTATTTTCCTTGAAACACACACAGTAGTAGTGTAGTAGTAGTGTGTGTGAGGACACAATAGGCCGTGAAGCCTTTGCTAATGTTCTTTGACAACACACATAGTAGTATTGTAGTAGTAGTGTGTGTGAGGACACAATAGGCCGTGAAGCCTTTGCTAATGTCTTTTCTTCTACAAATTTAATTACTTTATGGGTCTGTTATACATGCATATTTTCCTACAAACATTCATTGTAGCAGTAGATTATCCCTTAAATTTTGGTAATTCATCCAGCAGGTTTTTAACAGAATGTATGTTAGATGCTTTTTAAAAAAAGAAACTGGTAAATCATTTAAACAGTAGCAACTCTTGTTAGAAAAACAGAACTTCCGCAGGATAGTGTTACAATGCCGTACAAAGATTTCCCCTCAGTTTCGAGGTCTGTCGCAAAACAGTGCTGCAAAAAAGTCATTTCTACTTAGGTCGTCGATGCCTTGTAAATTTTAAAAACTTGGATTAAGTCTCCACGTATTCTACGTCCACGTAAGGAGTGTAGTCCGAAGTATTTGAGTCTATCTAAGTAAGTCATATTTCTACATTCTTTAACCAACTTTGTTGCTTGTCTCTGTACCCTTTCGAGTGCAACTGATTGTCTCTTTAAACCTGGGTACCATACAGTGTTTGCATATTCTAAATGTGGTCTGACTAGTGATTTATACAATATTCAGTTGCCACATTCCTTCTGCGATACATGAAGATTAGTAGCGACTGCTCTCTCTCTTTCTTTGTCTAGTTTGCCAAAATGTTAATGTGTTGTCTAAGCGTGTTTCTTTCTCCGTTGGGTACTTCTTTAGTGAATTTTACAGTTTACTAAAAATGTCCTTATCCAAATAATTAAAGGCTCTCCTGACTACTCCAACCATTTTGTTGGCCTTATTGATACAGTTCTGAATATGAGGGTCAAAAGATAAAACTTTATGAAAAACAACACCTAAGTCTCTTTCTTCCTCACAGGATGACACCTTAATGTCACTGTTAACTTTCATCAGGTAATCATGTTCAGGATGGTTCCTTCCAGCATGCAAGACCTTACACTTCTCTACATTAACATGCAAGCCAGAAGCCACATGGGTGTACAGAATGTGGTGCTGTTTGTGCTTTATCAGGTAACATGAAAACACACATGCTGACACACACAGGCCAGAAACCACATAATTGTATTGCTAGCTTTTCTTTATGTGTTAACATGAAAATACACATGATAACAAATACAGTGGAGTCCAGTTAACACGAACTCGCTTTACACGAAATTCCGGTTAACATGAACTGTTTTTGCATTCCCGGCCGACGGCCTTCTTATTCTGTATTAAAATTTCACTGATAACACGAAATGCTTAACATGAAATTTCGCTTTACACGAAGCTGGTTTCGGTTCCCAACCAGAGCAATTTCACTATTATTCACCTGTTTAACACGAACACAGATTCCATTCACAGAAAACCAATTCACGCGTCGCTCTCGCGCTGTGGAAGTACACATGACAGATTAGAGCGAACTCTAGTCTGTGATTGGCTGAATAGCCTTCGGCTGTTGTAATCTGTCTTCTCATTGGCTAGCATTTCTGTACTGTATTCATGTTGTATCATTCGTGTACCAACACAACCCTTTTACCGATGCGGGATTGTACTTCAGCCTGTGTTGCTTTTACCTGAGGATTGTAACTTAGTATGGATTTTACCTGATGGATTTACATTAAATACTCGAGCTGTACACGTTTCCTTGTGTTTTCCTAGCCCCACCCGGGTCTGCCCTGGGGGACTTGGGTGGGGTTAGGTATTTTTTAGTTCCCAGGGTCACCCTGGTCAGCCCCACAGGGTGGGTTTTTCTCTCTATTCTGGGGCATGTGTTTCTGTCTCCCCCTTGTCCATTCACCTGTATTTGCCTTTTTAAAACTCTCCCTACTGTCTGCACTGCCTGTAGCTCTTGATATTGGATGTGTGTTGCTAAATGGTCTTAGCTTTATTTAGGCCCCATGTGTTAGGTTTATTTAATGTATTTGACCGGCTGGCGACATACATTCAATGTTCTGTGTTTTTTTTTCACAAGCAGTGCAGGCACGTCCTGAGAAAGCCTTGTTGCTGTCGGGACGTTAAGCAATGTACAATCAATCAATCAATTGTGTTTTCCTAGCGAGCTGAAGGTATGCATAGAAAGTACGATAATGTGCACTTTTAACCTGGTACTCATTCACGCACACATCTTACACACTTTCTCCTTGAGGGCCGTGATCAATTTTGAGGCCATATTGGTTAACACGAAATACGGTTAACACGAAGTGATTTTCCGTGTCCCCAGAAATTCGTGTTAAGCAGACTCCACTGTACATGCCAGAAGTCACGTGTACAGAATGGAGTGCTAGTTTTGCTCTATCTGGTAACTTGAAGAGACACATAGTTCGGTACAAATTGGGGTGTAACTGAGCTTTATCTCTGAGCAATAATACACATTTGAAGATGTCTGCCTTACTTGTTTAATGAGAGGATGAGTATGTTTCAGACTCCTTACTGTTTAAGGATAATAAAAGGTTTATTTCCCAATGTCTCTGCGAGGTCAGAAACTTTGGCAAATAAACATGTACAAAATAAATATAGTTGCACTTTTTTTGTAGATAATTGTCAGTGAATTTGTAAATGTTCATGGTATAGTTTGTATGCATGTGTGAGAGAGACTGACGTGTATTTGTGTAATAATACTCAACTGCAAACAAACTGAAAAATGTCACAAACACTTGAATACAAATTACCCCACCCGGGTCTGCCCTGGGGGACTTGGGTGGGGTTAGGTATTTTTTAGTTCCCAGGGTCACCCTGGTCAGCCCCACAGGATGGGTTTTTCTCTCTATTCTGGGGCATGTGTTTCTGTCTACCCTTTGTCCATTCACCTGTATTTGCCTTTTTAAAACTCTCCCTATTGTCTGCACTGCCTGTAGCTCTTGATATTGGATGTGTGTTGCTAAATGGTCTTAGCTTTATTTAGGCCCCATGTGTTAGGTTTATTTAATGTATTTGACCGGCTGGCGACATACATTCAATGTTCTGTTTATTTTATTTTTTTTCACAAGCAGTGCAGGCACGTCCTGAGAAAGCCTTGTTGCTGTCGGGACGTTAAGCAATGTACAATCAATTGAATACAAATTACCTTTATTTTCTAAAGCCAGACTCAATCACACTGAAAAAAATGTTAACTTAAACTAAAGTCTGAGCATAGATCTATGGTATACATGAAAGCATAAGTCCGTTACTTTAAATAGCAACACGTGCAGCGTAAGCAGTAACCTGTAACTTTAGCAGACGCGTAATGTTCACTTAGAACAGTACATAGTGTCTGCATGCCAACACACCATAAGATCAACATTTCTTTACATAATGTATTTCTGTGTATCTGCCTCTGAAATTCTAATATTGTCACTAGACTTCCTGTGTGCTGTCGACACCCTGTCTCAAAACAGACACCTGGAAGCTCATTACGTAATACATCAACTTTTGCAATAGGTGTTGATACTTACAGTAATAGACTATGATAACAGTCACGTGACCCATTTAACTCATTCTACCCCAGACACACCACAGCAAAATAAAGATCGACCATGATAGTTCAAGGGTGATGCCAGAATAGCTTGGCGCCTATGGGCGCAAGCTATTCTGGCATCGCCCTTGAACTATCATGGTCGATCTGTGTCCTGCACTGCAATGCAGTCTTCAGAGGACGACTTCAAAATTTGGGGATTTCGGTCTTGGGGTAGAATGAGTTAACTCATTACAGCAGGAGGATGACAGTTTTTCATATTATCCTTTCAGGTGTATGTCACAGTTTTGGAGACGGACTGATCAGGATAATTCAACGCAGGTGTTGAAATAACTTGGCATCACACTAGAACCATCATGGTTGATTCATATCCTGCCATAACAAGTGAGGGCTTCTCTGGTTTAACCATGATAGTTCAAGGATGCTGTTGGAATAGATTTTAGGTGCTAAGGTATGCCAACATCACCCTTGAACTATCCTAGTCCATCCGCATCCTATCAAAGCAATTTAAGGCTTCATGGGTTAACCCAAGGATCAACCATGATAGTTCAAGGGCGCTGTTGGAATATCATGGCACATAGAGGTGCCAAGCTATTCTGACACTGTGCTTGAACTATCATAGCGGATCCAAAAAACACGTTATTTTGGGAAGTTGACTGCACAGTCAACTGGATTACCAGATATCTAGCAGAAATGGCAGTCTACGTCTCATTTAACCCTTTTCATTCTATACACTGCTGCTTGAAATTAATTTGACCATGATAGTTCCATGGTAGTGCCAGAATAGCTTGGTGCCTGTGTGTGTATGTGACACCAGTGCACAAGAACAAATTTCTTAGAACAGAGTTCTTAGTTCACAGTATCATCTTCATAAATGTTCTTGGTAAATTGTACGATAATATTCTGTAAAGGACTGAATTAACTCTTCCGTGCAAGGCAGCTAACCTCCACATGCACACGGTCAAGTTTTCCTGACTTCTAATGCATGCAGGGAAATTTGCCCAATACCACACAGCCCTTTTCTTGTACTATTTCTGTATCTGTCTCACGGTACCAGTGTTCGAGTGTGTAGATGTGTATAAACCTCGTCAGGTGGGATACATTGGTTTAGATGGACACTATCACTGCTGGTTTTAGTGGTGATTCTTGGGGAATGGAAAAATAATGTTTGTTGTATTTATTATGCTAAATGTCCCCTGTGTAACTCTGTTCCTTCCTCTTATTTTCATTCAACTTCAAGGGTGGATGGAAACAGTTCAGCTTTAGTAGAAGAAGTACATTATAGCTGGAAGGATCCAGAAAGTAGTCTTGGTAAATGTAACTTCCAGTATTTGAGGTCACCCCCACTCTACAGATTGGTGTGCGCTTAGGGGGTGTGCTAGTGTGCACTTCTTAGATATCAGGTTTTCTTGATCTGCGTGCGGAAGAGTTAATGTATCTATTCATTATGAAACTGCAGAAAAATCTAAAGCTCACCCTGGAGAACGTCATTTAAAAGAACAATTTAAAACTAGCTACACAACTGAGCTAACATGCTTACCTGTTTTAATTCTTCGATGAATTTATCTTCTTCGCACTGCTCAGTTGGATGGGCCCTGTCAGTGTGTGCTCGGGGACCGAAAGTTTCTGCAGAAGGAAGCTTTCTAACCTCTCTGTTGTTGTACCTGAAACAATTCATAACAATATTATCAATTTGCTCATACAAAGGATCTACAAGACAAGGAGTCAGGCTACCACGCTTCAAAAGGTATCTGCCACCAAAATTTAGTCACCTGTCACCCACTGAAAGAAAATGTACTTTCGAGCTCAGCATTTGGTGGTCGCTAGCTGGTTATTATTTATGACAGTGCTTGCAGTCTTGATTGTTTTTGCCATGAGCGTCTCTTGTCTGTTTTCATCACTCATATTTACAGTACACAAAGTGTTTTGTCTTTCTTTTTTAGTAACATACAGCATAAACGCAGAGACATTTAATGTTCATTTGCACCCACCTGTACAGAAAGAAGAAAAAACTGAAGGCAACACACAAAACAGATGAAGATACAGCTGAGAATAGCTTACCTGGCTTGTATGACCGGCAGTTTGGACAACTTTTCAGGTTCTTCGCAAGCAGTTTTCCGTCGAACCCAGTACGCCGGTCCATCAGTTGCTGACTTCAGCTGGTCCTCGATGGCATACAAAGTGACAGATAAATGGCTCCGTCAGCTCTGGAAGAGAAAGTATACATGCATGTAGCAAATGCAAAAGTGTCATGAGAAAGCAGGTTATGCTGATATGTTTTATTTCAATTGCTTACCAGAAAAACCTGAAATAATACTGATCCTTTCAGTTTCATCCATGCATTTCATAATGTATTTGAGAATGTCATATTACTGCATCAGAGTACACTTCTGTTTTCGTAACGTGACCGTATATATATATATATATATATATATATATATATATATATATATATATATATATATATATATATATATATATATATATATATATATATATATATATATATATATATATATATATATATTGTAACCGCCACTGTTTGTAACAGTTTCTTGTTACCAAACGTGTAAAGGGTTAGTTAACTAGAAGGTGCAGAATAAGGGAAGCAACCGCTGAAAGTGTTTGTGTGATTCAATTTTTGATTATTTCCCTTTGTCATATTATTTTTTATTCACCATTTAGAGAGCGATCCAGTCTAAAATATAATACAAGTTTAGTCTCTTATTTGTGAAAAGTTAAAGATACAAGTAATGTCAAACATATTAAGAATAAAAAGAGGTTTTGGTGTATAATTATATTGTATCCTTCCACTGGTACTCTGTGGAGTTCTGGGAACTTGATTCCCATACCCTGGTGCCTGCAAGATTTAGTTCCTCTGTATGTGGTTAATTGTTAATTTGATTGGAGCGCACATACATTATTTTTTCAGGTTTACTTTATTTTCAGTTGTTATAGACGGAATGCGCTCAGTTAATGTTGCAGTCAGTCAAGAAATTTAGTGGGCATCTAGTTGCAGCTTAGTACCCTAGTCCCCCAGACTTCAAGAAGTTAGAGAAGTTCCTGCTAGTCTGCAAGTCGGCTGTGCTTTTCCGTTCCTCCGGTGTGGTTGTTTCGACCATGTTGAAATCTTAAACCAGGTAGGAAACATGTTGCATTTAATTGATTTTGTTATTATGAATGTAATGTGTTTGTAAACATGCGTTGTTGTGTCCTCTTTAACTAAAATGTAGTTGTTTAAAAATACTTTTAGACTTTGTCTGAAGGTGTTAAAGGTCGCTTGAATGAGCAAAAAGAAACCTATTTTTTCATTTACTATTGCATTTATTGGTTTTGGAAATAAGCTTGTGACCCATGCAGTTTTAATGCAGAGTTTATTCGCCTATGTGTTAATGCTGTGTAGAGGAAGTTTTCTTTGTTCCCCTGGGGAAAATAATAATTGTTGGTTGGAACCGGCCGGCAGCAAGACTCCTTTGTGTGAAGTCTTGGAATGCGGTCGGGGTCGGCATTCCAGAGCGGTTTTTTTCCTAGGGGACGCCGCAGGCGCGCCAAATATGCTAATGAGGTTGTCCTCACGTGGTATACTGACGTCATCACCAAAAAAAGGGTTTCCTTGGGAACGCATCTTCCGGTATAAACAAACCGAGGAATCAGACCTGAGTATGATTCTAGGATTGCATGTTTATGTGGAATTGTTGTGTCTGTAGTTGTTTTTATGTATGAGTAATAAGATACTTTGAACTATATAACTCACGATTGAGGCCTACGGTGGATTTGCGATCTAAAGTTTTGATCTGTAATAAGGACAGATTGGACTTAGAAAGAATGACGATGGAAGTGTATTGAAAAGCACCAATAGCTGGCAGTGTACACTGTTAAAGCTAGTTAATAACAATTCATTTGTAATTGTTGGAATTTATACTAGATGTGGGGATTTTTGTAAAGATTTCCCAGCGCACACATTTGGTGTAAATTATATCGCCAGATCGGAAGATAGTCATGGAGTGCAGATGACTACAATAATTGTGTTTTATGTAATAAATTTACTGTTACATATATAGATTCTCAGTGAGCATTGATTACATTCTATAGTTCTAAGTATCCGTCCATGATAACCATGGGACAAAATATGTGTTTATTAGTTGTCAGTGTGGATGTGTTTGGATTGTGTGTTTGTTATGATGTGACTATATTAGCATTAAAATTGCAGTTGTGTGTAATGTTTTAAAGATGAGAATTGAACTGTGATTAATTGTGTTGTATTATTGTAAAATTAGGTTAATGGTAGATAAAGCATTTATTTTTCTTTTCTTCAGGGTTTCTTGGACCAGATTGACTCACACTATACCAAAACTTAGCTCTGCCATCTCAGAACACTGACTTCACATTTTCCTGTTGATAGCCTAAACCTCGCATAGAAATTCTTTTGGCATTTTTGTAATATATTTTTGAGTTATTGATTGATTAGATTAGTGGTTTTTGGTTTAGTGTAGTACATTTTTGGGTTGAAGATTCGGTGAGTTAGTAGTAATAAAAGATGAGTGTTTTCAACTGCAACTGAGGACTTCAGTGTTTTATTTTTTCCATATCGCTATATATTTTTTTGTATCTTTTTTCTCGTCTTTCCCTACTTCAATCCGCCCAGTACCTGTTGTGGCCCGTCCATGTGTACACAGTGTACTGCATGTGGATCGTGGGGGTTACAATATATATATATATATATATATATATATATATATATATATATATATATATATATATAATATATATATATATATATATATATATATATATATATATATATATATACATACTTAAAATCTGAAGAAAGGATCCACATGCACCACGCAGTTTAGGAGGAGTTACACTTTTATTCTTTGCACAAATTTTCGCCCTCTCCGCGAGGGCTTCTACAAGGGAATGCCCAGGTAACTATAGGTCACGTAACAAAACAATTTTACGTGTGAAAATGTAGTGCGTCAAAATAGATACAGAATGTACAAACATGCACTTTCAAATTCTAAATTATCGTAATACTTTTACATATATAGACTAAGGTACAAAAGCACGTTCACAAGTTTGTGATATTAGTGCGTCATTACTGATGACATGAAACTTATGAAACACGAAACACGAGTATTGATTGGCACGCAGTGTGCGGAGGAAAAATGTCGCAATGACATATTTATTATAACGCCATCATCAACATTAACACCATCATCATTAGTAGAATTTTCAAACCTGCAGTCAAGAAAAATCTAATAATCACGCACACAATCACAATGTTCGTATTACGCTTACGGTATAGTCCGAATTAAAATACACGTGCATAAATTCTAGTACGTCATTCCTGTCAGTCCGGGACAGCAATAGTTAAAGACTCATGAGCATGACGTACTAAGTAGAAAATGCATCTAAAATATAACACATTACTATTTTTACTGTTACCTACATCATCATCGTCATCAATATAGTCAATATACTCAGAACTCGGACACAAACAAAACTGACAAAAACATCTAATGTCGTAGAAAATCTCATGCAAATCATGCGATGGGGGGAGGGGGGGGGGGAGAAAAGAAAATGGGGGGGGGGGGGGGGTGGGGGGTGGGGGGCATAGATTTTCTAAGTTCAACTAGTCACGAATCTCTCTCTCTCTCTCTCTTACAACACCAATTTCTAGGTTGCAGTAAACAGCACGTGCGCAAGTTCGTAATACGCCATTGCTGATGACATAAGAAAATCATGTATTATTAGCATGGTCATGCAATGTTAGCAAGGTATCTATATTATATAAATATACTGTTACGACATTAACGTCATACTTAGAACTTGCACACATGCATTTCCAAGAAAACTGAAGGCATAGAAAATCATTCATGGGAATAATAAAACAGACAAAGTTTTGCCAAGGTCTATATCTATCAATATCCCGTAGTCTTGCCGACCGTTGGGGCACGGGCCACTGATGACTTGGCAACCAGCTCCCTCCATTCCTCTCTGTTCTCTGCCATTCTTAGCGTATCGCCCAGCTTCAGTCCTACTCTGAGATATTGTCCTCCCATCTTTTCCTCTGTCTTCCTCTCCTTCGTCCTCCTTGCACAGTGCCTTGCCCATACCACTTCAGTTTGCGTTTTTTCACAATGGCTAACAGGTCTTCAAAGGGCCCGATGGCTTGCCTGATTCTGCTTCCCACTTCGTCGTTCGTGATGTGATCTCTGTATGAAATGCCAAGCAGCCTTCGAAAACATCTCATTTCAGTGGCTTGTATCCTCGACTCCTCCTTTCAAGGTCTGCTGTGAGGGTCCATGTCTCGCAGGCATACAAGAACACTGAGATGACCAAGGAGCGCATCAGTCTGATCTTGGAGCAGAGTGTGATGTTTCTGTCCTTCCATATGGTCTTCAATCTTGTCAGTGCTGTTGTTGTCTGCGCAATCCTGGACAGTATTTCTGGTTTTGATCCCTCATCTGGTCAGTAAAGAAGAAAAAGGGAAATCTATCCCCCCCCCCTCTCTCTCTCTCCCCAGTTTCTCTCTCTCTCCCAGTCTCTCTCTCTCTCTCTCTCTCTCTCTCTCTCTCTCTCTCTCTCTCTCTCTCTCTCTCTCTCTCTCTCTCTCTCTCTCTCTCTCTCTATTTTGTTTATACATCAACGATCTGCCTCTTCACCTAACCTCCGAATCTGTCGAATGTGACTTGTTTGCTGACGATACTTCAATCCACACGGCAAATAAAAACCTTAATGTGGTTGCAGAAAACCTACAACAGAGCCTTGATGAGGTGTCCGCCTGGTGTGAATGTAACTCAATGAGTATCCATCCAGCAAAAACTAAATCAATGGTAATTGCGACACGTCAAAAACACCAGCTAACCCCCCTTTCACTTGATTTGTCCTTCGAAGGCAATTCTATTGAGCAAGTGTCTGAACACCGCCTCCTTGGAATTATCATAGATGATCAGCTCAAATGGCAGGCACACACACATAAAGTGTGTAAAACTGTTTCAAGAAACATTTTCATGCTGTCCAAACTGAAGCACTTCACTGACTTTGAAACCAGAAAATTATTTTATTATGCACATATTCAGTCCCACATTAATTATGCTTCCACTGTGTGGGATGGCTGCAGAGATGTACATTTAAAAAGACTGAACTCTTTACACAGACGAGCAGCGAAATTAATTTTACCTGATCCTACTTTGACAACGGATGATAAGATTCACAAAGCGGGACTTCTTTCTCTCAAAAATCAGTTTGCATTCAACAAAGGTGTTCTTCTTTTCAAGATTTGGAATGACAACACTCCGGAATATTTAACCCAGCTGCTAGTCCGGTCACAGTCCCGCTATGGCGATACAAACAGCCTGTATGTAGTACCCAAAACCAGAATAGACTTATTTGAAACCAGTCTAGCATTCTCGTGGGCGACTTTGTGGAATTCGCTTCCATCGCAAACGGAGACCACTCCAACGGTATCATGTTTCAAGAAAAGTCTTTTTAAACATTTATCTTCGCTGCCATAACTATCTGCAAGCTTTGCTTTCTATACGTAGATATCATTGTTAGTAATGTACCCACTCTACTGCTGTGTATGTCTAGTGCTGCTGTGTTTTTTTTTTGTTTTTTTTCTTCTTTCTTCCTTACCATTGCTCCCCCTCCCTCAACACACCCGTAGGCGTTGGTCCTATACATGTATAATGTAATGTAATTGTTGTGTTGTAGATGTAGCAACGGCAGATTTGAAAAATGGCATTGCATTGATTCATTGATTCTCTCTCTCTCTCTCTCTCTCTCTCTCTCTCTCTCTCTCTCTCTCTCTCTCTCTCTCTCTCTCTCTCTCTCTCTCTCTCTCTTTCTCTCTCTCTCATTTTAGTTGTGTGTTTTTCTCTGTTGCTATTTACTTGTATGTGTATTTGTTTTCTAGTTTTTGCTTTTGTACTTTGTGATGATATTTTGTTACCTGGTTCTTTACTTTAAACATTGTAAAGCCATGCGCGGACCATCGAAAAAAGGACAAAGATTCCGTATCGGTCAGCTCAATGTCTACCACCTAGCAAACAAAGTTCAAGATGTCTGTGTTTATGTTAATTCCCCCGGCTATTTTCACCTATTGGGTTTAACTGAAACTCGGTTGGCCTCCCACATCAGTAATGAAGCTATCAGCATCCCAAATCATTCTATTATTAGGAGAGATCCGTCAGTCCAGGGTGAGACAGGTGTAGCGGTTTACATCCATCAATCAATTCTACACACAACCCGCAGGAGACAAGACCTAGAAACGGCTGATGTAGAATGTATTTGGGTAGAAATCAAACACTCTAAATCCCTCCTTTACTTGTCGGGTTTCTGTATCGAAACCCTGCAGCCACCTTTGAGTGGTACGATAGCTTTTTACACATGATCGATAAAACAGACATTCAGACCAAAGACGTTCTGCTTCTTGGAGATTTTAATATTGACTTTCTTAAACCTCATCCATCATGGGAGTGTACTACTACCTTAGTCGGTCTCCAACAAATGGTGACATCCCCCACCAGAATTACGCCAACATCAGCCACTATTATAGACCATATCTATACCAACAAACCTCTCGCAATTAGCAACACTCAAGTTGATAGTCTGAGTGTCAGCGAACACTATCCAGTTAGCTGCATATGGCTGTCAAAACTTCCAAAACTGAAAAAGCAAGGTCACACTTGCATCACTTATAGATCATTTAAAAATTTTAATGAAATTGATTTTTTGACTGATTTAGCTGGAGCACAGTTCACGGACGAGTATAACGATAGTGACCCGAACAAAGCATTAGACACCTGGTACCGCGTCTTTCTCGGTGTGCTGAATAAACACGCGCCCCTGAGGCAAAAGAGAGTTAAGTACGCCGCCTTACCACCCTGGCTAACTGCGGATCTGATAGAGGCTATGGAACACAGGGACGAGCTAAAAAAAAAAAAAAAAGAAAAAAAAAAAGCGTTTTGATGAATACAAAACACAGCGTAATTGCGTAAAATCAATGGTTTTAGAAGCAACAAGATCTCTCTTCAGTAAGGTAGTTAAGCAAAGTAATGACTCCTCCACTGTTGGCGTGCCATAAATTTAGTAACCAAAGGTACAAATAAAAGTAGTGCGTCTTTACCACCCCATCTCACTGCAAACAGTTTTAACGACCATTTTGTCTCGTGGCGGAATCACTAATGCCACTGGGAAATAACTCGCATGAGTATATTTGTTCAGACAAACTACTAGACTACTGTAACCAGAAAAATAAAAACAACGAACCTTTCATCATACCGCCTATAGCGGTTCATGAAGTGGGCAGATTAATTACCTCGATGGAAAATAAAACGTCATCCGGGCCTGATGAGATCAGCTCAAAAATACTCAAGACATCTCTTCCATATATCGTTGAGAGTCTCACACACATCTACAATCTCTGTATAAAACAAAACTGTTTTCCGGATGCATTTAAAGATGCAAAAGTAATCCCACTACCAAAATCAAAAGATCTAAGTGAAATTAATAATTTTCGTCCCATTTCATTACTGCCAGTTTTGTCAAAGCTTTTAGAGATTGATTGATTGATTGTACATTGCTTAACGTCCCGACAGCAACAAGACTTTCTCAAGACGTGCCTGCACTGCTTGTGAAAAAATAAACTAAACAGAACATTGAATGTATGTCGCCAGCCGGTCCAATACATTAAATAAACCTAACACATGGGGCCTGAATAAAGCTAAAACCATTTAGCAACACACATCCAATATCAAGAGCTACAGGCAGTGCAGGCAGTAGGGAGAGTTTTAAAAAGGAAAATACAGGTGAATGGACAAAGGGTAGGCAGAAACACATGCCCCAGAATAGAGAGGAAAACCCACCCTGTGGGGCTGACCAGGGTGACCCTGGGAACTAAAAAGTAGTTAACCCCACCCAAGTCCCCCAGGGCAGACCCGGGTGGGGTAAAAGCTTTTAGAGAGGCATATTCATAAACATCTATCTAAATATTTAGAAAACCGAAATCTTATCAATTCATTGCAGTCAGGTTTCAGACCAAACCATTCCTGCCATACCGCGCTGATTAGGATGACAGACACCTGGTTAGCATCTATCAATGAATCCAAACTAACAGGTGTAGTCTTTTTAGACTTCCGTAAAGCTTTTGATTTAGTAAACTATCATATACTGATAAAGAAAATCTCATTATACACCAACAGTGCTGCCATGTTCTTCAAATCCTACTTGATGACAGAAGACAAAAAGTCCTTCTTAATGGTACATATTCTAATCACCGCTTTTCAAGCATGGCCTGCCCCAGGGCTCTATTTTAGGCCCTCTTCTGTTTTGTTTATTCATTAACGATCTTCCGCTCACAATTAGCGATCATACTGTTTCATGCGATATGTTCGCGGATGATGCTGCAATACACACGCCTGACGAGGATTTATCTATTATTGATACACGCCTGCAAAACGCACTACAATTCCATGATCCCAAACCCAGCGAAGACTGAATGTATGGTATTAAGTACCCGTCAAAAGCACCAGCTCGGCTCTCTCTCTCACTCAGCTTGTCTCTTCAAGGAAAACCCATCAGTCAAGTAACAGAACATCGTCTTCTCGGTGTTACTGTAGATAACCAGTTTAAATGGCAGTGTCATATTACTAACATATGCAACATAATATCAAAGAAACTTTACATTTTAGCCAAATTAAAATATATCACTGATGTAGAAACACGTAAACTGTTCTTTAACGCCCACATCAGGTCACATATCGACTATGCTTCTACAGTGTGGGATGGAGCAAGCGAGGTCCAGTTAAAGTGACTGAACTCTCTTCATCGTAGAGCCGCAAAACTTATCCTACCTGACCCTAACTCAACTACCGATAATAAATTGAAAACATTGGAGATTTTCCCCCTGAAAAATCATTTAATGTACAATAAGGGAATAATTATGTTCAAAACATTGAATAGCCAAATGCCTGCTTATATTAAGAAACTATTTTCCTTTCCATCACCAACGTACTCAAGATCAAGGCAATTCATTATTGTACCACGACCTAGAATCGATCTCTACAAGGCAAGTTTAGCGTTCTCAGGCCATAGCCTGTGGAACACTTTGCCTAGGAAAGTTACAACATCAACAACCCTTTCGTATTTTAGAGCCAGTATTTTCAATTACCTCACGTCATTATCTTAATACTTTTACTGCGACCCTATATTACTCAGTGTGTGCGTGCATGCGCGTGTTTGTGTGTGTGTGTGTGTGTGTGTGTGTGTGTGTGTATGCGTGTGTGTGTGTGCACGTTTTTGTTGTTGTTTTGTTTTGTTTTGATATCATTTATCACTATTTTTTTTTTCAATGTAATATTTTTACACTTAGTGCATTATTTGTAGATGAGATTAGCAACGGCAAGTTCGAAAAATGGTTGTGCCAGCCAAAACTTTCACCGTTGTAAAATAAAGAATCATTGTCTCTCTCTCTCTCTCTCTCTCTCTCTCTCTCTCTCTCTCTCTCTCTCTCTCTCTCTCTCTCTCTCTCTCTCTCTCTCAGTTTCTCACTCTCTCTCTCCCTCCCACCCCCCCCTCTCTCTCTCTCATGGTCAGTGATTAATTACAATTATATGTTTGCCGCCTTCCTAGCCGCAGCATGGTAGCTAGGTCTTTGCGTGAAGTCAGGCCAACAAAGATAGTTCCAACATTGGACTGCCACCACGTTTCACGAGAGATCAGTTCACTCTCGTCTTTCACTTGTTCAATAGGAAAGATTTTCAGAAACGGTACTGTCCGATACTGGATGGGTGGTGCTAACGACATGTTGAACAAGTGAACACTTAGAGCACTTCTTGTTGTTGATGTCACTTTTGTGATTTGCCCAACGCAGCTTGAGATTAGTAGTAGACCTAATGTACATGGCGGTTGTATGACACGAGCACTGGATGACATACACAACATTTGGTGTTATGTTCTGCCGTATATGCCACGGTCGTCCATCCCATGGAGATTTAAACTCTAGGACTTCGATGGCGTGTGCACACGTATCACAACGCTTGGCCGAACAAAGGTAAAACCCAGGCTTGGGATGAGGACCATGTTGGACAAAGCACCTGGGAACTGTGGGTTTATACAGTTCACCTAAGTCTTTACGGCACCTGTCTGCTGAAATGATCATATTCCTGGGGAAAATATCTTCATTCGCCGGATTAGAATAGAGAATGGAGATATTATTCCGAAGAATTGCTGATTTAGATGGGAGGCAAGGATCTTAAGTCGTCACCCAGGCCATTTTTTTTTTACCTTTCTTCTGCCGTGGTTTGTTAAGAATATCAACCCTGCTTTTGTTAGCTGCATAATTGATTTTTTTTGATGTGATAGTCGAAATTCCAACCAGCCATAGGAAAATATCTGGCACACTCGTTGAGTCTAATCAAAAGAGTGTCATCATCACTGCAAATCATCCGAAGACGTGTACCAACTCCTGAAATCAACCCTTTAAAAACTGCCGGAGACTGACAGCTCGTTGGTGGTAAGTAGGAGTGGCAGTGCTTAGAAAACACGTCTGTAATCTGTCCATCCATGTATAATATATATATATAATATATATATATATATATATATATATATATATATATATATATATATATATATATATATATATATATATATATATATATATATATATATCACTACATAGGTTTTTTTCGTCTAATTTTGTAGCGGAGTAAGTTTAGAGGGGTGACAGGATTTAGATATTCACCGAACGTACGGGTAGCATAGGTGTCTAGTATTTGGCCTGTACACGAGTATTTGCTGCAGTGCTGGAGTTTGTGGGTCGGCGTAACACACGGTTTCGCCTGGTCTCCGCGATCGGGTGGTTATTGTTTCACGTGGATTTTCATCACATGATTTAGTGAGCGCTTTTTTGCTAACCTAACGTTATCCAGTTTGTTGGACAGTCGCGTTTCCAACTCCGAAATAGTCAGTCGTTTTCTCCAGCAGTCTCCTTGGGTGGTCTTTCAGGCGTGGTTCGCCATTTGCTGAAGGCCTCAAGCAGCTGTGTCGGTCTTTTGTATCGGCCCTGCGATACGGTTTCGGTCGTCCCGGAGATGGTGTCCGAGGAAGGAGAAGAGAAGAAGAGCTGCGACAACTGAACCCCTGGCTTGTCTTGTCCTTGTTTATCTTCGTCCTAGCCGGGACGTCTTCACGGATGGCAGTAAGTACACACAACAATTCTTTAGTGGCCATTTGCTGGGGGGGGGGGGGGGGGTTGTTTGTGTTTGCTTGTTCTGTTATTATTATTATGGCTAGTGTGTATTGGGTGGCAAGTGTAAGAATAGAATGTAGAAGTGAATGCCGTCTGTTGTATGTTGTAGTTTCTAGAGTATCTAGCAGCGGATTAGTTAGTGGGATTTAACGCTGAGCAGGCGACTTTGGCCATTTCACTATCTAGCGTCTGAGAAGTTGAGTCACGGGGTGACGTGTAAATATGTATTCTGTTGAGGTTGAATTTATTGTTGCGGGAGAGAGGTGAAGGGAATATAAAAGACGGCAATTGAAGTTGCGGGAAGGGTGATGTGATTATTTTGTTTCTTTTGTTACTTATTTATATGTGTATTTTTGCACCTGTGTTTTAGTGCATCCTATTCTAATGGTCACAATTTCAACGGCCTAAACCTTAAAGAACTAACCAGCTAAGTCTGCCACCATGCTGTGGTACTGAGAATGGAGGCTGAGTGTGTCACTTCGCCTTGTGGGGCTCGACGCCGGACCTGGGTGCTGTTGCGAGTGTCGCGGCACGCCCCGTGTTTAGTCAGGTCGGGTCATCCCATTTAATCGTTTCTAACCTATTTAAGTAAAGTTTTGTATGTCTATAATCTTGTAGAGAACTTTGTGAGATTTATGTCATCTCCTCGTAGTGACAGTGTTGAGAGGAGCTTTGTCACAGTGACGGAAAGTTTTTGAGAGATTGTATTATTTAAAGGCAGCCTGTGTCACGGAAGGCCTTGTCGCGGAAGCAAGAGCGTCGAGCTGTGCTGAGCTTAACGGTTGTGCTTCCGGCGAGAAGGTCCAGTGACGTGAAATATATTGAGTTTGTTCAACTTTCAATCATGTTAAATTAAGGATATCTGTTCCATTTTTATACGTGATGTTTATTCTGAAACTTGTTAGTTAAAGGAGCCTTATGCTGTGAATGTCTAGTTAGCAAAAGCACTAATTTAATTTGAACTTGTCGTTCGTGCTCCCGCTGGGGGGATTCAGTAGCCTGCAAACTATATTCATTTTTTTCTATCTTCACTTGTGTTTTAGTAAGCATATTTGGTTCATCGTATATTTGATATTGTGCTATTTGAAATACTGTGTTACTTAAATAGCCACGTGCTGTAAGGGACTCTCCGCGGAAGCAAAGGCGTTGGTCTAACTGGCGTTAGCGCTTGTGCTTCCGTCGGGGTCCGGTGGTTTATGCCTTAAGCTTTTCAGTCTCCGTTTTTGTCTGGATTATTAAGGATATTTGTTTTATTATATATTTTCTTAATTCTGTTTTCGTATTATTAGAGATATTTGTTTATTATATATGTTATTTTGTATTTTGTATTAGGGGTATTCGGTTTGGGGAGTTTGGACGTGTGTGTGTGTGAATGTGTGTGAGTGCGTGGTTAGGTTTGAATGAGAATAGGTGTTTGTTGTTAGGGTTATATGTAATAAATGTCATCGTTATTGTTCCTTTGGTGTTTGTGTTAGGTTTGTGTTAGTGTGGGTCGGGTGTGTCTCGAGTGGTAGCACTCATAGTTCGCGCCCCGGTAGCGGGGTCGTGACAATATATATGTTTACATATGTATATATGTGTATTGTATGTATATACATGTGTGTATGTATGTATGTGTATTGTATGTATATACATGTGTGTATGTGTATGTATACATATGTTTGTACAGGCACACTGGTTGTGCACTATACTTGTAAAATTTGCTAACTGTATTATAAGGATCAGTTTTTTTTCCCAGTTGTTGATTGCACGTGGATCTTTGTTGTTTTTTTTATCATGTGCTTGTGTGTGTCTCGACATATACGGACACTTTGATGGTGTTGCTTGATGTGTGGATGTGCATGTGTACTTGCAGACTCATACAGACATGTCCACAGCGGGCTTCACACTGTGCAGCTTTTGAGCTCAGAGTTGTTCATGTTTTGTTTGGGCTTTTTTTTGTTGTTGGTATGTTTCACTGGGCTGGGTGTGTATGCGCAAGTTTGTGTGGTGGTGGCGTATGTGTGTTTAAAGTCATGCATTTGTGCTCATCATGCATGTCCACGAGTCAAAACCAGACTGGCGACTGCAGGGAGTGTTGACTAAGGTTGGCGTATATATATATGTGTGTGTGTGTATATATATATATATATTTATATATATTTTGGTCTGGATTTATTATATATATATATATATATATATATATATATATATATATATATATATATATATATATAATATATATATATATATATATATATATATATATATATATATAATAAATCCAGACCAAAAAGGTGACTGCCAAGCGTGTAATATGCAAAGAAGTACCCAACGGAGAAAGAAACACGCTTAGAAAAGACGGGTACAGCACAATTAGAAAAGACGCTTAGAAAAGACGGGTACAACTTTCTCTCTCTCTCTTTCTCTCTCTCTCTCTCTCTCTCCCCCTCACCCCCTTATTTTTTGAGTTACCCAATATTCTCTTACTGAATTTGATTATTTGCTTTGTTTTCATGACTTATTACTTGTTGTGTACCGTGCTAAATGCTGGTTTTTTTTCCCGGGGTCCTCCCGTTTTTCCCCGAGGTAGTCCTCAACTTGAAGGTGATATAAAGTTTACCTTCGGGTTGGTGTTTAGCAGGCTTTGTGTATTAGACACTCAGCCTACTTCGTGCCCAAGGGTACTCCCCGTTCGTTCTCTCTCTCTTTCTCTCTCTCCGTCTCTCTCTCTCTCTCTCTCTCTCTCTCTCTCTCTCTCTCTTTCTTTCTCTGGCCTCATCTACACGCCTTTTCTTTCGCTCGCTCCTGCACGTTCTTGCACACACTCTTGTCTCTCGTGTTCAGGTTCTTTCCGAGTCTCTCTTACGATTTTACGTTGTCGTCATTTTTACTTTTTCCGCACTTTTGTTCTTCCTTTTCTTTTATTTTACGTCACCTCCTTCAGTTGCCACATTCCTTCTGCCAATGAAGATAAGTAGCGGCTAATCTGTCTGTTTGTTTGTCTATTTTGACAAAGGGCATTTACCCGAAATATTAATAAATTGTGTTGTACCCGTCTTTTCTAAGCGTGTTTCTTTCTCCGTTGGGTACTTCTTTTATATATTCTTTACTTTCAACAAAGGCGTCGCCCAAAGCCAAAAAATGCACTCAATCAGAATAGCGAAAGGGACGTAATTTTTCATTAATTAATACTGAGAATGCTCTTGCTACGCTAATGCCATGCTGGTAAGCTTGCATTGTATCATCTGGACATCAGCTGCCCTTTTTGTGACTGCATCGCCTACTAATTCTAGAAAGGAGAGGGTTAGTTGGAGAGAAGGAATGACCGACCTATCATATTAAGCCTTCCAATGAACACCTGCTACATAAAGTAGTAGGGACTACCCCCAGGCGCCCCTGGTCTCTGCCTGACTCAAAGGGTGGAGGCCCCAGGGGACGAGTTGCGTTAGTGGTGCGGGTAGTGGGGAACTCTTAGGCAGCGCCTCCCCTGGGATCGCCTAGTCTAGGGCCTCTTGGCTTTTGTGAGGCAATAGAGGGCACAACGCATAGTTTCCCATAAGACAATATTGTCTGAAGCCCCCCTACAATGTCTGAGAAGCAGCTTCGAGGCCAGTTTGTACGCCATTTTTGGCCTATGTATGATGGACGGCATAACGCCATATAAAACCGATACAAATGTGTTCAGGATGCATTTCCATATTCATAAATGATAGGCATTAGAGGGCACAACGCATAGTATTGCCATAAGACAGTATTGTCTGAAGCCCCCTTACACTGTCTGAGAAGCAGCTTGGAGACCAGTCTTTACGCCATTTTTGGTCTCTTAACCTATGACGGACGGGATAAGGCCATATAAAACAGTTATGAATGTGCTCCGGATAATAATAATAATAATAATTACGGTATTTATAATGCGCTTATCTTATAATAATTATAACTCTAAGCGCGCACTCACAACTCGCACACGCATGCGCACGCTTTAGACAATGACTCACGTAACACAAATAGTGAAGATACATTAGGACGGTCAGCTTGGGCTGGGGAGTGTGGTGATATAGTGCTAGAACTGTTGAAAGAGATGAGTTTTGAGGGCAGACTGGAAGGAGGAGAGCGAGTGTTTCTGACGGAGAGAGAGTGGGAGAGTGTTCCAGGTGGTTGGACCGTATACTGAGAAAGAGCGGGGGCCGAAAGTGCTGAGTTTGGTGCGGGGGATGAGGAGGCGGAGAGGGTCAGAAGCGGAGCGGAGGGAGCGGGGAGGAGTGTAGGGGTGAAGTAAGTTGGAGAGATACGCAGGAGCGTAGTTGTTCAGGGATTTGTAGCAGAGAGACAGAATCTTGTATTGGATGCGTTGGGGGATGGGGAGCCAGTGAAGGAGCTTGAGCAGGGGAATGATGTGGTCGGATTTTTTCTTTCTGAGGACGAGGCGGGCAGCATTGTTCTGGACGCGCTGGAGAGTGAGAGTGGTGGAGTGAGGAAGGCCAGAAAGGAGAGAGTTGCAGTAGTCGATGCGAGATAAGATGAGAGAGACAGCGAGTTTGGTGGCAGCTTCGGTAGTGAGGTATTTTCTGATCTGACGGATGCGGCGGAGGTGGAAATAACATGCCTGGGACGTGGCGGAGACGAAGCTGGTCATGGAAAGAGAGGAATCGAGGATAACGCCAAGGTTCTTGACCGAGTCAGAGAGGGAGATGGGGGTGCTGTCGAGTTGAAGGTGGAGAGAGGGAGAGAGCTGAGAAAGTTTCTGGCGAGTGCCTACCAGCATGGCTTCCGTTTTGTCGTCGTTCAGTTTGAGCTTGTTTGCTGTCATCCAGTTTTTCACGTCCTCATAGCAGTCAGCCGTGCGAGTCAGTAGTGTCTGAGTGTTGTCGAGTTTGTCTTTGTCTAGTAGTTGTGAGTCGTCAGCGTAGAGGTGGTGGTGTATGTGGTGAGACTGGATGATGTTGGACAGTGGGGAGATGTAGAGTGTAAAAAGGACCGGGCCCAGGACGGACCCCTGAGGAACGCCGCAGGAGAGCCTGACTGGGTTGGAGGAGACACCGTCGATGGTGACGGACTGCTGTCTGTCGGAGAGGTAGGAGAGAAACCAGGAGTGAGCAGAGTCAGTGATGCCAAAGGAGTGGTGGAGGCGGTGGAGGAGGATAGAGTGGTCTATGGTGTCGAAGGCGGCAGAGAGATCGAGTAGCGTAAGAAGGGAGATGTTGCCCGAGTCAGTGGAGAGAAGCAGGTCGTTTAGGATATGTAGAAGGGCAGTTTCAGTGCTGTGATGTTTGCGATAGGCAGACTGGAAGGGACTGAGGAGGTTGTTGTCGGCGAGGTGGAGGTTGAGTTGGTTGAGGACGACCTTCTCAAGAAACTTGGACAGGAAAGAGAGATTGGAGACTGGGCGGTAGTTCTTGAGTTCGTTTGGGTCGAGGTTGTGTTTTTTGAGGAGAGGACGGACGATGGCGGACTTGAAGATATCGGGGACGGAGCCATTTTCTAGAGATGTGTTGATGATGTCCGTAATGAAGGGCAAAAGTTTTGTATTCATAAATGATATTCATAAATGATAGGCACTAGAGGGCACAACGCAAAGTTTTGCCATAAGACAGTATTGTCTGAAGCCCCAATACACTGAGAAGAAGCTTGGAGGACAGTCCGACCGCCATTTTTGGTCTCTAAATCTATGAAGGACGGGGCCACATAAAACAGTTATGAATGTGTTTAGAAAGCATTTCTATATTTCTCCGTCGGATCTGCAGCAGCGACGACGACTTCACCAACCAGACCCAAACCATGGCCACTTTCTTCTCACACCAGGGATACCCCCAAGACATCGTCAACACCGCTCGTTCTAAAGCTGAGGCCACAAGCAGAAGTGAAGCTTTGAGGGAGAAAACTCACAGTGCTGCAGAGGACCGGCCGGTCCTGTGTATCACGTATCATCCTCACAACATCCCCATCAAAAACATTCTCCTCAGGAACTTCCACATCATTCAGAATGACACAGTATTGAAAGACATATTTCCTGAGCCTCCGCTGGTCGCTTACAAACGTGACACTAACCTACGCGATCATCTTGTTCACAGTTCACTTCGCGCATCTAACACCTTACCACCTGGCACACACCCTTGTCAGCAACCACACTGCAAAGCATGTCCGTACATCAACACATCCCCCGTCATCACCGGACCCCTGTCATCTTTTTATGTCCACCGATCATTCACATGCCAGTCATCGGATATTGTCTATGTCATCTCATGTTCTCACTGCCCAAAGATGTTGTATGTGGGGGAGACATACCGTACACTCCCTGAACGCTGCGAGGAGCATGTTCGTTCGATCCGCCTCGGATACAACAACCAGAGGTTGGACGTCATTTCAACGAACCTCCTCATAGCCTCACACATTTCAGCATACGCATCCTTTGGCAAAATACATCCCACTTCATCCGCCGCAAAATGACAGAATCCTTTTTCGCGGACAGGCTTGGCACTTACCATCCGCGCGGCTTGAACATTCGCCCTTAGGGGTATGCTCGGCCTGATGGGTAGTTGGTGCCAGACTTAACCTCACTGTTGATACTGGATGCTACCTTTGAGTGTGTGTGTGTGTGTGTGTGTGTGTGTGTGTGTGTGTGTGTGTGTGTGTGTGTGTGTGTGTGTGCGTGAGCTGCAGCAAGCACGAGTGAATGCGAATGTATGCAGTGACGTGTATGTATATAGACGTAAGTTTTGTGGTACGTGTTTTGTGCATGTGTATTTGCGTCATTATGTGTGTGTGGGTTTTTTTTTTTTTTTTTTTTTTTTTTTTTTTTTTTTTTTTTACGTCATTCTAAATTCTCTCTATACAGGATGACGTCTTTTCTTTATGTCGTGTTCTTTTCTGTTCTACGTTTGTTTCCATGTCACCTGAGGAAGGATCTTTGATCCGAAACGTCGTTATTTGTTCTATTTTAAAGGGTTTTCTACCACTATCTTCTGTTTTTCTTATTTCTATATTTATAAATGATAGGCATTAGAGGGCACAACGCATAGTTTTGCCATAAGACAATATTGTCTAAAGCCCCCTACACTGTCTGAGATGGAGCTTGGAGGCCAGTTCGTACGCCATTTTTGGTCTCTAAATGTATGATGTACGGCATAGCGCCATATAAAACCGATACCGATCCTGTGTTCAGGAAGCATTTGCATATTCATAAATGATAGGCATTATAGGGCACAACGCATAGTTTTACCATAAGACAGTATTGTCTGAAGCCCCCATACACTCTCTGAGAAGCAGCTTGCAGGCCAGTTCGTACGCCATGTTTGGTCTCTAAATCTATGACGGACGGCATAGGGCCACATAAAACAGTTATGAATGTGTTTAGAAAGCATTTCCATATTTATAAATGATAGGCATTAGAGGGAACAACGCATAGTTTTGCCATAAGACAGTATTGTCTGAAGCCCCCTTACACTGTCTGAGAAGCAGCTTGGAGACCAGTCTTTACGCCATTTTGGGTCTCTTAACCTATGACGGACGGGATAAGGCCTTACAAAACAGTTATGAATGTGTTCCAGATACATTTTTATATTCATAAATGATAGGCACTAGAGGGCACAACGCAAAGCTTTGCCATAAGACAGTATTGTCTGAAGCCCCACTACACTGTCTAAGAAGAAGCCAGGAGGCCAGTCCGACCGCCATTTTTGGTCTCTAAATATATGAAGGACGGGGCCACATACAACAGTTATGAATGTGTTTAGAAAGCATTTCTATATTTATATATGATAGTCAATAGAGGGCACAATGCATAGTTTTCCAAGGCCATATAAAACAGTTATGAATGTGTTCCGGATGCAATTCTACATTTATAAATGATAGGCATTAGAGACCACAACGCATAGTTTTGCCATAAGACAGTATTGTCTGAAGCCCCTTACACTGTCTGAGAAGCAGCTTGGAAACCAGTCTTTAAGTCATTTTTGGTCTCTTAACCTATGACGGACGGGATAAGGCCATATAAAACAGTTATGAATGTGTTCCGGATTCGAGGCCATTTTGTGCGGCATTTTTGGTCTCTAAATGTATGATGGACGGCATAGCGCCATATAAAACCGATACAAATGTGTTCAGAAAGCATTTCCATATTTTTCAATGATAGGCATTAGTGGGCACAACACATAGTTTTGCCATAAGACAGTATTGTCTGAAGCCCCCTACACTGTCTTAGAAGCAGCTTAGAAACCTGTTTTTAAGTCATTTTTGGTCTCTTAACCTATGACGGACGGGATAAGGCCATATAAAACAGTTATGAATGTGTTCCGGATACATTTTTATATTCATAAATGATAGGCACTAGAGGGCATAACGCAAAGCTTTGCCATAAGACAGTATTGTCTGAAGCCCCACTATACTTTCTGAGAAGCAGGTTGGAGTCCAGTCCGAACACCATTTTTGGTCTATAAATGTGTGATGGACGGCATAGCGCGATATAAAACCGATTCAAATTTGTTCAGGAAACATTTCCATATTCATAAATGATAGACATTAGAGGGAACAACGCATAGTTTTGCCATAAGACAGTATTGTCTGAAGCCCCCCTACACTGTCCGAGAAGCAGGTTGGAGGCCTGTCCGTACTACATTTTTGGTCTCTTAACCTATGACGGACGGCATAGGGCCATATAAAACAGTTATGAATGTGTTCCAGATGCATTTTTATATTCATAAATGATAGGCATTAGAAGGCACAACGCATAGTTTTGCCATAAGACAGAATTGTCTGAAGCCCCCTACACTGTCTGAGAAGCATCTTGGAGGCCTGTTTGTACGCCATTTTTGGTCTCTAAATGTATGATGGACGGCATAGCGCCATATAAAACCAATACAAATGTGTGCAGGAAGCATTTCCATATTCATAAATGATAGGCATTAGAGGGCATAACGCATAGTTTTGCTATAAGACAGTATTGTCTGAAGCCCCCCTACACTGCCTGAGAAGCTTCTTTGAGGCCAGTTCGTACGCCATTTGTGGTCTCTAAATTTAATGACGGACGGCATAGGGCCACATAAAACAGTTATGAATGTGTTTAGAAAGCATTTCCATATTTATAAATGATAGGAATTAGAGGGCACAACGCATAGTTTTGCCATAAGACAGTATTGTCTGAAGACCCCCTACACTTTCCGAGAAGCAGCTTGAAGGCCTGTCCGTACACCATTTTTGGTCTCTTAACCTATGACGGACGGCATAGGGCGATATAAAACAGTGTGTTCCGGATGCATTTCTATATTCATAAATGATAGGCCCAACGCATCGTTTTCCATAAGACAGTATTGTCTGAAGCCCCCCTACAATGTCTGAGAAGCAGCTTCGAGGCCAGTTTGTACGCCAATTTTGGTCTCTAAATGTATGATGGACGGCATAGCGCCATATAAAAACGATACACATGTGTGCAGGAAGCATTTCCATATTCATAAATGATACTCATTAGATGGCACAACGCATATTTTTGCCAAAAGACAGTATTGTCTGAAGCCCCCCTACAATGTCTGAGAAGCAGCTTCGATGCCAGTTTGAACGTCAATTTTCCTCTCTAAATGTATGATGGACGGCATAGCGCCATATAAAACCGATACACATGTGTTCAAGACGCATTGCCATATTCATAAATGATAGGCATTAGATGGCATAACGCATAGTTTTGCCATAAGACATTATTGTCTGAAGCCCCCCTACACTCTCTGATAAGCATCTTGGAGCCCAGTTCGTACGCCATGTTTGGTCTCTGAATCTATGACGGACGGCATAGGGCCACATAAAACAGTTATGAATGTGTTTAGAAAGCATTTTATATTTATGAATGATAGGCAGTAGAGGGCACAACGCATAGTTTTGCCATAAGACAGTATTGTCTGAAGTCCCCATACACTGTCTCAGACACAGCTTGGAGGCCTGTCCGTACGCAATCTTTGGTCTCTTAACCTATGACGGACGGCATAAGGCCATATAAAACAGTTATGAATGTGTTCCGGATGCAATTCTATATTTATAAATGAAAGGCATTAAAGACCACAACGCATAGTTTTGCCATAAGACAATATTGTCTGAAGCCCCCCTACACTGTCTGAGAAGCAGATTGGAGGCCAGTTTGTACGCCATTTTTGGTCTCTAAATGTATGATGGACGGCACAGCGCCATATAAAACCGATACAAATGTGTTTAGAAAGCATTTGCATATTTATAAATGATAGGCATTAGAGGGCACAACGCATAGTTTTGCCATAAGACAGTATTGTCTGAAGCCCCACTACACTGAGAAGTAGCTTGGAAACCAGTCTTTACGCCATTTTTGGTCTCTTAACCTATGATGGACGGGATAAGGCCATATAAAACAGTTATGAATGTGTTCCGGATACATTTTTATATTCATAAATGATAGGCACTAGAGGGCACAACGGAAAGCTTTGCCATAAGACAGTATTGTCTGAAGCCCCACTATACTGTCTGTAAAGCAGTTTGGAGTCCAGTCCGAACGCCATTTTTGGTCTATAAATGTGTGATGGACGGCATAGCGCCATATAAAACCGATACAAATTTGTTCAGGAATCATTTCCATATTCATAAATGATAGACATTAGAGGGCACAACGCATAGTTTTGCTATAAGACAGTATTGTCTGAAACCCCCCCTACACTGTCCTAGAATCAGCTTGGAGGCCTGTCCGTACGACATTTTTGGTCTCTTAACCTATGACGGACGGCATAGGGCCATATAAAACAGTTATGAATGTGTTCCAGATGCATTTCTATATTCATAAATGATAGGCATTATAGGGCACAACGCATAGTTTTGCCATAATACAGTATTGTCTGAAGCCCCCTACACTGTCTGAGAAGCAGCTTGGAGACCTGTTTGTACGCCATTTGTGGTCTCTAAATGTATGATGGACGGCATAGCGCCATATAAAACCGATACAGATGTGTTCAGGAAGCATTTCCATATTCATAAATGATAGGCATTAGAGGGCACAAGGCATAGTTTTGCCATAAGACAGTATTGTCTGAAGCCCCCCTACACTGTCTGAGAAGTCGCTTGGAGGCCAGTTCGTACGCCATTTGTGGTCTCTAAATCTATGACGGACGGCATAGGGCCACATAAAACAGTTATGAATGTGTTTAGAAAGCAATTTCATATTTATAAATGATAGACATTAGAGGGCACAACGCTTAGTTTTGTCATTAGACAGTATTGTCTGAAGCCCCCCTACACTGTCTGAGAAGCAGCTTGGAGGCCTTTCTTTACTCCAGTTTTGGTCTCTTCACCTATGACGGACGGGAAAAGGCCATACAAAACAGTTATGAATGTGTTCCGGTTGCATTTCTATATTCATAAATGAAAGGCATTAGAGGGCACAACGCATAGTTTTGCCATAAGACAGTATTGTCTGAAGCCCCACTACACTGTCTGAGATCAGCTTGTACGCCAATCCGAACGCCATTTTTGGTCCCTAAATCTATGACGGACGGCGTAGGGCCACATAAAACAGTTATGAATGTGTTTAGTAAGCATTTCTATTTTACAAATGATAGGCATTAGAGGGCACAACGCATAGTTTTGCCATAAAACAGTATTGTCTGAAGCCCCGCTACATTGTCTGAGAAGCAGCTTGGAGGCCAGTTCGTACTCCATTTTTTTCTCTAAATGTATTTTTTGGTCTCTTAACCTATGACGGACGGGATAAGGCCATATAAAACAGTTATGAATGTGTTCCGGATACATTTTTACATTTCAGGAAGCATTTCCATATTCATTAATGATAGGCATTAGAGGGCACAACGCATAGTTTTGCCATAAGACAGTATTGTCTGAAGCCCCCCCCCCCCCCCCCCACACTGTCTGAGAAGTCGCTTGGAGGCCAGTTCGTACGCCATTTGTGGTCTCTAAATCTATGACGGACGGCATAGGGCCACATAAAACAGTTATGAATGTGTTTAGAAAGCAATTTCATATTTATAAATGATAGACATTAGAGGGCACAACGCTTAGTTTTGTCATTAGACAGTATTGTCTGAAGCCCCCCTACAATGTCTGAGAAGCATAACTGTTTTATGTGGCCATATGCCGTCCGTCATACATTTAGAGACCAAAAATGGCGTAAAGACTGGCCTCCAAGCTGCTTCTCAGACAGTGTAAGGGGGCTTCAGACAATACTGTCTTATGCTTCCTGAACACATTTGTATCGGTTTAATATGGCGCTATGCCGTCCATCTTACATTTAGAGACCAAAAATGGCATAAAGACTGACCTCCAAGCTGCTTCTCAGACAGTGTAGGGGGGCTTCAGTCAATACTGTCTTATGGCAAAACTATGCGTTGTGCCCTCTAATGCCTATCATTTATGAATATGGAAATGCTTAATGAACACATTTGTATCGGTTTTATATGGCGCTATGCCGTCCGTCATATGTTAAGAGACCAAAAATGGCGTTCGGACTGGCTTCCAAGCTTCTTCTCAGACAGTGTAGGGGGTCTTCAGACAATAGTGTCTTATGGCAAAACTATGCGTTGTGCCCTCTAATGCCTATCATTTATAAATATGGAAATGCTTTCTAGACACATTCATAACTGTTTTATGTGGCCATATGCCGTCCGTCATAGATTTAGAGACCAAAAATGGCGTACAGACTGAACTCCAATCTGCTTCTCCGACAGTGTATGGGTCCGTTATACAGTCTTATGGCAAAACTATGTATTGTGCCCTCTAAGGCCTATCATTTATGAATATGGAAATACTTCCTGAACACATTTGTATCGGTTTAATATGGCGCAATGCTGTCCATCTTACATTTAGAGACCAACAATGGTGTACAAACTGGCCTCCGAGCTGCTTCTAAGACAGTGTAGGGGGGCTTCAGACAATACTGTCTTATGATAAAAATATGAGTTGTGCGCTCTACTGCCTATCAGTTATCAATATTGAAATGCATCCGGAACACATTTGTATCAGTTTTATATATCCCCCTGTGCCGTCCGTCATAGGTTAAGCGAACAAAAATGGCGCAAGGACTGACCTCCAAGATCTTTCTCAGACAGTGTTGGGGGGCTTCAGACAATACTGTCTTATGGGAAAACTATGCGTTGTGCCCTCTAATGCCTATCATTATAAATATGTAAATGCTTTCTAAACACATTTATAACTGTTTTATGTGGCCCTGTGCTGTCCGTCATACATTTAGAGACCCAAAATGGCGTAAAGACTGGCCTCAAAGCTGCTTCTCAGACAATGTAGGGGGGCTTCAGACAATACTGTCTTATGGCAAAACTATGCGTTGTGCCTTCTAATGCCTATCATTTATGAATATGGAAATGCTTCCTAAAGACAGTTGTATCTGTTGTATATGGCCCTATGCCGTCCATCATAGGTTTAGAGACCACAAATGGCGTACATTCTGGCCTCCAAGATGCTTCTCAGACAGTGTAGGTGGGGGGGGGGGGGCTTCAGACAATACTGTTTAATGGCAAAACTATGCGTTGTGCCCTCTAATGGCTATCATTTATGAATATGCAAATGCTTTCTAATCACATTCATAACTGTTTTATATGGCCTTATGCCGTCCGTCATAGTTTAAGAGACCAAAAATGTCGTAATGATTGGCTTCAAATCGGATTCTCAGGCAGTGTTGGGTGCTGCAGCAAATACCGTCTGATGGGAAAACGATGCGTTGTGCCCTATAATGCCCATCTTTTTTCAATATAGAAATGCATCCGGAACACATTCATCTCTGGTTTATATGGCCCTATGCCGTCCATCATAGTTTTATATTCCAAAAATGTCGTAAAAACTGTCCACCAAGCGGCCTCTCCGACAGTGTGTTGGGGGTGGGGGCGGGGGGTGGGGGGGGGGTGGGGGGGTGGGACTTCAGCTGTTTCCGTCTTATGGCAAAACTATGCGTTGTGTCCTCTAGTGCCTACTATTTATGAATATGGAAATGTTTCCTGTACACATTCGTAAATTTTGTTGTGGCTCTGTGCCGTCCATAATAGTTTAAGAGACCAAAATATTTCCACGTACTCAGGAAGTATTGGCGGCCTTGCGGCTTCTCAGTCAGTGTAGGCGTGCTTCAGCCAATACTGTGTGATGGTAAAACGCTGCGTTGTGCCCTCTAATCCCTGTCAATTTTTAATATGGACATGCTTCCTAAACACATTAATAACTGTTTTATATGGCCCTATGCCGTCCATCATAGTTTAAACGACCAAAAATGTCGTAAAGACTGGCCGCCAAGCGGATTAGCAGTCAGTGTAGGGTACTTCAGCCAATACCGTCTTATGGCAAAACTATGCGTTGTGCCCTCTACTGGGTATCATTTATGAATTTGGAAATGCTTCTTGAACACATTCGTAACTGTTTTATGTGGTCCTGATCCGTTCATCATATTTTAAGAGACCAAAAATGTTCTACGTACTAAGGACGTTTTGGCCGCCTTTCGGCTTCTCAGTGTAGAGGTGTTTTAGCCAATACTGTGTGATGGTAAAAGGCTGCGTTGTGCCCTCTAATCCCTATCAATTTTGAATATGGAAATGCTTCCATGAACACATTCATAACTGTTTTATATGGCCCTATGCCGTCCATCATAGTTTAAAAGACCAAAAATGTTTTAAAGACTGGCCGTCAAGCGGATTAGCAGACAGTGAAGCGTACTTCAGCCAATACCGTCTTATGGCAAAATTATGCGTTGTGCCCTCTAATGCCTATCATTTATAAATATGGAAATGCTTCCTAAACACGTTTGTAACTGTTTTATATGGCCCTATGTCGTCCATCACTTTTCTCGGTGTCCCGGGATTACGTCCCTTGGCGAATTGCCTATTTTTTCTATTTTGTCATCATCGGTATATCGATTGTTGGCTGCTCTCTGCTGGCTGCTAAGATATGTGGCTGCCCTCTGCTGGTCCATGTCCGTCACTGCGGCCGACTAGCGGCGTGACTGTGTGCGTGCGTGTCAGTGTGAGAGTGCGTTCGAGGGCGCACGCATGTGGGTACGTGTTTGCAATGAACAGGGTTATTATATTCGTTCGCATATTTATCATGTTCGTATGTACTTTGCTGTCGAAACCGAAGACAAGTCATACATCGCATGCACTGACAACCAGACCGTTAACCACAGTGGCCACGGCCGGGTATTGGTGGCATCAAGTTACTATCGGTTGTATAGTATTGCATTACATTGCATTGCATTGCGGGCTTTGCGTTGTATTGTGTTGTACTGTATTGTGCATTGCATTGCAGCTTTTTATTGTATTGTAATGTAAAAGTCAGTATTGTATTGTACTGTATACGGTATTGTATTCACAGACTTGTATCTTGTCAGTTGTGCCTATTGTATTGTAGAGTTGCAGTACCGGTAGAAAACCCACACCTATATTTTACCGGGCAGGGGATCTAACTGTTGTCTGTCCAGCGCTGTGATTCCCCTTGGTTTGCATACATATATTTTACCGGTATTTTTTGTCGTATCGGTATTTTCTGTCGGAATACTGGCAAACGCAGATATCACTGGTTCACACCGGCCACTCAGCCACAAACATGAACGCTCACAGAAATTGACACACACTCTCTCTCTCTCTCTCTCTCTCTCTCTCTCTCTCTCTCTCTCTCTCTCTCTCTCTCTCTCTCTCTCTCTCTCTCTCTCTCTCTCTCTCTCTCTCTCTCTCTCTCTCTGTGTCTGTTGTCAACTTAAAAAGATTAAATTCTCTACATAGGACAATGGCAAAATTAATTCTTCCCGACCCGCACTTGACAACCGAGGAAAAACTCAAAAAAACTGGATTCCAACCCCTTCAAAATCACTTTAAATTTAACAAAGGGGTACTGATGTTTAAAGTGTGGAACCATATCACTCCAGAATATTTAATAGATCTGTTTACAAAATCAGACTCCTGCTATGGGAATATGAGGGGTCTTTATATTGTTCCAAAACCCCGAATAGATTTATTTAAATCCACTTTGTCATTTGCGGGTTCCACACTGTGGAACTCTCTCCTACATGACGTTAAAGCCACTCCAACATTATCTCGTTTCAAGACAAGTCTTTATAGATACCTGACATCACTTAAATAATAATATCTAGTTAAACGTAGACACACGAATGTACGTGTATATTCTAACTATCATGTGTATGTGCGCGTGTATGTATGTGTGTGTGTATGCATGTGTGTGTGTGTGTGTGCACACGCGTACGCGTGTGTGCGTTTGTGCGTGCTTGCGTGTGTTTGTATTCAGTGGACTGTATATTTTGTATCACTGTGCTTTGATGTCCCTGTTTTTTGTATATTTTGTACTTAGTTAGTCGTAGTTTTAGCAACGGCAGGTACGAAAAATGATATAGTCACTGACTGTTAATATCGTCACCTTTGTAAAATAAAGATTCATTGATTCATTGATTCTCTCTCTCTCTCTCTCTCTCTCTCTCTCTCTCTCTCTCTCTCTCTCTCTCTCTCTCTCTCTCTCTCTCTCTCTCTCTCTCTCTCTTTCTCTCTCTCTCTCCCTCCCGCGCGGGGGCCCTCCCTCCCTACCTCCCTCCCTCTCTCTCTCTCTCTCTTTTTCTCTCTCTCTCCCTCTCTCAACACTACAAAGTAAATTAAATGAATCAATGGTTAATAGTCTATCACATCATCGATGAAATTTTAGGGCTTTGTTGTATTAGAAAGATTCATGCTAATCAGCCCTCCACATCCTTTTTCCGGTCAGGTGTCGAACTGATTAGTATAAGCATACATGTATTGTCATCTTTTTTAACACCTTTATTTGACAACTAGATCCAAACTGATACAGCATCAGCACTATACTGATAAAAAACCAACATCCCTCCCTACCCAGTCCCCTTCCCCGCCACAGCCCCTCCCCCTCCCCCCGTTATCTTTTCCAATTGATTTCATGTCGAAAAAGTACGCCAAACTAATGTCACCAGAGCGGTTTAACTCATTTAACCCCGACACACCACATCATGACATGGATGGAGTGTGATAATTCAAGAGAGGAGCCAGAATAGCTTGGCGCACATAGGCGCTAAGCTATTCTGGCACCACCCTTGAACGATTACGCTCGATCTGTCTCTAGAAGCGTAATACAGTCGGCTTGGGCAGAGGGCAACATCAACATTTGGGGATTTCGGTCTTGGGACAGAATGTGTTAAATTGTGAACAAGACATGGTTATCATTGAATCAGTTTTATCTTTGAAACAAGACACGAATACCGCCGCTCTGAAAGAAGTTCGTTTCAACTGCCTTAATACCAGTACGAGCTCTCTGCCTACTCACATGGATTGTAAAAAGAAGCGTAGAAAAGTGTTAGTTGAGACAAGACACTCAGTATTGACAACCCGTCGTAATGGCGAATTTCAGCAATCAATGCCCGCCATGGACGATTCTTAATGAGCTTGGGGTCAAAAGGTCGCATGCGCGAAAACGAGGCTATCTGGGGCTGGTCGCGCGACAGCAACATGGCGAGTGAAAGCGCAGAACGTCGAGGCCTTAGAATTGTGCCGTATTTTGAGCATTAGCAAATATCTGACCACATATAAAAATCAGTCTCCTGTAAACCAATCACAGCCATTTGCATTGAAGCTTGATTGAATTGTGTTTGAAGAACTGACTTGTCAGCAGATTGAGCGTTCAGAAGATTGTGGTTTTATGATTTTCTTCTACACATTTGAGATATATGAGTGTTTTGTCAAAGCTTACACGGAACTTGTAACATACTGAGTGCACACTATTTTTTTTCCAAAGATTTGACAGCACATTAGCATTGTTGGAGGGGTCAACTCGGTTATATTTTGTGAATTTAGCCAGCGAAAAACAACACAGTTTGAATTCAATTATCGGTTGTGGACCTACTTAGTGTTGTCCCATGCTGCCCCCTCCCCCTCCCCCCTCAATGTTTCCAGTTTGGTGAATTGAAGCATGTGTGGGTGTGCGTCAGGTAGATAAATAAGCTAGCGGGTTAACACTATCTACAAGTGTTTGTCCTCTCTTAACCATTTCGCAGTTGGTAGCAATTTTAGAAGTGTTTTTTTCACAGGCATCATTTCAACCAAATCGCTGCTGACAGCTAAACGGTTGAAACTGTCGAAGTCAAAAGACTGCAGGAGAATAAAATGTATGACATTCATCACTCTGTGTGTAAGTGTGTGTGTGTTTGTGTGTGTGTGTGTGTGTGTGTGTGTGTGTGTGTGTGTGTGTGTGTGTGTGTGTGTGTGTAAGTGTGTGTGTGTGTAAGTGTGTGTGTGTGTGTGTGTGTGTGTGTGTGCGTGCGAGTGTGGCAGCACTACTCAATCATCTAAAGGGATCAACTATGACATTTGAAGGGTAGTGCCATGGTATTTTCATGTCTTAAGCTGATCAGACAATTACCTTAAGTTATCACAGCTGATCCCCTGTTTTCTTGGAATCAAGATTGTAAGCCAAAATTTTAATACAATGACATTCTATAGCAAAAAACGCACACATACACACGTGAGAACAGGCACCAAACTTAAATTTTACAACAACAAAAATAAATGTTAACACAGCAGAACCTGTTCTGGCAATCACCATTTTTGCTAGAAGAAAGTGACCTTAAACATCAGTCATGCTCTCTCAAGCGAGATCTTGTAGGGCAAACAGTGTCACCCGGGCTGCAGCCACCTGTGATGTTGGTCTGTAAAGACAGGTGATCTGCTATAAGGATGGTCGCTCACAACAGTTTCTGCTGTGGACCATAAAGTCTATACATGCATGTTTCTCTCACACCCAACACACTGCACATGCACCCACACACGAGCAGACGAATTCGGCGGATCAACCAATCCTTTCTCCGTTGAGTTTCGGTTGCTTTTGGAAAAAGTATGAAATAAAAGTTTCGCGTTTTCAATATTCTGTGCTCTATTTGATGTGCACACAGGAACAACGCAATGGTGTTTCGATCTGCGCTTCGACTGCTCCTTCTCTATCGCCATGAAAGTACTGTTTGCCCCTCCCACATGTTCCCCATATAGCCTCGCTTTCGATGCGACCTTCACCTCATGAATATTCGTTGAGAATGGTCCATGGAGCAGAACGCTTAAGGTCACATTAAACAGTCAAATTTGGCCAGTTCAGGCAGTAGGAGGACCGGTGTTTTTAAAAATAATTTTTGTCTTGTTTGAAAATTTGTAGTAGGGCTGAATGTTGGAATTTGCTGAAAATTTCTGGTTAGCTGAGAGAAGACATGTTTGGTGCTTTGATTCATACTATCCTGAGCTTATCCAGTGGACAATTGTGGGCCTATGTTGTGTTGCCATTGACGTAGTGATTTGAGGGGCACTCTGATTTCAGCTGTGCTTGGGTGTGGGGTTGGTAAGGAACCAGTCTCATAGCCAAGAAATGAGACGGGTGATGTGCTGGGTTTTTTTTGGTATTTTGTGCTTGGCAAATGTGCAGCTGGTGGGCGGTAGTGTTTTTTTTTCGGGGAATTGAAAAATTAGGGGATGACTGGGACTGACTAAGGCTAAGAGACTGGACAGTACGGCCAACGGCACTGCGGTCCGTGACTGCCGAGAAAACGCGAACGCGATCCAACTGCAAGTGGCACAGATCTTCACGGCCCCCGCTACTGCGGGGGCTCATAAAGATCTATGCCTCTTGCTGAGACCACTTTGTGTCCATGTTCTGGACACAGTCGGGGGCGTGTCAATTGCAGTCCGGCGACGTCGGTCTTCGGGCCTCACGTTTATACTGGGTGTAGCTTAAATTATCGGAACCATGCCCTTGAACATGTGAATGGCGGCCACGGTTCAGGATACGACGACCGACAGAGTGTCAGTTAACTCATTTAAGGCGCCCTCATCAATAGCTGCGGAAGGGTTGTATAGCGTTGCCGATTATACGACACTTTCGCAGCTATTGATGCTGAAACCTTAAATGAGTTAATACAGTATTTTGAAAAGTGTACGCTCAAGTAGGTGCTATTTTGTTTTGAGTTGAAACAAAAGCCTCACCCCCTCCCCCTTCCCCTCCATGAAACAAAGTTTGAAATCTGTGTAAATTCAACGCGAAAGAGCTCCAGCCGTCTCGTGAACAATGCATACAAAGTACTTTCAGCAAGAGGCATAGATTCTCATGAGACCGCGCATTTGCGGGGCTCATGAGGAAATCGCGGCGGTTCATGAGGATCTATACAGCTTGCAGTAGTGTGGTGTTCATTTTTCTTCGGCGGTGAAGTAGTTAATAGTTCGCAATACTTTATTTATTAATGTTCTTAGTATGTCTTACAACTATGCTGGCAACAAGATCAACTTAAATCATGAAGTTTGAATGTTACACAAGGGAATATTTTCCCGCTCCTCTGCTCCTTTGTAGACAGAGAGTTCCTGCCGAGCCGGTAGTAAAGTATATCTATCGTTTACATGCTCTCCTAAAATTGCCTCTCATAAAATTCTACATGGCACTGACGTTTTTTTTTCAAACAAGAGAAGAAAATATTTTATTCTGCCCGTGAGACACCACAGCACATATGGCTCGACCATGATAGTTCAACGGTGGTGGCAGAATAGCTTGGCGCCTCAGTATGTGTGAGTGGGATCATGTCTCAGCCTCTGCTTTTGAAGTATGGTGTCCCACAGGGGTCTGTGTTGGGTCCTCTGCTGTTCTCTCTGTACACTAAACCAGTTTCCCGAATCATCAGTCAGAATAGCTGTGAGTATCACAAGTATGCTGATGACACTCAGGTCTCTAAGTCTGACCATCCTGGTAAACTGCAGACCATTGTCTCCAATGTGGAGAAGTGTATAGTTGAAGTCAAAGACTGGATGACTTGCAACAGACTCAAGTTAAATGATGACAAAACAGAGAGCATGCTTGTTGGTACTCGAGCTAGAACATCCGCCTCCAACAGTGAGTATCATATTTCCATAGGCGGCCATGACATTTCTTTCAAATCCGATGTAAAAAATCTGGGTGTATTCCTGGATTCGAGTTTATCGATGGAAAAACAGGTTAGCCATCTTTGCCGCACTGCCTACCTGGAGCTCCGCAGAATAGGCATGATCAGATCCTTTTTGACAGAAAAGGCTACTGCCCAGCTCGTATGCTCTTGCATTCTGTCCCGTCTAGATTACTGTAATTCCCTCCTTGCTGGTATCTCATCTGATCAACTCACTCGCATTCAGCGTATCCAGAATAACGCAGCCCGGTTAGTCCTTTGCAAAAAACGTACTGATCATGTCACACCACTGCTAAAGCATCTCCACTGGCTACCTGTCAAACAGAGAATAGAGTACAAGCTGTCCACTTTGGCATACAAACACTATGACAATACGCTTCCTGCATATCTGTCTTCTTCCCTTGCATTACCCAATCCTAGTGGAAGTCTACGCTCAAGCTCACAGAAACTGCTTGTTCAGCCCAGAGTCAGCCTAAAAACTGCTGGTGCCCGTTCTTTCAGTTATCAGGCCCCTCACGTCTGGAACTCACTTCCACTGCATGTCCGTCTATCTCCTACCCTGATGACCTTCAAAACAAATTTGAAGACCCATCTTTTCCAGGTAGCATATCAAGATTAGCTTAGTCTGGATGTGCTGCCTGGAAATGTTGGTTGTTTCCGTATGTATATAGCCCATGTAGATAGGCTGTGTGTGTGTGTGTGTGTGTGTGTGTGTGTGTGTGTGTGTGCGTGCGTGCGTGCGTGCGTGCGTGTGTGTGTGTGTGTGTGTGTGTGTGTGTGTGTGTGTGTGTGTGTGTGTGTGTGTGTGTGTGTGTGTGTGTTTCGTGTTAGGAATGCGCCTACATGGTGCGAGCAGATGTTTATTTCAAGAGTGAGTGCGTTCTAATTTTTCTCCTTTTTATTTTATTTTTATGTTCTGTAAAGCGCTCCGAGCTTGCTGTTCGTGGGGAAGGGCGCTATATAAAAACTATGTATTATTATTATTATAGGTGCCAAGCTATTCTGCCACCAGCCTTGAACTATCATGTCTCCTGAATTACAGTGCAGTTCTCAGAGGACAACTCCAAAATGTGGGCATTTCGTACCTCGGGCACAATGAGTTAGTATAGTAATGCAATTTTTCTAGTGGGGGTTTAATAATGTATTTTGACTTTGACTTCGTCAGTCATGTTATTACATTGTTTTATATACATATCGTGTTAATTTAATAGAAAGGATGATCACCGACTTCGGCTCTAATTTATTTTAATTTTCTTTTAGTCATGACAACAATTGTTTAGCCGCTGCCCTGGGGAAATTTTAACATGCCCCACTTTAAACCTGTCAAAATAGAATCTAATCGAGCCCCACTCGGAGACACTGACACATTTATTTCTGTTAGCTTCACGCTCTCCGTGCTGATTGTTCAAAAACGTGGTGTTGCTAGGCGTCTGATCCGTGCATAGCTTATAATAGTTTCAGCATGATCGTTGAAGGTCAGTGGTAAATGAGGACTGAACAGGGAATGTGTTTCAACTTTTAAGTAGCTCATGTCCGCCATTATCTCCCAAGGATAGTGACTTACCAACTTTTAAAATAAACGATCTGCTTCGTCCCATGACAGGTTTTACCAAAAAGGCATACGGACAGCCTTAACGTGTTGTTAGTTCGGGGTTTAAAGTCCACGGCACCGGAGTGATAATGGACGGCCCTAACGGGCGGGTTATGGGGGATAAAGACAGCCATTAGTATGGAGTACGACCTGAACACTGATCAATTCGGCCACACTGCAAATGAGACACTTTGATTTACCTGGACCTTATAAATGACATGCAAATTGAAGAAGCCTGACTTTTGGCCTGTACATGTCGTTAGTTTGAGATTTAACGTCCACGGCATCAGGGTGACCTTAGCAGGCTGGTTGTGGAAACTTAACCCTGACCAATCAGTTCGGCCGCACTGCCGTTGTGCCGCTTTGATTTATCAGGACCTTATGACGGGCATGCTATCTGAACAAGCCCTTTGGTTTAACTGCCTTATGCCGAACACAAACTATAATTATAACTGAGGCACCTCCAGATTCTACTGGTATGACCCTTAGCAAAGCGAGCAATGCATCTCAGTCTAAAGCTGTTTGTGAGGGTTCAGCGGAAAAAGACTGTACAAATCTAAAAAACAGCTAAGGTAAATTGTCCTGTAATTACTCCTAAAATTTGAAAACAGGATCCACCAAAATGCCAAAGATGTTTAAGACGCACTGATCAGTGTAACTAAATACAGACAATATGATCCAGCGTACATCTGAATCATCGAGGATTCTAAAAGCGATTAAACAAAATATCCTCTCACCACAAAATAAACAATAAGTACCCCGCCGATAAATAACGTTATCTCGCTAAAATAGTACTGTCAACTCAACCAAAGTTGATTTTGTTGACATATATACTAAATGTCAAAAACTAAGGGCCACCCCACTTTATTGTGTCATTGTTTATCATCGCAAGTACGCTATAGACATTAGACATTCTTCCTCATTCACTGCCTTTAAATTTGCCCTAAAGACCCACCTGTTCGATACCCCAATGTAGCTCAGTTCTTTGTCATTATGTACCTGTGTGTGTGTGTGCGCGTGTGTATTGCAGAATCCGTTGTTTCTCTGGTTTTATGACCCTCTCCACTCCCACTCTTTATTTGTAAAGCGCTTAGAGCTTATTTGAGGATAAGCGCTATATAAGTAGCCATTATTATTATTATTAATAAAATACAATGTTCGTTCGATCCAAATCGGGTAAAAGTTGACCTTAGACAGTCCACCGTACAGGGAACAATAGACAACGATTCATCAATTTCCACGAACGTGTCAAATGCACGTGAAACATCGTCAGTTTTTGTGAAAAGCTGTGCGACATTGGCAAGCGTACCAAAGGCAGGCAGGTCGTGATGCACGTGCTAAAGGGGTCAGTCGTGAACACTGAGCACTTCTGTTTCGCTACAAATACCGGTACAGTAGTGGCATAATTGTCCCTTTCCTAACCATGCAACCAGCACGAAGCCTAACGCCAGTAGATCAAGGCCGGGCGCTAGCATGGCTGCAGGATGGAATTTCCGGACGAGAAGTTGGGAGACGTCTTGGGGTGTCCCATACAGTGCCGGATCCAGAGGCTGCTGACACGATTCCAAGAAACTGGAAGGGCAGAACGACGACCCTGCTCAGGACGCTCGCGCTGCACCAGCAGAAGGGAGGACAGATACCTCTGTGTGGCGGCTCTGCGCGACCAAACTGTCACGTCAACCACTCTGCGACGTCAACTGATGCAAGCTGCAAACGTTAACGTCAGCAGAAGCACAGTCTGCCGAAATTGGCCTGGTTTCATGCAGAGCAGCAGTGAGAATACCCCTCACTCCAGCTCATCGCAGAGCCCGGATTGCCTGGTGTCGTCCACATGTGAGGTGAAACAGACTCAGTGGACTCAGGTTCTGTTTACTGATGTCACGGTTCACTGTGTCCTTCAACGACGGCAGGGTGGGGGTCTGGAGACGCCAGGGCGAGCGATTCACCGATGGATGCGTCCAAGAGGTGGATCGCTACAGAGGAGGCTCAGCCATTGTCTGGGCAGGCTTCAGCAGGGAAGGCAGGGCCCCCCCCCCCCTCCACGTCATCCGAGGCACCCTGACTAGCCTGCGCTATCGGGACGAGATTGTGCAGCCCTCATCCAGCCAGCCCTCCAAGCCATAGGCGACAATGCTGTCCTGCAAGACGACAACGCTCGACCTCATCGCGCCCGTGTGGTGGATGAGTACCTCGAGCATCGGGGCATCATGAGGATGGAGTGGCCAGCTCGTTCACGATCTGGCTCCCATCGAACACCTCTGGGACGTGCTGGGGCAACGTGTAGTCAGCAACCACCCCCCAGCAACCTCAAGGCGTCCCCCCCCCCCCAGCTGACTCAGTTCCTGCATCAAGAGTGGGAAGCGATCCCACAACATGTTCTCCGAACCCTGGTGAACTCCATGCGTCAACGCTGCATTGAATGCTTGGCTGCAAAGGGTGGGTACACTCGCAACTGACTGGACCAGTCTTGTGTGACTTTTCAAATGAGGGGTGGGTGAACATTCTAACGTACTGCTGTTGTTACAATTGCTTGATTTACCCAAAACTGAAATGAAATTGTTACTGAATAAATTAGCAAAGTACTGACTCCAAGTATTGTTACATTATTTGTGTGGTGTTGTCAGTGCGTCTGCGATAAAAAGTGGCCCTTAAGTTTTGACCATTAGTATATAATTCGGCCAAAATTTGTGGTCGACCACAACACTTTTTGGTCGAATTCGCACACATTTTTGATCGCCTTACTTTGCTTTACATCTTGCAGTAAATACAAGTTCCAAAAGCTTAAGCTACCCCGTAATTTTCTCACGACTCGGACGTACACACTGCCCACAGCACAAGCTGGATATGTTACCAAACGTTTTCTTCAAGTGTCGCAGAAGACATACACCCAAACCTGAAACGTTCTCATTGTGAAATGTACTTTCCCAACGAACAACACACGTTATCTCATTGTGCCCGAGGTACGAAATACACACATTTTGGAGTTATCATCATTAGGACTGCATTATAATTCAGGAGACAAATCGACCATGATAGTTCAAGGGTGGTGGCTGAATAGCTTGGCGCCTATAAGCGCCAAGCTATTCTGCCACCACCCTTGAACTATCATGGTCACATATCTTGCTGTGGTGTGTCGCGGGCAGAATGAGTTAATGTCATTATACACAACAAGATAATAAAACGCAGTAACAATTGCTTGATTGTGATGTATGTATGTTTTATGCGTTGATCTTAACATGGACGCTCGTCAGTTATGCCGCAAAAAATTCCTAATATTTATGCATATGGCCATAAAGTTAATCTTATCTTTTCCTAAGTGCTCAATAGTCTAAAGACCACACTTTAAAGCTATTTTGATTTCCATCATTCATTTAAAATTTGGTCAACTAACTGATCCACACAAAGGGATTTAAATCCGATATCAATTTTAAGCACACGACGTATTTCATTGTTTGAGATAAACCCATCCTACGATATGACTGTTTAATGGAAACTGAGTTATTCTACGTTGATGATATTCTTAACTCACTGTGCCCGAGGTACGAAATACACACATTTTGGACTTATCCTCTGAGGACTGCCTTACAATTCAGGAGACAGATAAACCATGATAGTTCAAGGGTGGTGACAGAATAGCTTGGCCAAGCTATTCTGTCACCCCCCTTGAACTATCATGATCGAGCCATATCTTGCTGTGGTGTGTCGCGGGCAGAATGCGTCAAAGGTTTTATAGTTATTGCAATTGTCAACGGAGGAAAAGTCGATGAATGAAGAATTTTAATAGTAAAGTACATTCCAGGAGTTCTTAAAAGAAATCCACCCATCCACGAATCAAGGGTCTCGGTTCTCTCCTGTACACACTGGGTGAAAAATATTGTGTTTGGAACGGCTATAGATGATAGTACATATATGGAAAACCTGTTATTGTGCTCTGGGAGGGGGGGGGGGCGTGGGGTTGCGGGGTGGGGGGTGGGGGGAGGGGAGGTCGCGATTGCCGTAAATTGGCTTTTGGGGTCTCATTACACAGGTCTGGCACTGGGAACTCACTGCAAGACATATCAAAGGTGTCGGGGCTCTCTTTTCCACACCCCCCCCCCACCATGGTCTGCCTGGGGGACTTGGGTGGGGTTAACTACCTTTTAGTTCTCAGTGTCACCTTGGTCAGCCCCACAGGGTGGGTTTTCCCCTCTATTCTGAGGCATGTGTTTCTGTCTACCCTTGGTCCATTCACCTGTATTTTCCTTTTTAAAACTCTCCCTACTGTCTGCGCTTTCCTTAGCTATTGATATTGGATGTGTGTTGCTAAATGGTCTCAGGTTTATTTAGCGTATCGGACCGGCTGGCGACATACATTCAATATTCTGTTTAGTTTTTTTTTCTTCACAAGCAGTGCAGGCACGTCCTGAGAAAGTCTTGTTGCTGTCGGGACGTTAAGCAGCGTACAACCATCTTTTCCACACTGTGTGCCAAAACACTTTGTCAGGAAATAATTATAAAGGTTATATATGGAAAACCTTTCCTTGTGATCTCCGACGGACGGCTTTGATGCTTCATTACACTCGGGTCTCTCTTGTACACACTGGGTAACCAACTATGTCTGGGAAGGCTGTAGTGGATACAAAAGGAAAACCTATTATTGTGTTCTGCGGCGGGCGCCTTTGGCGCAGGTTGGCTTTTGGCGTCTCAGTACATTGTATGGCCCTGGAAACTCCCTGCATCCACACATCAAGGGTCTCCGATCTTTCGTGTCCACACTGGGTTCCAAAAGACTTTGTCCGGAAAAGCTTATAGCGGTTATTTAGGGAAAACATTTCCTTGTGGTCTGCAACGGGCGCGTTTGACGAACGTTCGACTCTTGGGACCTCATTACACAGGTCTTGCAGTGGGAATAACCCATATCCACCAATCAAGGTCTCGGGTCTTGTACACGCTGGGTGACCAATACTATGTCTGGAAAGGCTCTAGAGGTCACAAAAGGAAAACCTATTATTGTGCTCTGGGGCAGACGCCTAAGGCGCAAGTTGACATCTCGGGTCTCAGTACATTAGTTTGGCCCTGGGAACTCCCTGCATCCACATATCAAGGGTCTCGGGGCTCTCTTGTCCACACTGGGCGTCAAAACACTTCTTCTGGAACGCTTAAAGAGGCTATATAAGGACAACATTTCCTTATGCTCTGCGACGGGCGCTTATGATTCGAGTGCCAATCTTGGTGCCGCAGTACACTGTTCTGGCCCTGGGAACTCCCCGCATCTACGAATCAAGGGCCTCGGATCTCTCTTGCACACATCGGGTGACCAATACTATATCTGGAAATGCTATAGAGAACAGATAAAGAAAACCTACTATTGTACTCTGCGGCGGGCGCCTTTGGCGCATGTTGGCTTTTGGGGTCTCAGCACATTGGTTTAGCCCTGGGATCTTCCTGCATCCAAATATCAATAGTCTCGGGTCTCTCTTGAAAACACTGGGTGCCAAAACACTTTGTCCGGAAACGCTTATAGAGGTTATATAGGGAAACCTTTCCTTTTGCTGTGCGACAGGCGCCTTTGCCGAAAGTTCCAATCTTGGTGCCTCAGTATACTGTTATGGCCCTGGGAGCTCACCGCATTAACGAATCAATGGCCTCGGTTCTCTCTTGTACACACTGGATGGCCAATACTATGTCCAAAAATGCTAAGGAAAACCGATTATTGTGCTCTGGGGCAGGCGCCTATGCCCCAAGGTGATTTCTCGGGTCTCGGTACATTGGTCTGAACCTGGAAACTCGCGGCATCCATATATCAAGGGTCTCGGGGCTTTCTTGTACACACTGGGTGACCAATACTATGTCTGGAAAGGGTTAATAGAGAATACACGAGGAAAACCTGTTACTGTGTTTCTGCGGCCGGCGCCTTTGGCGCAGGTTGGATTTTTGGGCCTCAGCACATTGGTCTGACCCTGGGAACTAAGTGCATCCAGATATCAATGGTCTCTAATCTGTTTTGTTCACACTGGGTGCCAGAACACTTTGTCTGGAAACGCTTATAGAGGTTATATAGGGAAAACCTTTCCTTGTGCTTTGCGACGGTCGCCTTTGCCGCAGGTTCCACTCTTGGTACATAAGTACACTGGTCTGGCCATGGGACATCCTCTCATCCACGAATCAAAGTTCTCGGGTCTCTCTTGTACACACTGAGTGACCAATACTATGTCTGGAAAGGCTCTAGAGGATACATAAGAAAACCTTTTATTCTGCTCTGCGGCGGGCGCCTTTCCCGCAGGCTGGATTTAGTTGTCTCAGTACATTGGTCTGGCCATGGGAACTTCCTGCATCTACATATCAAGGGTCTCGTATCTCTCTTGTCCACACTTGGTGCCAAAACACTTTGTCCAGAAACGGCTATTGAGATTATATAGGGAAAACATTTGTGCTCTCCTTGTGCTCTGCGACGGGCTTCTTTGGTGCAAGTTCCAATCTTGGTTCCTCAATACACTGTTCTGGCCCTGGGAACTCCCTGCATCCACGACGCAAAGGTTTCGGTTCTCTCTTGTACACACTGGGTGACAATACAATGTCTGGAAAGGCTGTAGAGGACACACAAGGAACACCTATTATTGTGCTCTGGGACGGGCGCCGATAGCGGAAGTTGACTTCTCGGGTCTCAGTACATTGGTCTGGCCCTGTGGGAACACCCTCCATCCAAATATCAAGAGTCTCGGGACTCTCTTGTCAACACTTGGTGCCAAACGCTTTGTCCGGAAACGCTTACAAACATGTTATCTATAGAAAACCTTTCCTTATGCTCTGCGACGGGCGCCTTTGTCGCAAGTTCCAATCTGGATGCCTAGTACACTGTTCCGACCCTAACATTTCCCGCATCCACGAATCAAAGGACTCGGGGTTCTCTTGTGCACACTGGCTGTACTATGTCTGGAGGTTACATAAGGAAAACCTCTTATTGTTCTCTGCGACTGACGCCTATGGCGCAACTTGACTTCTCGGGTCTCAGTACATTGGTCTACAGTTAAGAAACAGGTGAGTTTTGAGGCGCCTAGTGCCGGTGCCTATGCGGTTAATGTCCCTCACGGGTTGCTATAGTCCATTCCAAAGATTGCTGTAACACGACCTTTGAAGAAGGAAACAAGCACAAAAACACGCCCGCACGCCCGCCCGCCCGCACGCACGCACACACACACACACACACACACACACACACACACACACACACACACACACACACACACACACACACACACACACACACACACACACACACACACTCAAACGCATTCACACCGTAGGACAGAATACATATTTAATTACAACTCATTTAATTTCAGAAATGAACTGATGTATATATTGCAAAGCAGGCCTCAGCAGCATCGCAGCGTTGGTCGTAGCATTTTTAATTGTACCATAAAGAGTGGCATGTTGCTGAAGTTAGAGGAGTCTATTCACCGGAAAAGAATCACAAATAACCAATAGCATCCGTTCTAAACAGAAAATGTAATCCCTTCACGGCCAGTGGAGGCTGATTGTATTTCTGAAATATGTTAATTTTACCCCGAAGAGATCCAGCCGAATCAATTAGTAGCATAAAAATAACTCATTCAGCCCGAGGGCTGTATTCCCCAAATTTTGGAGGTGTCATCTAATGACTATGCACCAGTTGCAGGAGATGGGTCTACCATGATAATTCAAGGGCAGTGCCAGACTAGCTTGGCGCCGACAGGCGCCAATCTAATCTGGCACTGCCCTTGAATTATCATGGTCGACCCATCGCCTGCTGTAGGGCGTCAGGGCTTAATGGGATAATACAAATAATCAGTAGCATCCGGCTCAAACAGTCATGATGATTTGTCATCACTCCAGGACAGAGAAAAATTGTGTTTGTTATAAAACCCACATTGTCCACAGCATTACACAACTCTCTGCGTGTCGGTAGCGGTTTCCTGCAGGAATCATCGCGACTAAGACCCCTACCGATACCCAAAAGGTTAACAGTTACATTATTACTTTGTCTAGTGAAGCAAATGACCCTTGACGGCTCTTAGCACTTACACACACACACACACACACACACACACACACACACACACACACACACACACACACACACACACACACACACACACACACACACACACACACACGCAGGCACGTACGCACGCACGCACACACACATACACACACACATCGTGTCGTCACAACACACTGGATACCGCAAATACTCGTAAATAATATCAAACATCAAACGCACTGTCTTTAACAACACAAACCTTTCGCCTAACACACCAGATTCACTGCACATAAAAAGAACATACTTTGACTAACAAAGCGTATGCAATGCATTTAAAAGCGAAAACATTTTGACTGACACACCGACTGTACTGAATCTAAAAACAAAACGTTTTGGCAGACACTCCAAATGCACTGAATCTTAAACAAGTACCTGTTGACTAACAGACCAAATGCACGGTACTGATATAAAACTAAAAACCTTTTAGTGGACGCACCAAACACAAATACGCTGAATCTAAAGAAAACAAACGAACAAAAAACCCCCACAACTTTATGTCTTTACAGTAACACACCAAATGCATATCTGATATCTCAGCCAAACGATTTGTATTTCGATGTAGTGTTTTATACATGAAAATGCTTCAAAAACTGTGTCTCTGTGGCCATGCGTTTTGAACTTGTGGTAAAGATTGATAAAACGTCCAGTTTAAATTATCCAGAAATGGAAACAGTGATCCCTCCGGTGACGCCATCTTTCTGTATGTGGCAGCTGTTCTGTTCTCTAGGAATTGTTCCAAACAATCCAGCACTATTGGATCCCTGGTGTTGTCGAACTTGTTGGCGATGAATTCCGGACGTGACGTCAGCCAGGGAAGATCAAAAGCGCTGTGAAGGGAAGAAAAAAAAAAAAATTTGCAGTTAGGTATACGAGCCAATTCGACAGGTGTCTTTTACAGGAACACTACTCCTCATTTGGCAGAGGAGTAGAAAATTGCAGACCGTCTTCAATGTTTCAAAGAGCCTTTCAAGTCCTCCAGTTGACTAAACCCTTCACTGTCAGCGGATGCAGGCTGTATTTTTGAATTCATTGTAAATTCGACGTCAAAGATCCCAATCCGTCAAAAGAACGCGGTATACAAAGTTGTCTCAGCAAGAGACATAGATCCTCATAAGCCCCCGCGTCTGCGGGGGCTTATGAGGATCCATGCCTCTTGCAGTTGGATCGGGTTCACCTTTTCTCGGCAGTAAAGGGACCTGCTTCAGGTAATCAAGGCTTACTAGTTCACAATAAGGTATTTTAAAACATGTTCTCAGTATGTCTTACAATAACGCGGGACAACAGGACTGACTTTAACCCTTTGGGTGTCTGTAGCGCTTTTAGTTTCGATGAATCATCGTGACTCAAGCCGCTACCGACACCCGAATGTTTAACTCATTCGCGGCCAGCCGCATTCGGATGCGGCTGGCCGCGAATGAGTTAACTTATGAAGTTTGAATGTCGAAAAAGGAAAGAGTTTCTGCTCTCTTTTTTGTGTGTGTGTGTACGTAGGAGAATTATACCGCTGAACGCAAGAGGCAACAGAAAAACTGTTAAATGTGCCTACTCACATGGATCGTGGAAAGAGGGTCAGAAACGTCTTTGATATTGACTTTGATAACCGGTATAGGCGAATTTTTAGCAATCAAAGCCCGCCATGAAGCAGATCATTTTATGCTGCTTTGACCGACCCTCTCCTGGTTTGGTGCTCTGCTAACATCTCGTTTATAACTAAACGTTGAATCACCGAGCTGTGTCAGTGCACACTACTGAGGCGGGGGAGTGGACGGGGGAGGGGTTTGGTGTGTGTGTATGAATGTGTGTGTGTGGGGGGTGGGGGTGGGGGTGGGGGGTCTCATAGAGATCACTACCTCTTGCAGTTGGGTGGGCAAAGAAGGGAGTTAACCATGCTATAGCTACCTATAGACGCAGATGGCGTGAACGCTGACACCCCTACACTTGTAGTCATCCCAGTACCACACCACGGCCCGAGACAACACTGTACTGTCGTTGTGCGTAACGTTGCCGTACACAGACCCTGGCACCCCGGGTAGGTAATTCAGGGTGGCCCAGTACAGCTCGTCGGGAGCCCAGGTGTCGTCCAGCCACGCCAGAAGCTCCTGAGAATCACAAAAACAACTCAATATGGGCAGACAGGCAGGCAGGTAGACAGACAGACAGACATCCCAGTAGCAAAACGCTTTCATGGCTCCCGACGGCCGCAGTGGGCCCGCGCACAGCCGTGCGCGGGCCCACTGCGGCCGTCGGGGGCCCGAGGGTCTTTGTTTACTGCTTACTGCAGACAGACAGATAGTCAGGTAGGTAGGCAGGCAGACAGAGACAGACAGACAGACATCTGGGGCAATGACATTAATTCACTCGTTGTTTTTTTACGTGAAAGGAGTAAAGTTAATGGCTCATTCAAAGATGGGTCACCGGGCAGAAAATCCCAAGAAAGAAAGAAGCACGCTTAAAAAGGACGAGTAAAACACATATTCATTAAATCATTAATGCACTACATTTTTTTTTTTTTTTTTTCCTTTTCGCTTTGACGATAGATAACTATAGTGCATTGCATATTGATCTGTATTTCCAGTTTGGAAAAAAAAGAAACTCGCACAGAAAGAACAAGCACACCACCTTTCGATCGAGAGTCCGGCACGAGCTCACCTGTGACATCTGGTCAGTGAAAGCGAACTCCAGAAACTGTCTGCTGAACGATCCGTAGGCACTACCCTTGCGCAGCGTGATAGGGTATCTGAACGGTTCCTTGTTCGTCTTGGTCCGCCTGAGGGTCCCGTTTAGAATTAGGTGCATGCGGGTATACCACTTGCTGATGGCGTCGGGAGTAGGGTATGATTCCACGTCGTTGGTGCCGTTGAGCAAGGTGAGGATCTGTACGAGTTCCAGGTTGGTCTTGAGAGGGAACTCCTGCCCGGAGAGGTTCAAGTAGTACTTCCAGGCGACACGGGACCGCAATGCTAGGCCCATGCATTCCATGTCACTGTAACAAAGATAATTCTTAAGACAAACAACGATAACAGCAACAATATCGACTACAGCTACAACAACGGCAATAGCATCAATAACAATAACACAAAAGAGCCGAATACCGTGGGTGATTTTGTGCCCAGACTTTGAGTTCGCAGCACTGAAACAAATATCTATTTTTCACCTGCAGGCGCCAAGCTATTCTGACCTTGAACTATCATGGTCGACCCACATCCTCTCTTAACATGTCAGGGCATTTGGGGTTAAAGATATGACTGATTAACCAGTTTAGCCCCTACGCCCCACAGCAGGATGTGGACCGACAATAATAATTCAAGGGTGTTTCCAGATTAGCTTGGCGCCGTCATACTTCTCCTGTAGCTTGTACATATTCGTAAGATGACGCCTTAAAATGTTTTTGGGAAATGCGGCCTTGGGGTTAAATGGGTTAAATACCTGTAGATGGACGCTGCTGTGAGGTACACAACATTGTATCGACGCTCGGCCATAAACACGTTGTCGAAGCACTTGGTGAGGTTCTGGATGGCCAGGTACACCTCGTCGGAGGCTTTCTTGTCCACGTGCACGCAGTAGAAGTTGTGGGGCCGCCAGATGTTCCTCAGGAGCCGCTCAACCATGTCCGGGGCGTGGTGAACCTTCAGACCGAACGCAAGCGGGAAATCCTCCTCCTGGTGAGTGACCGGCCAGCGGTAGTACCTGTTGTGATTGGCGTTGATTGGTTGGTTGGTTGGTTAGTTCGGGGTTTAACGTCCACGGCACCGGAGTGATAATGGACGGCTCTAACGGGCGGGTTATTGGGGACAGAGACAGCTCTTGCCTCCCCAGCAGCAAAACGTCCTCGGGCCCACGACGGCCGCTGTGGGCCCGAACCCTTTGCTTATAGGGCCTATTTGATTTACCAGGACCTTGAACGGACATGCTATCTGAACAAGTCCGTTTTCATGCCTGGGCAGGGATTGGCGTTGGAAGAAAGAGTTGGAGGAAGTGAAAACCCAGTAAGGAAAAAGTCCTCGTGCTGACGTCAGCCTTAGTTGGCTCGTGCATGCTTTCAATGGTTGTAAATATGTGTGTGAAGGTCTGGGTTGTGGGCCTTATGTCTCTGGAGAGTCATTCTGTTCAAATATCACAGACCTGCAAACACTTGAATTTGAATGTATGCTGATCCGGGCTGGTCGATGATTGTGGACATAACAGCTTGATAGAGCCGCCAGGAGGAAATAAAAAAAGGCATTGCCAAAGGACTCAAAACTATGTCTTTGACAGCAGAGCATACTATAACACTGAAAATACAGTTAACCCTTTACGTCTCGCTACCGAAACCTCTTCACTGCCAGTGGACGCAAACGTACGTCTTTGAAAGCAGGGCAAATTCAACACTGACCAAACCCATCGATCCGATGAACACGGATATGAACAGCTTCAGGGAGAGGCAAAAAAACCTCACGAGAACCCCGCATCAGGGGGGACTCATGAAGTTCTTTGCCTCTTGCAGTTGGGGTGATGTTCACATTTTCCCCCAGCAGTGAAGGTGTTCTTTGTCTTTTGCAGTCGGGTGGTGAACACTTTTTTCCGGCAATGAAGGGGTTAAACTGCAAATTTTGCTGACCCGTGGCGAAGCTGTAAGGCTTCGTCCAAAAAAGAAGCTTTGTTCAAAATCAGAGTCCAGTATAGAGCTGAATGCAAATTTGGGCTTACCAGTGCTACTATGTGATTTTAGCACTTTACCACTGGAGCCGTTAAGTACGAAGTCACAGACCAGCACACATTTACATTTAACCCATTTAACCCCAAGGCCAAATGTTGGACGTGTCACCTGGCTCCTATAGTACCAGTTGCAGGAGACGAATCGACCATGATATTTCAAGGGTAGTGCCAGATAAGCTTGGCGCCTGATGGCGCAAAGCTAATCTGGCACTACCCTTGAATTATCATAGTCGATCGTGTGATGGCACCAAGCTACTCTGGCACTATACTTGAATTATCATGGTCGATCGTGTGATGGCGCCAAGCTACTCTGGCACTATCCTTGAATTATCATGGTCGATCCATCTCCTGCTGGAGTGCGTCGGGGCTAAACGGGTGAAAATGTACATGCTCATATCCTTGTAGTATTCACATATGCATTCCGGGATAAGGCGAACGCTACTCATCTGCAACCCCTAAGCTCATTAGGCTCATGTAGATTTAAATCTCTTCTTAGTCTTGTTCATCAGGCGCCAAGCTAATCTGGCACTAACCTTGAATTATCATGGTCGATCAGTCTCCTGCACCTGGTACTTAGGAGAGAGGTGACGCCTAAAAAAATCGGCCTGGCATGAAATGGGTTAAATGTAAATGTGTACTGGTCTTTGACTTTGGACCTAACGGCTCCAGTTGTAAAGTGCCACAATCACATAGTAGTAGCACTGGTGAGCTTGAAGGTTACACCGGTGACTTACCCGTGGCGAAGCTTGAGGGCATCACAGTCTGCTACAAGCTCTTCGAGTTGATACTGATGACAGACACCGTTCTTTTTCCACTGCGTGCGGTTCAGCAACAGGTCAAGATAAAGCTCGTCGCCTTTCACTAGCCTTCTGCAATCCAGATCGAACAGCTTTGACGTCAGGCAAGGGGCATCACTCGAGGTGCCTCCTCCGTACATCAACAGGTGGCGCTGTGCGACCTCTTCCTTGATCTTTGGCAAGATCTTTGGCAAGATGACGTTGGTCTTGCTGCGGCCGATGACGTAGAGATGGGTCCAGAGAATGAGGGAGCAGAGCGTCATGCAGAGTAATGAGAGCGCCACGCATGACTGACGCGTTCTACGCGTCTGCAACATGATGAGTCTGCAAGATGATGATGACCATAATATAATAATAATAATAATAATAACCGGAAAATAATATAATAATAATAATAATAATAATCAGCATCATCATCATCATAGCGGAAAATATAATAATAATAATAATAATAATACCACTAATAATAATAATAATAATAATAATAATAATAATAATAATAATAATAATAATAATAATAATAATAATAATAATAATAATAATAATAATGATAGTAATACTGCAGTGGAAAAGGGTTCAGTATCGCCGATATGTATTTGTGCCCCTGAATTAGCATGGTCGATCCACTTTCTGCTGTAGGGTGTTGGGGCTAAATGCCCGTGATCACGAATTTTGCTTCAGAAACTACTGCGCACTGACCGACTTTCGCGAAAAGAACACACGTGTGAGTGGGACAAAATTAGGCATGAAGAACTCAGGACTAACACGAAATATAAATCCTCAACAGCCTCGATGACTGTGTGTGTGTGTGTGTGTGTGTGTGTGTGTGTGTGTGTGTGTGTGTGTGTGTGTGTGTGTGTGAGTATGTGTGTGTGTGTGTGTGAGTATGTGTGTGTTTGTGTGTGAGTGTGTGTGTGTGTGTGTGTGTGTGTGAGTATGTGTGTGTGTGTAAGTATGTGTGTGTGTGTGTGTGTGTGTGTGTGCATGTGTTTGAATGTATTAGGTGATGCGTTTCATTTAACTCATTCAAGCCCGATGTCCGTATTTCCCAAAATTTGGAGGCTTCATCTAATGACTAGTTGCAGGAGATGGATCGACCATGATAATTCAAGGCAGTGCCAGATTATCGCGCCAAGCTAATCTGGCACTGCCCTTGAATTATCATGGTCGATCCATCTCCTGCTGCAGTGCGTCAGGAATGAATGAGTTAATCCTTAAATGTCTAAAGTTTACACAACAGAGACTTAAATGAAAACATTAAATTAAATTAAAACGAAGTCGAAGTTTAATGTCTGCAACCTACTATCATCCACGTCCAAAGAACCGTCTTGAATGTCGCAAATTTCTAAAGAGTTGTAAAGTTATATAAATAAGAGACATTTACTTAAGCCCACTGCCATGCAGTTTTGTGTTAAATGTGCTTCAATTTTAATGAGTATATATTGACTAAGACAAGGACAGTCTGATATAAAACCTACGACCCGAGGACCTCGATGCCACCGTCCCAGCTTGCTAGGCCATGGCAAACGAACCAAGGGTTTAAAGGGTGGGGCCAGTACTGCGCACACTGCACTCCACCAAAAAGCTCCACTGCGCAGGCTTTAGGAAACGTCCACGGACTATGACACTGAACTTTCCAAGTCCTGTAGCGATGGGCAAGGGGCAAAACGGCAGGTGAAAGATGTCACTGGAAGCCGCAGTCTCAAACCTGCATGCAGGCGGTTCAGGATATTGGTCGCCTGATGTTGACCTGGGGATGACAACGTCACTCGGCACACCCTGAACGACCAAGCAGCCTTCTCTAGGGACAGCACTGCTTGCTCCACACGGAGAGGGGCCTAGAAAAGGTGGCCTAACCAAAGCTTATCCCCTCGTAACCCAGTTGGCTAGCCGCGGTCAACGGGCATCTTCTCATGCGGTCAGAAAACAAGAAAAAACAATGGATCCACTCTCATGACGACCACGACCGGACTCAACGTAGCATGCTGGAACATCCGAACCATGCTCGACACAGCAGACAGCGGACGCCCTGAACGTCGCTCCGCCCTCATTGCCCATGAATTGCGGAGGTTAAACATCGACATCGCCGCGCTCAGCGAAGTACGCCTCCCGGAGGAAGGCAGCCTCCAAGAACTTGGCGCTGGCTACACCCTCTACTGGTCAGGCAGGCCTGCATCAGAAAGGCGGCTCTCAGGCGTGGGCTTCATGGTGAAGACCCACATTGCGACTAAGTTGGAAAACCTACCAACGGGTCACTCCGACCGCATCATGTCCATGCGCCTCCCACTGAGACACCAGCAATATGTCACCCTTCTCAGTGTGTACTCCCCAACCCTCCTGGCAGAGCCTGCAGAAAAAGACAAGTTCTACTCTGACCTGCGCAGCCTCCTGCAGAGCACCCCTGCAGACGACAAAGTCATCATCCTTGGCGACTTCAACGCCAGAGTGGGCCAAGACTCTGAAGCCTGGAAAGGAGTCCTCGGCAAGCATGGCGTTGGGAACTGCAATGACAATGGTCGCCTACTGTTGGAGCTCTGTGCAGAGCAGCAACTTGTCATCACCAACACTACTTTCCAGCAAAAGGACAGTCGAAAGACCACCTGGATGCATCCTCGCTCCAAGCACTGGCACCTTATCGACTATGTCCTAGTGCGTCAGAGGGACCGCAGTGACGTCCTCCTCACCAGAGTGATGCCCAGCGCAGAGTGCCACACTGACCACCGCCTTGTTCGCTGCAAACTCAGGCTCCGCCTCAAGCTGAAACCCAAGAAAGGGGACCCCCCCAAGAAAAAGCTTGATGTTGCCAGCCTTCAGCGTGACGACAAGAAAGCTGCTCTTCAGGCCGATTTACAGCGCATGCTCAAAGACACAGTTGATCCAGCAGACTCCTCCCCTGAAACACTCTGGGAACAACTGAAAACTGCTATAGTAAAATCGTCTGTGGAAGTCTTGGGCTTTGCTAGAAAGAGGAACAAAGACTGGTTTGACGAAAACGACGTAGAGATCCAGGAACTTCTAGCAAAAAAAAAAGAGCCGCCCACCAGGCTCACCTAGCCCAGCCTTCCTGCCCTGTGAAGAAGTCTGCCTTCCGCCTCATCTGCAGCAGTCTCCAGCTCAAGCTTAGAGAGCTCCAGAACGAGTGGTGGTCCAGACTCGCACAGAGGACCCAGCTCTGTGCTGACAACGGTGACTACAGGGGCTTCTACGAAGCACTGAAAGCAGTGTATGGCCCTAGGCACCTGGTACAAAGTCCCCTGCGAAGCGCTGATGGACAGGCACTCCTCACAGATAATACTTCCATCTTGAACCGCTGGTCGGAATACTTTCAGGACCTCTTCGGCGCTGAGCGCACTGTTCAAGAAACAGTCATCCTCCAAATCCCACACCTTCCACTAAAGGTTGAATTGGACGAACCGCCCACCGCCGAAGAGACCCTCACAGCCATCCACCAGCTCAAGAGTGGCAAAGCAGCAGGCATTGACGGAATCCCGCCAGAGATCTGGAAACATGGAGGCCCAGCACTGCACAACAAGCTCCACGACCTCTTTCTCTGCTGCTGGGAAAAAGGAACACTACCAAAGGATCTCCGTGATGCAGTCATCATCACCCTGTACAAGAACAAAGGAGAGAAGTCTGCCTGCTCTAATTATCGTGGAATTACCCTGCTGTCCATTGCCGGGAAAATTCTCGCAAGGTTGCTCCTGAATCGGCTGGTACCTGCCATCGCTGAAGACCACCTCCCAGAGGGCCAGTGTGGCTTCAGAGCCAACAGGAGTACCACCGACATGGTCTTTGTGCTGAGACAGCTTCAGGAGAAGTGCCGCGAGCAGAACAAAGGGCTGTACGTAACGTTTGTCGACCTAACAAAAGCGTTTGACACTGTGAGCAGGCAAGGTATGTGGCAGATCCTGGAGCGACTAGGCTGTCCCCCAAAGTTCATCAACATGATCGTCCAGCTCCACGAGGACCAGCAAGGCCAGGTCAGACTAAACAGTGACCTCTCAGAACCATTCCCCATTCGCAACGGCGTGAAGCAAGGCTGCGTGCTGGCACCGACCCTCTTCACCATCTTCTTCAGCATGATGTTGAAGCAGGCCACAGTGGACCTCGACGATGACGACGCAGTGTACATCAGGTATCGTCTCGATGGCAGCCTGTTCAACTTCAGACGACTGCAGGCCCACACGAAAACCCTAGACCAACTGATTCGTGAGCTGCTCTTTGCTGATGACGCTGCCCTCGTTGCACACACAGAGAGAGCCTTGCAGCGCATTACGTCCTGCTTCGCAGATGCCGCCCAGCTCTTTGGACTTGAGGTCAGTCTGAAAAAGACAGAGGTCCTTCATCAGCCGGCACCCAAGGAAGAGCATCGCCCTCCGCACATCACCATCGGCGAGTCCGAACTGAAGTCTGTACACCAGTTTACCTACCTTGGCTGCATCATCACGTCAGACGCCAAGCTGGACAAGGAGCTGGACAACAGGCTGGCAAAAGCGAACAGTGCTTTCGGGCGACTATTCAAGCGGGTGTGGCACAATCAACAGCTGAAAAAAGGCACCAAGATCAGCGTGTACAGAGCTGTCGTCCTCACCACCCTGCTGTACGGTTCCGAGTCCTGGGCCCTCTACCGCAGCCAACTACGACTCCTCGAACGCTTTCACCAGCGCTGCCTGCGTACCATCCTCAGCATTCACTGGAGTGACTATGTCACCAACGTCGAGGTCCTTGAACAGGCGGAAACTGTGAGCATCGAGGCTTTGCTGCTGCGGACACAGCTTCGCTGGGCGGGGCACGTCTCCAGGATGGAGGATCATCGCCTACCCAAGATCACTCTGTTCGGCGAGCTCGCCACTGGACACCGAGACAGAGGGGCACCAAAGAAGAGATACAAAGACGGTCTCAAGAAGTCACTTAGTGCCTGCCAAATCGACCACCGCCAGTGGTCTTCGCTTGCTGCGGACCGTGACACCTGGCGCTCCACCATTCACAAGGCAGCCGTCTCCTTTGAGGACTCTCGCAGAGCTAACCTTAAGGACAAGCGGCTCAGAAGAAAAAACAGAGCTGTCGTAACTCAGAACCCTGACCAGACCTTCCCCTGCAGCCACTGCGGTCGAACCTGCCTGTCCCGGATTGGCCTCCGCAGCCACGAAAATGCCTGCAGACGACGTGGGCAAGCCCAATAGAATCTTCGTTCGCGAAGTCAAGCCAAGAGATATTGTAATTACAGCATGCATTCCGCTATTGTTTATGTTATTTTTATACTTGAATGAACGTGTAAAACTTTCATTCGAGAGTGCGCATGTGCATAGATGAGGTAATGTTTTACATGTTGATTGTTACATTATTCTGCCACATGATAGGGGCGAAAGCAATAAAATGAAATCTTGAAAATCTTGAAATATTGACTTTCAGCATAAACTGCTAGTTTTATTTCAAAGTTCGGTTATATAAAGGTAAACAGTAGAACGATGTAAAAGATACACAGTTTTTTTTTTGTTTTTTTTTTATATATAGGCAACCTAT
>BTPG01000005.1:118734006-118869006 GCA_036245525.1 Semisulcospira habei
AATTCAAGGTGTTGTCCGTGTAACGGTTAACAATTACGGCCACTCATTCATATCTTTGGATTATTCGTGAGGAAATCGTGTGATAGCATTCAGATCCACACCCACTGACGGTGTGCCTGGTCTTATTAACACATTTCAGGGCCTATAGTTTTTTTTCGCTGCCTAGTGTGCCGCTGACCAGAACACTCTTTTCACGTGTGACATCTGATACGTGTGCTATACCACAGTCACTATTTAGACAGCTTGCGTGGCATTCATACGTGGATACACTATTAATCAAAAGCGATCTTCATTTGATAACGCTGTGTTGGACACCGTTTGTGGCGTTTGATACGAGGTGCTATAACTTCAGCCGCGTTTTACTGCGTTGACACTTTTATTCTTATTCTCTCTGTTTATATTTTTTTGTATTGTGTTGCACTTCAGTTGTGAGAATTAGAATTCAACATGATCCATAATGCTCAGACACACGGAAGCCTTCAAACTGGTCACTTGAACATCTACCATCTTTTTAACAAGGTGGCCGATTTGAATGTTTTTCTAAACTAGTCTGAACCATTCCACCTGTTTGGTCTTAGTGAGACGCGACTTAACTCGGACATAAGCGATGAAGCCGTTCACATACCTAACTTTAGCATCACTCGACGTGACCCTCGTGTACTTGGTCAAACTGGGCTTGCCGTTTACATCCATAACTCAATCCAACATTTAGTAAAAAGGCGTGAGGACTTAGAAACTCCGGAAGTTGAGTGCATTTGGTTGGAATTTAGGGCTCCAAAAACTAAACCCGTCTTCGTCGGCTTTTGTTATCGTAACCCAGCAGCCAAGTTTGAATGGTACGATGATTTTTTGCATGCAGTAGAAAAAGTTGGCTTACCTAACTGTGACGCGTTGCTACTAGGCGACTTTAACATAGATATGTTGAAGCCCCATACCGCATGGGATTGCATCACCACACAAACAGGCTTAGAACAGTTAGTTTCGGCCCCTACTAGGATCACAAAAACAACCGCAACACTCATTGATCACATTTACACCAACCGTCCCCTTAGTGTATTCAATGTTAGTGTTCCTGACCTCAGCATCAGTGATCACTTTCCTACTGTGTGTTCATGGTCAACAAAACTGCCAGTGCATCGTAAGAACGGGCACACAACTATAACGTATCGCTCATTTAAACAGTTTAATCAGTCTGCTTTTCTAGCAGACCTTGATCAAACACCATTTAATGTCGTTAATAACGAAACTGACCCTGAAAAGGCTCTGGCTGTTTGGTATGGACTCTTTACAAGAGTACTTAACAAACTAAAGTCAGTGCACCAGTTTACTTACCTTGGCTGCATTATCACGTCGGACGCCAAGCTGGACAAGGAGCTTGACAGCAGGCTGGCAAAAGCGAACAGCGCTTTCGGGCGACTTTTCAAGCGGGTGTGGCACAACCAACAGCTGAAAACAGGCACCAAGATCAGCGTGTACAGAGCTGTGGTCCTCACCACCCTGCTGTATGGTTCCGAGTCCTGGGCCCTCTACCGCAGCCAACTACGACTCCTCGAACGCTTCCACCAGCGCTGCCTGCGTACCATCCTGGGCATTCACTGGAGTGACTATGTCACCAACGTCGAGGTCCTTGAACAGGCTGAAACTGTGAGCATCGAGGCTTTGCTGCTGCGGACACAGCTCCGCTGGGCGGGGCATGTCTCCAGGATGGAGGATCATCGCCTACCAAAGATCACCCTGTTCGGCGAGCTTGCTACTGGACACCGTGACAGAGGGGCACCAAAGAAGAGATACAAAGACTGTCTCAAGAAGTCACTTAGTGCCTGCCAAATCGACCACCACCAGTGGTCTTCGCTTGCTGCGGACCGTGACACCTGGCGCTCCACCATTTACAAGGCAGCTGTCTCCTTTGAGGACTCTCACAGAGCTAGCCTTAAGGACAAGCGGCTCAGGAGAAAAAACAGAGATGCTGCAGCTCAGAACCCTGGCCATACCTTCCCCTGCAGCCACTGCGGTCGAACCTGCCTGTCTCGGATTGGCCTCCGCAGCCACGAACAAGCCTGCAGACGTCGTGGGCAACTCCTATAAAATCTTCGTTCGCGAAGTCAAGCCAAGAGACTTAACAAACACGCCCCTTTGCGGCAAAAGCGGGTAAAAAACCACACGTTACCGCCTTGGCTAAACCAAGAAATAATCGAAGCTATGAGATTGAGAAATGACTTAAGGAGACACAAGCTATTTAGCGAATACAAAAAGCAACGTAACCGTGTCAAGTCTATGGTACACAGGGCTCAAAAGTCTCTCTTTGAACGAATGATTAAAGAAGACAGAGATACTGCCGCACTCTGGCTCGCGGTTAATCTCGTCACCCGAGGTAACAGCAAGAAATCGTCAGCCATTCCTTCTAGTATTACTGCAGACACTTTTAATAAACATTTTCTGTCTGTTGCCGAGTCAATCATACCCTCAAGTGGTATACCAAACCACACCCTACCAAACAGCCAGAGCCTTTTCAGGGCCCGGAGGCCCTACTTAACTTCTGTAAGCAGAAGACTAAGGACAAACCACCATTCTCTATACCGCCTCTAGCTGTGTATGAAATAGAAAAACTGATCGGGTCACTGAAAAACAAAAAGTCATCGGGACCTGACGAGATCAGCCCTAAAATACTGAAACTGTCCCTTCCCTATACCGTAGAATCGTTAACGTATATTTATAACTTATGTATCCAACAAAATATGTTTCCATCAGAACTGAAGCAAGCCAAGGTTATCTCTTTGCCTAAATCAAAAGATATGTCTGATGTTAATAACTATAGACCCATTTCAATATTATCCAGCCTTTCCAAACCTCTTGAAAGACACGTGCACAAACACCTTTATCAATATTTGGAGAGTCGCAGTCTTTTGCACGTATTTCAGTCCGGCTTTCGCGCCAAGCATTCTTGCCACACGGCACTGACAAGACTTATTGATGCGTGGCTAGCATCCATGAATAACTCCCAAATAACTGGGTCGATCTTTATTGATTTTAAGAAAGCTTTTGACCTTGTAAATCATAACATTCTTTTGTCAAAACTTCAAGCATATCTCTGCAATGCAGGTGCTGTCTCATTGTTTACTTCAAATTTAAGCGGAAGGAAGCAAAGAGTACTGTTAAATGGATCCTACTCCTCGTATGGTCTCGTGAAAAGCGGAGTGCCTCAGGGCTCTGTCCTCGGGCCATTGCTGTTCTGCATATTTATCAATGACCTTCCACTGCATATTAGTTGCCGGGATATTTCTTGTGACATGTTTGCTGACGACTGCACACTACATACTCCTCACAAAGATGTAGCTGCAATTAGCACGCGTCTGCAGAAAAGCCTGCATGAGGTCACCGACTGGTGTCATTCCAACTCCATGTCCCTGAATCCGTCAAAAACAGAATGTATGGTTATAACCACACGTCAAAAGCACCAGCTATGCCCGCTCTCTCTTAGTCTGTGTATAAACGACAGCCCAATTGAGCAAGTATCACACCACCGCCTCTTGGGGGTCACTATAGATGATCAGCTTAAATGGCAACTGCATATTAATAATGTGTGCAGAAGGGTTTCCAGCGGCATGTATATGTTGTCAAAATTGAAAACAATTACTGACACAGATGCGCGTCTTCTTTTCTACAATGCTCATGTCAAATCGCACATAGACTATGCATCAACAGTGTGGGATGGTTCTAGTGATGTACATTTGAAGAGGCTGAACTCCCTACATAGGAGAACTGCTAAGCTTATATTTCCCGATCCCGAACTCTCAAATGACGAAAAGCTTAAAACTTTAAAAATGCTCCCTCTATCCCATCACTTTCAGTTCAATAAAGGTGTATTGATGTACAAGCTGTACAAGCAATCATGTCCACTGTACTTGAGTTCTTTATTCTCAGAACGGATATCTGTAGCTTCTAGACATGGACACCATTTCAAAGTACCCCTGCCGCGTATTGATTTATTCAAAACCAGTTTGTCATTCTCGGGAAGTTCATTCAGGAATGCTATTCCTGCAGAAATCAGAAACGCAAAGACGCTCACCTCATTTAGGGTCAGCCTCTTCAAACACCTAGAATCTCTGACGTAATCTAATCATTACAGTACAGGGATAACGTCGTCGTGTGTTCAGGTGTGTGAATGTTTGTGTGTGTGTGAGAATGTCTGTCTGTGTGTGTGTGTGTGTGTGTGTGTGTGTGTGTGTGTGTGTGCGAGAGTGAGAGAGAGAGAGAGAGAGAGAGAGAGAGAGAGAGAGAGAGAGAGAGAGAGAGAGAGAGAGAGAGCGTCTGTTTTTTTGTTTTGTTTTTTTTTTGTTTTGTTTTTTTGTTTTTATATAATATACAGTGGACCATAATATCTGAGTGTCAAGAGTATATTGAATACTGCATGTACTATGTATAATGTTTTTGCCTTCATATGTGTGTACGCGATATTTTTGGGCGCGCGCTCACGCGTGTGTGTGTGTGTGTGTGTGTGCGTGCGTGCGTGCGTGCGTGTGTGTGTGTGTGTGTGTGTGTGTGTGTGTGCGTGCATGCTGTGTGTGTGTGTGTGTGTGAATGCTGTGTGTGTGTGTGTGTGTGTGTGTGTGTGTGAGACAGAGAGAGAGAGAGAGAGAGAGAGAGAGAGAGAGAGAGAGAGAGAGAGAGAGAGAGAGAGAGAGAGAGAGAGTGTTACGTGGTTGAATCGAGGTCGTAGAATGATACTACACCAGACGCACACACCTAGAGTTCTTTTAAATAAACCTCCGTTCAGCTGCAATCCGTCACACGTGGCTTAAAGATGTAATAATAATAATAAGCGCATTAAATAGGCGCTTTATCCCAATTGAAAATCGGCTCAAAGCGCCGCCGCGAACTGAACCCAACAAGCACGCTCACGTGAATCACGCGCATTCACTCACACACTGTACATAAACACAGAACATTCACGTGGTGCTAAGGGCAAGCTCAAGCGAGCTACTGTAGTTTTTGGAAATTCAAAATCGTTTGTATTTGAAATTTGATTAAAGGTCCTGGTTCAGCAATTAGTCAGTTGAGGACAGCGAAAAAAAATTTCGAAGTCCCTACCTGACTTGAAGTGCAACCCTGACAGGGCCTCATCAGATGGGATCCCCGAACATTCACGTTACTATAGCTGCTGTAGAGTGTCAGACGTCCTTGACGGCTGTCACAGTTCATGCAAACAGGTATACGCCACTCAGCTGCCAAAGGTCACTTCCAGTTGCATCTGTCCGTACACGGTAACACCCACAATTCTCGTGCAACAACAACGAAAGATGACTATCCAACTTTCACTTCTGGGCCGGTACTGGGAAGCACTGAGCGACGTCCACAGCGTCCAAAAATGGCCCAGGGAATGGTGACGGTACGTCGAACATGCTATATCGTGGTCTTCTCATTTCTTATGTCCTCGCATTTATCCAAAACAAGGTTTCCTCGAAAGCGTTTGCAAACAACAAGTCTTTATGGTAGTCGCCATTTTTACGAAGGGAAGCTACTAGATAATGTTTGTGTAAGGGACAGCACTCCCGTGCTAAGCAACGCGCAAACGCCCACCTCAAAACGATTTTATTTTTCACAAAAGCCTGGGAGATAATTTACAGGTCATCATGCAACAATGTGATGTGCATGGGTGACAGTGCGAGAATATGAAATGAATGTAAACGGGACATAAATATGCCCCATAAATCCATGGCCAGCAAGCGATATACATTCCCATGAGCTCCTGCGGATGCAGGAGCTCATGAGAATGTATGACGTTTGCATTTGGAACAGGCTGGCTGAAGGCCTGTTCTGTCTGAACCAAACAGCTGAAATTCAGCTTTTCGGGATTTTGAAAAGCTGAATCAGCTTCTAGGAGTGAAGACGGTCACCCATTGATGTGATTGTGCCTGTTCGTGTGTGTTACACGGACATAAAATTTGATTCCATTATAAGAATCTAAGCACTAGGTAATATTTTGCTTTGTCGTTTACTTCTCATCTTGTTTTTTGTTTTTTTGTATCACAAAAGATAATTACCGTCTGCAAACTTGATGAGTTCAGTGATAATATTTTCTCCCCAGACCAACTGCTGTCTATGCACACGCAATGCACCCTGCCCAATGCATACCTCATGCAGGTGCCTGACAGCAAACACCGATACACCAACTACAAGCTAAAGGGTGCACGAGCAAACGAGAGGCAAGTTTCAAAATAATTAGATACAGGGCCGCAGCAGATGGTTCCGGCCTTCGCCATACCAATAATGTATACATTTTTTTGACAAGACCATATAATTATGTCTGTTTATGCCCTCGACCCAAATTAATTTAAATGTTACTAATTTTTCCATTTTTGGGGGGGTTGTGCAAATTCTTCCCCCCCCCCCCTGCCCGATTGACTTTAGGAAGCAGATGAAAGCAAGCTGGCATCATGCAGGCATGCACCTCTTCGGCTGGAGCATTAGGTTTCTTTCACCTCGTGCTATGGTTATGAGATATGAAATAAATGTTAGGAAACAGATATATATATATATTATGTAATTGGTATTCTAACCAGAATATATTTCATTCATAGTTTATCTATGTTTGCACTGACAGCAAACCATGTGGGATTTATTTCTGATTACTCCATATAGCAATGTTCTCTATCAGAAAACTGAAATGACTCAACCCGCAAAAATAAATATCAAGGAAATATATCAGTTCACAACAGCAAGAGGTATATCTCACTTGATCTTCATTTTGTGACAAAAACATCGTTTTCAAATACACTTCAACGTATGGCTTATTTGTTTATATCTGTACTGAGTGAAACTGTTAAAAATGCCTTTCATTGTGAGGCTTCTCTTATGAGTTTACCAAAATCGTCAAGTACATCAATAAGTGTCTCTTGGCTTGACTTCACGAACGAAGATTCTATAGGGCTTGCCCACGTCGTCTGCAGGCATTTTCGTGGCTGCGGAGGCCAATCCGGGACAGGCAGGTTTACATCAATAAGTGTATACATAAATAAAACACAATTACCATGATTGTCATAATTCCTAAAAATACAGCTGATTTTTTTTATGAAATGAGTATGTCTATCCTCAACAAGACCAAGTAGTCTATGTACCCTACAGAACCACATAGTCCAGATCAAAATGGTGACTGCGAAGCGTGTGTAATGCAGAGACGAAGTCAACGAAAAAAAGAAAGACGCTTAGAAAAGACAGCCACAACACAATTTTATTCATATTATCTAGTAATAAATTGTGTTGTAACTGTCATTTCTAAGCAACGTTCTTTCCTCATAGGGTTCTTCTCTACAGAACAACATACATGTGCACTTTTACTTCCTGCACCATATATAACTGTAATAATACATGAGGCAAAAACACAAACAGAACAGAGACAACCATTTTAATTATAAAGAAACAATTTCAGTGATGTCATTGAATTATATGCATGGTATATTTTGCTTATGATGCTGTCATTCAAACTTGGTCACTGTGTTTTGGTAAGTGAGGGAGAGGGGGGGGGGGGGCTGGAGGGGGCGGGTACACATGCAGGCATATATATATATATAAATATATATATATATATATATATATATATATATATATATATATATATATATATATATATATATAATATATATATATATATATATATATACCGCAACGATTTCCTAATGTAATGTTACATATGGCAATATAGTTCTATCATCATATGCTAAATTTTGCTATCCACCAAAATGCTAATATTGCCATGATTCCACAGCAGACAGACAGCCTTCATGGACAGGTCCAACCAGTGAAGAGACAACAGACTGGCCAGTGTCAAACATGTCACCAAACTGCAGAGGCGTTAGCAGCAATGTCACACAGAAACTTTGGAACAGCAAACAGCCTGATGCAGTGCAGTGTGCCCCAACTTGCTCTCAGCAGGCAGCTGCAAGACAAGAACAAAGGTCAGTTAGTACATGTGAAGATGTACTGCAAACACTGTTCTAGATGAGTTTACTTGGCTACCGGGTATCAGCCAGTATAATCTACTCAACATGAAACCAACCGTAATGAATCAATCACAGCCAGTGTAATCAATAAACTCCATACAAGACAGATTTGCAAAATAACTTTTACAAACAATTTCTTTGTCTCGGTGATGGTCAAACGATTTATACAGTTTTGTTCTAATAATAAAAGACATTGTAGCTTTGCAATGCTGCTTGGTAACATGATATTATATGAATATGTTTTCAGGCCAACATAACCAACTTTTCCCTGGGGGAGACTAAAGATGCACTCAACCGATGAGCAGCCCCTGGTGACCATATCGAATGTGGGAGTAGAGGCGACACCTTATCAGCGCGTGACCAGTGAAGACAATCCGGCCTACTGTTTGTGTGGGAATCATCTAATAATAATGGACAACAAGAACTACTGAATTTGATCCAGCTGATCGAGTTAACAGAAGAACCAACTTTTCTAGATATTTGTAAGAAGCAGACCGAAGTCAAATTTTGCAGCGTCAAAAATTATAGCATCACATTTGCAAATAAAATTCCCACATTATAATAGCAATCAAACATCACCAACACTCTACATACAGATTTTTTTCAGTTGTGGCATGAGAGCCATATGGGGCTTGGCAACAGCAAACACTGTTGCTCTTGTCAGGTGGCCATAATCAGATGGCAGTTTCTAAGCCCCAATCTAAACTACCTGAGGGCACTATCTGGTTGTGTATGTGTGTGAAACCAACCTCCAAGTCTTTACTTCTGCTGAAAAAACCACATCCACTCGTCGCTCAATCTTGTCATCTGTACTGCGTAGGTAATGTAACAAACTGGAGAGCTTCTCATCAGTGAGGCATTGGGGATACAAGGCCACGGAGCACATTCCTTGATGAGAAAAAACAGAATGAAGAGAACATTTTCATTAACTTTTAAAATTTACTTTCTGTCATGGAGATTGTTTACATCTGTTTGTACAAGTAGTTGGGACATGAATAAATGGACACATGCATGTAATATATACTCCATATTGTGCACTTTGTACTCTCTATACAAGAAAGTATTAAAGTTGAATGTAAAAGCAAAATGTTGGACATTTTTTGTTTTCAATATATTTGGACATTCTTCTTCATAAATTGCATACATGTCTGCTTTCATTTTTCATCCTTGTTATAACTACATACTGTAAACAGTGCACATGAACAGGAATTCTGCACCTGACTTGCCATAAGAAAGAATTAGTTTTCATGGTCAGTGTCACAATCCTAAATAGTATATTTCTACAAATACATGTACTGTAATGATACTGAAAATGACATGTACAATACTGCACTTGTACCAGAAATTGCACAAGTGTGTAACATACATGTACTATGCATATTTCTGCTGTGCTACCTGGTATGCCACAGAGTGCCTGTTGCTAATCTTGGTATACTGCTTGCATACTTGGTGGTTGAAGTCAAGGATGGTAAGCCTGTTGCGCATTGTGTAGCCTTTGTAGCCAATGAAAGTTTTTTTGGGGGGCCATTTCATTTTCAGCCACATAGATATATCCCCTTGACTAACACTCAAAACACTCAATGATGAGACTGAAACATATCTAAACTCTAAGTCAAAATAAGTGCATAAATAAGACATGATACCTTGATCATGCCTGGCAAGGACACTCGTAATGTGTGGTGATGGTTGATAACAGGCTTTATCCCTTGTTTCAAGTGGTGTTTAGCCTTTGGCAGCAGCAAAGAAACTGAAAACAGATGGCCAATATAATAGATAAAGCAAAACCTGAAAGTAAAAAAAGCACAAAAGTGAAAATGTACCAGCAGCAGTTTATACTGAGTAGGTTATTTCGATGACAGGACAGTTTCGTGTGTTTTTGTTCTGCATACACTCAAGGATATAATCCTCCATGTAAACACACAGCTCAACTCAAACCTTTTATGCAATTCGCTTGCCTTTGTGCCACACATCAAAGTAATGATCCAGATTTTTCAGTGGCTGCGATCAAGTCAGTAATAATATACAAATCTATTTCATACTGGAAAAAAGATACATGCATTACAGAGTGGCAAACTGACCGGTAGCTAGCACTAGCTGTTATGAAGACTTGGGAGAAAAACCACCATGGCACCATGATAATAATGTTTACTGTCAACTTGTAAATATACTTACAGTGTGGAGGTAGCAGTCATATGTAAATCATAACTTAGTGTTGTGACAGCAATATTTCCAGGACACTATAAGCTACTTTATGTGTGATGCGATAACACTTTTACAAACAAAAATGATTTTGTGCAAGCGCACGGGTGTACCATACTTCAAAATCAAATGCCACCAAACTGATAATTACCTGAAAGTAGCAGGAGATTACAGTAGAACTCTGTCGGTGACAACTTATCGGACAGGTCTTGCTGTCTTCAGAAACTCGATGCCATGCTGTGCATTCACCAGTTTCAAGTCACCTGACCTTGTGACAGCCCTGCTGTCTAGAAACAAACCATAAACACAGTAATGGATGGACAAAACCTGTTGAAAAAGAAATAAATACAGAAAATAGGCATGTGTGCACATACGCATGTGCGTGTGGCTTTCTAAAAATGGCTTAGTCACAAAATAGCAGCACATTTGAGTGTTATGATATGGAGCAATATATACATACATGTATTTACATGATTCACAGAAAAACTAGCAATAAAATATTTTGGTATACAAGAATGATATTATAAGTTTTTGTCACTCATATTTCTCCTGTTTATAAGCTTGTGGTTTCAGGAAAATATGAGAAATACATTGTATCAGTGGCAAGCCAACTTACAATAGACCACTTATATACCTGATTGTGAGTTTCATAATGAATTATGCACATACATGTATTGCTCTATTTCATCACACTGAAATGTGCTGTTATTTTGTGAACAAATATATTTTAGGTTGATTATAGTGGTATATTTTATCCTTACCTAGACCTGTTGATTATATTCTCATCCAGACAATTGCTGATGTTGTTTTCATACAGCGAGCAGCTGTACATTTGTTTTCATTCAGACAGCTGAACATTTTGTCTGTGTTCAGACAACTGCAGGTATATTTTGTTTTTTATTCAGACAGCTGTATATTTAATTCTATTCAGACAGCTGTATATTTTGTTCTAAATATAAGCCAGCTGTACATTTTGTCCCAAGCATACACACACACACACACACACACACACACACACACACACACACACACACACACACACACACACACACACACACACATTTTAGGTTCACAACTTACCTTGCCACTGCGATTATCTGTTATGTATTGTGATGAGATTGGGCGTTGTTCCATTACTGATGCACCTTCACTTTGTACTAGCTTCACAAATGTATCCACAGAAATAACACATTAGCTGCTTGCTGCTCTGTGAGCTCATTTGGTGTGGCACTGAAAAAGAATCAAATGACTGGTATTTGTATAGTTATGTAATGCACACACGGGTATTGTACTAGAAAATGGCGTGGCGTTCTGAAGATATTTACACAAAAAACAACCACCACGAACCCCCAAAACAAATCGCAACTAAAAGTGGAAACTTCTAAATGTACATCAGACCAGAGCTCAGAATATATCGCATATTTCATTATGTATATAACACAAATATGTGTAATAGAAAATTGCCCAGAAACTATTACACTTATTTATAAAGGAGAGAATATTTAAAAACAAAGTTTCAGGCTGTTACTATAGTGACGTATATATATAGTAACTACAGAAGAGACGAACAGTGAGGCTAAGATTTCCAATCTATTCTTCGTCTTGTTCATCGATGTATTCTGCCTACTTCTCACCACTGTCGTCTGCTGTTATTTCCTCAGTCATCATTTCCCCCGAAATTAGTGTCCTGTACACCAGAACACACATAACATTACGATCGCTAGGGCTTCTTGTTGTTGACAAGGAAGTGGTCATTAGAGTGGTGTCCCCTGATAATACATATTTACGAGTACCTTCCCTTTGTAAACACGACGTCAGCTACACGCGCATAGGTGTTTGTTGTTGTTGGAAATATACTTACCAACAAAAGTAATATTTGTACCACAAAAAGTGAAAAGACCACACCATATCATGTTGGACTTACCGCCACCATTCGCTGGACCTTTTTTGGACGCTCTGGACGTCGCGGCTCGGCGGCCGTGCAGGCTTCACCAGTGCGGCAAAATGAAAGTTGGATATTTTTCAGTCGTAGTTGCACGGGAATTGGATGTTACCGCGCACGGACAGATGCAACTGGAAGTGACCTTAGGCAGCTGGATGGTGTATACCTGTTTTCGTGAACTGTGACAGCCGTCAAGGACGTCTGACACTCTACAGCAGCTATAGTAACGTGCGTGCTCGGGGATCCTATCACACGGGGCCCTATCAGGGTTGCACTTTCTGTGTCAGGTAGGGACTTTGAAATTTTTTTTTCGATGTCCTCTACTGACTAATTGCTGAACCCGGACCTTTAAGTGGGCTGAAACTGATACCAAAGTAGACAATACTGGAGTAACAGTTCAAACAATATTTTATTACAGCGATGCGATCTCCACGAAATGCGTTCACAAATGCACCAACAATAATACAAAGTCTTCTCAGCTTTGACACAAAGCGTCTCTCATACAATGTACATCAGCATTCACTGCAGAGTCTCCGTTAAAGACAATGAAGCACGATATCTTGCATAACGCTCTCTCAATATCAAAGCGTTTTACGATACAATGCAATTATACAACTGAACACTGTACCGACGCTGTTACATCGCAATTCTACAACTGAACAATGTACAGACTCTGTTACATCGCAATCCTACGACTGAACAATGTACACGGATGTTTCCTCAGCACGATCTTTTATAGTGGTATGTTTTCTAGCACAATCGAGCAAAATCGTACAACACAACCAATCGAAACAAACTGCGTAACTAAAACTCAAAGGTACATTCTTACTGGAACAATCTGTAAATATCTGGCTGTTATTTATTCGTTCGGCTAAAATTAGGTGAATCTCCACTCGTCCTAACTTCACGCATGCGTACACTAAACAGGTCGCGACCTTGACCGTTCAAAATTTGGTAAACACGGATCAGTGCAAAAGTACTGAAAGCGAAGCGACACGCGTCGTAAACAAATGAATTCTCGTGCAGGTTCTAGACCTTTCGTGACTCAACTCCGTGCGGCAACAGATAATCCACACCGCACTATTCATAAACGAAAGTGAAATTCTCTAAAAAGGTACGTGATTAGAAATCGTGATAGCTCAAATAAAATGTCGGATCGTTACCTACGATTTATTTTCCTACTCACTTGGTAGTTTTTTCTACGATTTATGCATGCACGCTCTAGCAGAACAACACAACTACAATCGTAACAGAGAGAGAGAGAGAGAGAGAGAGAAATGAAACTTTATGAAATGAAACTTTATTTCTGAACGGAAGAAGCAGTTAGCACATGTGCCATTTTTCACGCTTGCCGTTGCTAAACTACAAAGGTACAAATCTGCTAAAGGTACAAAGCTACTAAGATAACATGAAAGTGCACATAATATAATAAGTCGTGCAAAAAGAGATGGATAAGGCAAAATGGAGGGCACCAATTATGATTACTAACAATGTGAACGGGGGAAAAAAAAAAAAAAAAAAAAAAAAAAAAAAAAAAAAAAAAGAGATAGTCTTTAAAATTCCTTCTTTCACTGAAATCAAACACGCGCGCACGCTCGCGCCGCATGCTCTCACACACATACACACACACACACACACACACACACGCACGCGCGCGCGCGCACACACCCATATACACGCACGTGCGCGCGGAGGTTAATATCAAGGCTTTAGGCGATGGAGATACCCGAACCAGTGAATGAGCTGTTAGATAACAGGTACTTGAAGAGGCTTTCCTTGAAAGAGGGGAGTGAACCAGTGTGTGTTATGTGCGCTGGCAGTTTATTCCAAAACGAGGCGCCCGAGAAAGCAAGGGCGGTTTTAAATAAATCTATCCTCGGGCGTGGTGTGATGAAGTTTCGCCTTGATGTTGAATAGCCTGAAGCTACCTTGGTGAAGAGATTACACAAGTATTCTGGGTGGATTTCATTCCAGATTTTATACATGACTACCCCTTTGTTAAAGAGATGGTGCTTGTCAAGAGGAAGCATTTTTAGTTTTTCAAATTTTTGGTCAGTAGAAAGAGCTGGATCAGGCAGGATCTGCTTCACTGCCCTACGATGCAAGGAGTTAAGCCTCTTCATGTGTATGTCACCACTGCCGTCCCATGTCGTGGAGGCATAATCGATGTGGGATTTGACATGGGCATTGTAAAATAGTTTGCAAGTGTCGACATCAATAAGATATTTTAGCTTAGACAGCATAAACACATTTCTGGACACAGTTTTACAAACAACATTGATGTGAGATTGCCATTTCATCTGGTTATCAACAATAACTCCAAGTAGGCGATGTTCAGTTACTTGTGTAATGGTGTGGTCTTGGATTTCCAGGCTAAGCGAAAGTGGCTTGAGCTGATGCTTCTGACGGGTTGCTATCGTCATACATTCGGTTTTGGTGGGATTAAGGATCATTGCATTATTTTCACACCATTTGGAAATTTCACTCAGTCCCTGTTGCAAACGATCATTTAAAGACTCCAGACACTTATCGGGGGTGTGGATTGTTGCGTCATCGGCAAACAAGTCACATTCAATTCTGTCATTCGTGAAGTGTAGTGGCAGATCATTGATAAATATGCAAAAGAGAAGAGGTCCCAGGACAGAGCCCTGGGGCACTCCTCTTGTTACTAAACCACTTGAAGAGTAAGATCCATTGGCTATCACGCGCTGCTGTCTGTCTGTAAGATAGGAAGCGAAAAACGAGGTTGTTTTAAAGGAATGAATAGATGCCTGAGAACTGCCGTCTGATGTATGAAAACAGTTACTTGAAAATGAACCATCCAGATATATACTGAGCTTGGAAAGGAGAATTTCATGATCTACCATGTCGAAAGCTTTCCGAAGGTCTATGAAAACAGCACCTGTGAATTCGCCTTTGTTCATTGAACTTAGCCACGTGTCAGTAAGTCGCGATAAGGCTGTATGACAACTATGCTTCGGGCGAAAACCTGACTGGAGGGGGTGGATTAATTTGCGTTTTTCCAGGTATTCTAACAGATGCTTATGAATGTGTCGTTCAAGGGGTTTACTTAAGACAGACAAAAGTGAAATGGGGCGATAATTGTTAACATCGGACAGATCTTTTGTTTTAGGTAGGGGAATAACTTTAGCTTTTTTTAGTTCTTTTGGGAAAACATTTTTCTGTATGCATAAATTGTAGACATAAGTTATTGTTTCTACAACATAGGGAAGTGATAGTTTCAGTATTTTGGGGCTTATTTCATCTGGCCCGGAAGATTTTTTATTCTTCATGGAACTTATTGTCTTACCAACCTCGTGAACTGCCAGAGGTGGAATAGCAAATGGATGAAATCTCGCAGTTCGCGTTCTACAGAAATCAATCAGGGTGTCAGGACAGGTATAAGGCCGAGAATTTGTTTTAGAGGGGACCAGGGACTCGGCAATTGAAAGGAAATGATCGTTAAAATTATCGGCAGTCAGAGTAGTCGGGATTACAGGGGATTTCCTACTCTTGCCTCCAGTCACTACGGCCATAGCGCGCCAGAGCATGGACATATCTTTGTCTTGTTTAATCAAACGATCAATAAAAGATTTTTTAGCCTGCCGCACTAAACATTTGACACGATTGCGCTCACGTTTAAATTCAACAAAACACTTCTGTTTTCTCAGATCATCTCTCACCCTCATGGCCTGAATGATGTCTTGAGTCAGCCACGGCGGGAGTGAAGCGTGTTTGACTCGCCTTCGCCGCACAGGCGCGTGTTTATTTAAAATAGTAAGAAAAATGCTATACCAGACAGACAGAGCGCTGTCAGGGTCAGTTTCACTAAGCACTTCCTCAAAAGGTGCGTTATTAAGGTCAGATAAAAAGTCGCTCTCACTAAATTTTTTAAAAGAACGATAGGTGATATACGTATGACATCCTTTCTTTGCTTTTGGGAACTTGGTGGACCACGTACAGCTGATGGGAAAGTGATCACTGATGCCAAGGTTACCGACAGACACATTATGAACAGACTCCGGCTTTGTGGCATAGATGTGGTCTATGAGTGTAGATGTTGTTGGTGTTATTCGTGTCGGCGAAGTGACTAACTGTTTAAGACCCAGCAACGTCATCGTAGAGTCCCATGCATGATGAGACCTTAACATGTCTATATTAAAATCTCCCATAAGTATGACATTAGAATTAGGTTTACAGGCTTTATCAAACATACTAAGAAAATTATCGTACCACTCAAAGTTTGCAGCAGGGTTGCGGTACAGAAAACCGATAAGAAATGATGGTGATTGGGGGGCTTTCAGCTCAAGCCACATACACTCAACTTGCTCAGTTTCTAAGTCATGTCGTCTACGTGTAAGAGCTTGAACAGACGTGTGAATATAAGCAGCTAATCCTGTTTGTCCATGGGCCGTTGGATCACGTCTCAGGACAGAAAAGCCAGGAATCTGAATTGATTCATCAGATACATTAGAACCAAGACGTGTCTCAGAAAATCCAAAAATATGAAATGGGTTTGAGTCATTCAGGTAAACGGAAATATCAGCAAGTTTGGCATATAGATGGTATACATTTAAATGCCCAATGCGGAGATTTTTTACTTTCACGTCTGCTTGATTCATCGTGACAGATGAGAAAGAAACGAAGGTGGCGAAACTGATGAGAGTAACAATAAGTACACTTAACGTAATACAGCTATCGATAATATAGTAATCAGTACACAAACACAAATAATAATAAAACCAAACAATGAAAGCGACAATAATATTGAATCAAAGCAAACAAGGATTAGGCTTAGAAGTACTGAAGAAGAACTATAATTTTAAGAAGAACAAAAATTATGATGTTGCAGTAGCAGAAGAAGTAGAACCAGTATTCAGTCGGCGAAAAAGTTTTCAAAATGAGAGTAAACACCTTTTATGCGCAGAAAGAGAATATTGCGTGTGGTTGCTGAGGCTGTCTGTATAGTACTTTTATAGCTTAGTACAAGTCCCTCCCACAGTCCACACGATCGCGGTCCACACAGCGTGCGGCTTAATTATGAAGCATCAACTGATATGAAAATACAACTGTCCAGGTTTCACTAAAGTGCTGGTCAGAGAAAGCATTTCGCAACACACTCAGGCACAGTTATCCGGCGTTGGATTGTCACTGAGATGATGCAGAAATCCACAAAACTATAATAATAAGACACAAACTTCATAATAAGGAAGAGTACAGTCCGTTGTCTGCAAACAAAATAACGTAATGCACAAGCTTAAACTGGCTACATGTGTAGCAACTACCACATAAAAAATATTATCTCACCACAAAATCAGGAATAGTATTTCACCACGTTGATTGACTCATTGCTAAAATACCCAAGAACAGTAGTTATGATCTACGGACCATATCACATTAAAGGAAACATATAAACCGTGACAGCTTAAGAATAGCCTGGCACTTTAGGCACCACGCTATTGGGCGCCGACCTCGCACTATCAGGAGTCAATGGGTCCGTCCAAAATAGGTAAAATAAAGCTGGGCGAAAATGCGATAAAGGGTCACATAATGACGGGTGACGGTGACAAAAGTTGAAATGATTGAAGACGGTCCGCGAACTAATTATGTCCATAATCCATTTCCAACAAGAGACATACATTGTCACGAGCTCCTTCATCCGCAGGGACTCATGATAATGTATTCCTCCTGCTAACTGAACAGGCTGGCTGACGGAGGCTACTTCTCCTTTGTGAGCTCGACAAAACCGGTTACTGTTGACAGTAAAATTGTGCAATCGCTTGTGCAATGCTGACACTCAGAGCTTGAATGTTGTCGAAAGGAGAGGCCAGGGCGGCTAAGCCGCTTTTCTCCCACCCTCTGTTTCTTGGTGCCAACATGGTCGGAGAGCTGATCGGCTGCAGTGGAGGAAATTGCGAGTCGTTACGGGTGTTAGGTGGTGGCCTGATGGCGTGACCGCGCGCGGCTGAGTGGCGAGGGTGATTCTCTTCGCCTCCTCCTGCTGACGGTGACTCGGAGCGACGACGACGATTTACGGCCCGGTGATCGTAACGCCTCGTATCCTGAGATTCCTCACCTGAGGACAAGTGCGATCCGACGAAACGGTTCATATTGCACTCCAGGGCATGCACGCCATGCTCGCTAGGGTGCAGTTTGTCAAAGTACATAGCCTGCTTTGGAGCGCCTCTAGTGGACAGGAAAGATGACGTGTGGTCGATGAGCGTGATCTTTTCCTGTCTGCAGACTGCCTGCAGGGCTTTATTTGACTCGTAGGCAGGTTTGTGGAGAGGGTGGTAGCGGCCGCGAGTTGGGAGGAGGGTGGACATCTGCAGTCTGGCTTTGGGGAAACACACTACTAGCATGCGGCACAGCTTCAACCAGGTCTGCTGGCTAATAGGCCCATGCCAGCAGCTGTTGATGCCGATGTGAACGGTGACGGTACGGATGTTGGGGTTGTGGGGCTGTGTGTTCAGCCACTGCGTCAGATGATCCACCCTGAGATCAGACACCGACAAGTTTTGCATGATTGACTCATGAGTAGACATTCTCTTCTCATCGATGTATTTAGTGACTGAGTCCCCGATGAGAAGAGTGTTGACCTCAGGGCGAATTTTCATGGCGCGGAGTCTCTCCAGCGGTGTCAGGTTTTCATTGTCGCGTCGACTGGCAGGCCTTCCGTCATTGTTCTTGGGGATGGGTGAACAACCAGGAGAGTCAAGTTCTTGCTCCGGGTTTAACGCTTGGTACCTGTTAGTAACAGGAATAGTTGGCCCTACGCTGTTATTGTTAGAGTGGAACCCATGTGGTTGAAGCGTAGTACCGGATGCTGGCGGAGAAGGGGATTTATTTTGCGAAGAAAGATTGGTGGGTGAATGTTCTGTCGTACTGACTCTCACACTCTTTTTTTGTGATGGGGTCCACGTATCTAGTCGCTTGCAGATTTCCTCTAATTTCCCAGTGTGAGAGTCTCTAGAGGAAACAAGTTTGCTGATTTTCTCACTGAGCGTTGTTTGACTCTTTCTCAGCGCCTCTGCAGTTTTATCGATGTTTTCCCTCACACTCGTTTCAACAGCCTTGATCTCATTCTTGGCCTTCACCTCGCTGTCCAGGACAAGTGAGGTCAAGGTGTCGTAACCCTGTTTGAGGTCAGCAAACTCATTCTTGACTCCCTGCAGCTCAGCACGGCACTGGCGAAGCTCTGCGTGGAGAGTGGTGATGGTGGCTGAAGACTCAGCTAGTTGGTGCTGCAGAGCGATGATCAGTCTCATGGCCGTGCTGTCAGATACAGGAACGAGTGAGGTTGATGACGGTGAAGTAGTATTCTGTGTGTTGGGTGTGTCCACTACAACTGTGTTAACCTCAGCTGAGGGCACGCCCTGGGCGAGTTCGCTAGCTTGGCAGGGGAGAGAAATCAGGGCGCTGACGCCTTCATGGTTGGCTGGTTCGATGCTAGTTGCAGATATGTTAGTCACAGGCACGGGTGTTTGAGACGGAGGGTAGGGCGTTGGGGGATTAGGCCCAAAGGCAGCTGTGGTGTGGTTGCAGCGCGGGGCACAGGAGGTAGCAGTGCCCGGGGGGCTGGGGTGTGCTTCACTGCACATCGTCACGCCCCTCTCATCTGTTGACTTGATGGCCAAGAAATGATGATTGACACATGACGTCATCGTGTCAATGAGGGGTTTCGATTTCGATATGTGCCGGGGACCAGAAGAATCAGCAGAAAGGGGAGGGGTGAAGAAGGGGGGAGTGCTAGTGGCGATTACAGCGTTGAAGTTTGGATGGCCGGGCTGAGATGCGAGTGGAGACGGGGAGGATGAAATTGAGGAGTCAGATGAGGGGGGTTCAATGGCAGGTATTGACGGGGTACTCAGTGGGTGTTTGGATGAGGAATTAGATATCGGGGGTTCAATGGCAGGCGTAGTTGTCTCGTCAGACATTGTGCTCACTATTGTTTTCATCTTGTCAAACTCCTCATCCACCCACTGTCGGCATGCGGTCCCCTGCACAAGCACAGTGCCTGTAGTATGGTAGAGGGTGATAGTGATGAGCTTGGTCGATTCGAGGTAGAGTTGGAGAAATGTCTTGTAGAGATTTGGAGGGGAAGGGCTGCACAGTGGAGTGGGGAGGGTGATGATGCTGGGCTGATTGCTGGTTTGCTCGTAGTCGAACCAGTCGGCGGTAATGGCGGCTGGACACCCTGCGACGTACCGTGTGTGGAGTATGCATCTCCATAGCGGGAGTTTATCGCTAGTGAAAGTCTTTTGAATAGGATCCATTGTATGACGAATTTTCTCAATGGAAGTGTCCATGGCGTGCTTGGCATTTGCGGCAGATCGGGTGATAGGGCCCATGGTGGTGGTGGAGGGGTAGAGGAGGGGGGCAGTGGTGGTGGAGGGAAGGGGTGGTGGTATGCTACACATGAAGTGCCAGCATAGAGCTAGCAACCCATGGTGAAGGGAAGGTGGACTGAGGGGAGGGTGTGGTGGTGGAGGGAAGGGGTGGTGGTATGCTACACATGAAGTGTCAGCATACAGCTAGCAGCCCATGAGGAGGGTGGGTGTGGTTGGCGGATTACATAGCTGATGCCAGCCGCCTCACGGTCATGCCGATTGCCATGATAGCTCACTGCTGCGCTCAAGAGTGACGGCGGCAGCGACTGTCAAGCACTGGGGCCCGGCTAGCGTCGGTTTACTTTACCACACATCTGGAGTGATACGCTGAAATGTGAGCTCGCACTAGCAGAGCGGTCTGTTTATACTTGCTGTCAACACGTCTAATCAGTACCCGATGGAAGCAGTTACTGCATCTACTCGCGCAGCCAGGCCTCTCATGAGCTTTCGCATCTGCGGGAACCATAAGAATCTATGTCTAGGTTCACGGCAGACTCGGGATTGCTTAATACGACTGTACTAGGCACGCCGGGCTGGCGCCCAGCGACCCAGAAACGGAAGAGTCCATTATGTTCCACCGCTCGAAGTATTCAACAGAACAGTGATGAAGAAAAAGAAACGTTCATAACTCTGGGAAAGTGAATGTTACACAAATGGAAAAATCACATTCCAATAGAAGTCACTATCACAAGTCACTGAGGCTAAAAATTACACATCACAACCAAACACTGCCAACACAATTGTCACTGGAGACTGGAGCGATGTAACTGTGAGAGAGAGAGAGAGAGAGAGAGAGAGAGAGAGAGAGAGAGAGACTGAGAGAGAGAGAGAGAGAGAGAGAGAGAGAGAGAGAGAGAGAGAGAGAGAGAGAGAGAGAGAGAGAGAGAGAGGGAGAGAGAGCACATATAATGATATATACATATTTGCCTATGCTGTATGAAAGTCCCCGATCACTTTGTGCCAGTGGGACATAAAAATGGAGTAACGAACGAACGAACGCTGTATGAATTCTAATGTACTTAATGATTTTCTGTGTATTGCTTTACTTTGCATTTTTACTCATTTTATATTTTTGTGCGTACGCGTTATGCGCGTACGTATGTCTGGAGTGCGTGTCCGAGAGCGTGTGTGTATATGTGTGCGTGTGTGTCTAAGTGCGTGCGTGTGCAAGTTTGTGTTTGTGTGTGTGTGTGAGCGTGCGTGTGCGTGCGTATGTGCGGGCGTGCGTGCGTGAGCGAGTGCATACATGCGTCAGTGTGTGGTATGTGTATGTTTACATGTCTATGTCATTTATGTAGTAGATGTAGAAACGGCAAGTTTGAAAACTGGTCCTGTTACCAATAACTTCTACCGTTGGAAAATAAAGGTTCATTGTTCATTGTTCATTGTTCTCTCATACACACACAAACAAGCGCGCATCTCCAGGAGGAATAGATCCTCATGCGCCTGGAGGGCGCATGAGAATCTATGCCTATTGGAGATGTTTGGAGCGCGCCCGCCCGCACGCACTAATACGCACACACACATCGACGCGCTTTCAGAAGAGCATGCAGGTGTCCCATGTACTTAGTATATCATGTAGCTAGGTAAAGTCAACCTGCTTTCACACAAATTATAGCAAGACTGAAATTGTACCGTGAAGCTCTAGTTTTGTCACCATTTTCTCAAGCCTATGTGAAGCAAAAGTGAAACTCATATCACGTAAAATATAAAATTACGTAAAAACTAAAACTTACGTCATGACAAATGACGTTTGACAAATAAAAAAAAACACACAAAAAACCCCCAAACAAACAAAAAAAAAAAAACAACAACAAACAAACAAAACGTGTATGTCCTGCGCCCCTTATAGAACTCACTGACGCATTAGCAGATCTGCGAGACATTTTCAATAGGAGATAATTTAACATCAGAATCTGGTCAAAGACAATAGGTAGAGACCATTGACAGCAAGGACAACTCTCATCTAGAAGGGACTTTGTGGGTTATGGTTCATCCCATCTTGATTTTGTTTTAGTAAAGAAAATCCAAAGAAAATTGGAAACGCGATTTGCAAGAAATTACAAAATAATTTTTGGGTCTCCACGTGGTAGCTTGTCAACTGGAAATTTAGCTGCGCAAAAAACTGACAGGCCTTTAAACGGTGATGTCCTTCGTACCCCCCAAATAGTTTTTAGACGATTTATTAACCTGAAAATGTCATGTTTAAAGATACTAAGATATTTTTTTCCCTGGGGATCTGCACACGGTTGTCTCTTTCTCTCTCTCTCTCTCTCTCTCTCTCTCTCTCTCTCTCTCTCTCTGTGTGTGTGTGTGTGTGTGTGTGTGTGTGTGTGTGTGTGTGTGTGTGTGTGTGTGTGCGCGTGCGTGGGTGCGAGTGTGTGTGTGTGTGTGTATCGAAAACAAATGTTTATAAACGTTTTGTCGTCGATGGAAGGCCGCCCTCCCCCTCCTCTCCCCTTCTCTCTCCTATCACCTGCCCCCTTCCCCCTCCTCCCTCCCCCCCACCTAAAATATCCTTCTGCTATGTTTTTCGCGTCAGACGGAATAACAAATCATATTTTCTGGCAAACTCTCAGAGAGAGAAGAACGATTTTGTACAGATTGCAACATGAAGGTATTAGGTGATGAGTTTAATCCTTGAATATCTAAAGTTTTCACAACAGAGACTTCAATTTATACCGTTGAAATATCGTGAAACGAAGTCGCTGTTTAATGTCTCCAGCCTACTGTCATTCACGTCCAAAAAAAAAAAGAAAAAAAAAGTCTTGAATTTTGCGAGTTGTAAAGTTATATAAATAAGAACCATCTACGTAAACGCCACTGACATGCATGTTTGTGTTAATTATGCTACAGTTGTAATGCGTATATAATGTGAGTCTGAACTAAAGTCAGTGCACCAGTTTACTTACCTTGGCTGCATTATCACGTCGGACGCCAAGCTGGACAAGGAGCTTGACAGCTGGCTGGCAAAAGCGAACAGCGCTTTCGGGCGACTTTTCAAGCGGGTGTGGCACAATCAACAGCTGAAAACAGGCACCAAGATCAGCGTGTACAGAGCTGTGGTCCTCACCACCCTGCTGTATGGTTCCGAGTCCTGGGCCCTCTACCGCAGCCAACTACGACTCCTCGAACGCTTCCACCAGCGCTGCCTGCGTACCATCCTGGGCATTCACTGGAATGACTATGTCACCAACGTCGAGGTCCTTGAACAGGCTGAAACTGTGAGCATCGAGGCTTTGCTGCTGCGGACACAGCTCCGCTGGGCGGGGCATGTCTCCAGAATGGAGGATCATCGCCTACCAAAGATCACCCTGTTCGGCGAGCTTGCTACTGGACACCGTGACAGAGGGGCACCAAAGAAGAGATACAAAGACTGTCTCAAGAAGTCACTTAGTGCCTGCCAAATCGACCACCACCAGTGGTCTTCGCTTGCTGCGGACCGTGACACCTGGCGCTCCACCATTTACAAGGCAACTGTCTCCTTTGAGGACTCTCACAGAGCTAGCCTTAAGGACAAGCGGCTCAGGAGAAAAACAGAGATGCCGCAGCTCAGAACCCTGGCCATACCTTCCCCTGCAGCCACTGCGGTCGAACCTGCCTGTCTCGGATTGGCCTCCGCAGCCACGAACAAGCCTGCAGACGTCGTGGGCAACTCCTATAAAATCTTCGTTCGCGAAGTCAAGCCAAGATATAATGTAATTCATGCATGCACTCTATGGTTTCTGTTATTTTTATACTTTAATGAACGTGCATTATAAATACCGTAATTATTATTATTAAAACTTTCATTTGTGAGTGAGCATGTGCACAGATGAGGTATTTTTTTACATGTTGATTGTTGCATTATTCCTCCATTACCCATAGGGGCGAAGGGAATCAAATAAAATTTTGAAAGCTCCGAGTGGATGTACAAATCCGGGGATAGTCTCTTTAAACAAAAGGACACAGAGCTGAGCAGAGAGCGATAAACCCATCTTGGTCCGACAAAGGTCTCGCAACACCGACAGGAAGGGAGGCAAAATGTGTTCGTGGACGTGACGGATTGCAGATTGCTCCCGCCACGACATGTGACCTTACAGCAGTCCCTTGGGGACATACTACTGTCTGCAAGAGTCATAGATTCACATGAGCCCCTGCGGTCGCAGGGGCTCATGAGAATCTACGCCTCTTGCCTGTAGGTGTCGGAGGTATTTCGAGTTTTTTGGAAGGGAAGTTGTTGGGATTTAGAACATGTGACACTACATGGTGTAGAGGTATGACAGACAACTCTCTCTCTCTCTCTCTCTCTCTCTTCGTTTATTCACATGCCCGTCTCAACACACGCGATAAAATATACGCAAGTGTTGACACTGTTAGCTTTGTGCAATTATCTTTATTGTGAGTCTTGTCATATTTACAAGCCATTTAGATTGTTACGGCAAGCTTATGTTGATGGCATTAAAAAAAAATCCCATATTATAATTTGCAGCTAAATATATTGAACCAAACTGCGGATTAACCGGGTTAAGGCGATACCTGCTCAAGGGAATACAGGGTTAACAGCTCGCAATATCTCCTTAGGAAATGGTCTTACCATAATGCTGCACGATAGGGCAACCTAACTTTTGTTTTATTACACCGGAAGTATGAATGTCATGAAATGAAAGTTTTTTTTTCCTGGTTTTGCTCTCATTGCACTTATTAGGAGAGTTCCTACGACAGACATCAGGGGCAGTAGAAAAACTCTGTTACTCGCGCCTATACTATAGATTGTGACAAGACTGGCAGAAAAGTCTTACCCCAATGCGCAAAAGGCGATCGGGCCGATGTCGGTCGACGTCGGCCCGTGCACGGTCGTGCGCAAGCCGACGGCGGCCGTCGTCAGCCTGATTGCCTTTTGCGCATTGGGTGAGGCAAAGACAATATTCAAAGCTCGTTTTATGGTCGAATTTTAGCCACCAAAGCCCAAATTGGAGCAGATTGCAAAATGTCATCTGTCATCGATCGTTATATAATATTTCAAGAGTAAACATATGCAGTGCACGGCGGTCATTTGCGAACAGTGTTGAACACAATAATTCGAATAACTCAATGTATGTAATGTTTACAGTTAAGCTGCTAATAACAAGCTTATTTAAAGTCTCGTGACTCACTTTGAACGAAAAAGACGGCAGGTCCATTCAGCGATAAACGAGATAAAAAAGAAAAGTAAAAGGTAATGCAATGAAAATTTTGCTTTTCAAGAAAAATGGACTTGCTGTCTTTTGCCTTCACAGAGCGGCATCGTTAATTAAAATTAATTATTTTACATTACCTGTGACACAGCAGATACCGCAGTATCATGGTGACGTCTCTTGATGTGCCGTGTACCTGTGGAAAAGGAACCGGTTTTACATTGTAGCACACGCGCAGAAACAATAGTTACCTCATGATCTTGAGAGACATGATAGTGGGAGCTGGATCGGCCATGATAGTGCCTTCCCAGACATCGTCAGTTGTACACGGTTTTCAGACCGTGACGTTTAGGATGAAAAATGAAAATGACTGCTGTATCAAATCTTTGGGTGTCGGTAGCGCTTTTAGTCGAGATGATTCCTGCAGGAATCATCGCAACTAAAACCGCTACCGACAGCCTAAGGATTAACATATAGTGTACCTCTTGAAGACTCCACTGGATCAGCTGGATCGGCCATGAGTGTTCAAAGGTAGTGCCAGAGTAACTAAGGCGCCTTAGTAGGCGCCAAGCTAATCTTGCACTAACCTTGAACTGTCATGGAGGATCCATGTCCGATACAGCCGCCACACAGTCTTTGCAATTTCAGATGTCTCCAGGCGCCAAGCTTATATGGCACTACCCTTGAACTATCATGGCCGATCCATCTCTCACACGCTGGTACACAGACCAAGTTAAACAAAAAACAAAAAACCCACCTCGAACCGCCAAGACAATCTGGCACTATCCTTGAATTACAAGCAAACATCTCTATCTATCTATCCCGTAGTCTTGCCGACCATTGGGGCACCACTGATGACTTGGCAACCAGCTCCATCCATTCCACTCTGTTCTCTGCCATTCTTAGTGTGTCGCTCAGCTTCAGTCCTGTCCACTCTGAGATATTGTCCTCCCATCTTTTTCTCTGTCTTTCTCTCCTTCGCCCTCCTTGCACAGTGCCTTGCAGGATTGTCTTGGCAAGCCCTACTAATCGCGTTAAATGCCCATACCACTTCAGTGTGCGTTTTTTCACAATGGCTAATAGGTCTTTATAGGGTCCCATTGCTTGACTGATTCTGCTTCCAACTTCCTCGTTCGTGATGTGATCTCTGTACGAAATGCCAAGCAGCCTTTGAAAACATCTCATTTCAGTGGCTTGTATCCTCCTTTTGAGGTCTGCTGTGAGGGTCCGTGACTCGCAGGCATATAAGAACACTGAGATGACTAAGGAGCGCATCAGTCTGATCTTGGAGCAGACTGCGATGTTTCTGTTCTTCCATATGGTCTTCAGTCTTTCAGCGCTGTTATCTGCGCAATCCTGGACAATATTTCTGGTTTTGATCCCTCATCTGTCACTATGGCTCCTAAGTATTTGAATTTCTTAACTGTTTCCAGTTTTTGGCCTCCAACCATGATTTCAGTGCCAATGCCACTGGCGTTATTGGTCATCAGTTTGGTCTTCTCTGCGCTGATTTCCATCCCAAACGCAATGGCTGTATGTCCAGATTTACCACCAGCTGAGCTAGCTCCTCCTCTGTTCCCGCAAGGCCATCAATGTCGTCCGCGAAGCGCAAGTTCTTGATTGTTCTGCCTCCAATACTGCCTTCATGATCTTTCAAAGTGTCCGTCATGATTCTTTCCAGGAAGATGTTGAAAAGAGTAGGTCAGCCTTGTCTGACTCCGACTGTTGTCCTAAACCAATTTCCTATTTTGCCGTTGAAGCAGACTGCGCTAGTGGCCTTGTAGTAAAGGTTTTCTATTACTTTGATGAGGTTGGCATTGATGTTGTACAGCTTCATGGTGGACCAAAGGGCTGCATGCCACACCCTGTCAAACGCCTTCTTAAAATCCACAAAAACATGATAGAGGTCTTGCTGGTGCTGGAGGTACCTCTCATATAGAACTCTCAGGTTGAAGATGTGCTCAGTTGTGCTGCGCCCTGGTCTGAAGCCTGCCTGTTCCTCAGCTATGATTTCCTCTGCCTGTGGCTTCAGCCTGTTCAGTAGGATCTTTAACATGACTTTGCTTGGGTGGCATATAAGACTGATCGTGCGATAATTCTGGCATTGTTGTAAGTTGCCTTTTTTTTTTCTGAAGAGTTATTATAAGTGATTGGGTCCATGGTATTGGCCATTCCCCTGACTGCCAGATCTTATTGCAGATAGTTAGTAAGGCGCTTATCATGTCTTCTCCCCCTTCTTGGACTAGTTCTGCAGGGATGTTGTCTGCTCCTGCTGCCTTCCCTTTTTTTCAGCGACTTCACTACAGCCTCTACGTCTTCTCGGAGGATGGGATAGTTGTCACTGTTGGTCACTGGTGGGGTGACAAGTATGGCTGGGTTCCCTGTAGCTCGGTGGTTGTGCAAATCTGAGCATTACTCTGTCCATCTCTTCAGAATGTCTTGGTCTTCCGTAAGATAGTTCCCTTCGTTATCTTGAATGATAGAGGAGCGTCCTTGTTTGGCACTGGTCAGGTCTTTCACCAGTTGGTATGTTATTTTTGCTATTATTTGCTAATAATAGCAAGCAAACATGGCTTATACCAAAATCGGATACAACAAAAATCGGACATTACACGTTGTCCGCGTCTTCGATTACACTCTCTCTGTTTAAATTACTTCGCTTATAACAAACTTAGGATATAACAAGAAACACATATGGATCCCCTGGCGTTTTGTTCAAACTTACATCCGAAGTTCACTACATCCATGTCGACCCATATCCCGCAGCTAGTACACACTCTAAATAGACGCTTTGTAAATTGGACTGCCAAAACTTATTATTATGTGAATGACGCAGTGAACGAATTATTCGGCTTTGCTCAAGAAACCTTGTCTTAACCCCTTTCCTGACAATGGACGCATATTTTATTTCTAAAATCTTTGTTCATTCAACGACCAAAGGCCGCCGCCGTCCAAGCCGATAAAATGGACACAAATTGGTCTCAGCAAGAGGTATAGATCCTCATGAGCCCCCGCGGTTGCAACCGCGGGGGCTCATGAGGATCTATACCTCTTGTAGTAGTGTGGCGTTACTTTTCAGTTTTGTTTTCTCGGCAATGAAGGGGTGAACCCATTACCAGACATTGCATTTTGCTGAAATCTTTGTTCATTGAACGAATATAGGCCGTCCGTCACCGTCAAAAGAAACATGGCGGACACAAAGTGGTCTCAGCAGTCGCGGGGGGCTCATGATGATCTTTGCCTCTTGCATTCGGATCGCGTTCAGTTTTTTTTCCCTCGGCAGCGAAGGGGTTAATAAGGAAACGCGCGAGATATATACGTGTCTGAAGATTGAGCAAGCGCATTAAAGTTTTAACTTTTGCTTGGACTCCCTGCGGCGCGCACGCTTCTGTTGTCTTTTGTTTTATGTTTTCAAGCAAAGTAACGGCAGAGGAGGGGGGGGGGGGAGAGAGAGAGACAGAGAGAGAGACAGAGAGAGAGAGAGAGAGAGAGAGAGAGAGAGAGAGAGAGAGAGAGAGAGAGAGAGAGAGTTCAAAGCACGCGTTTAACCCCTTCACTGCCGAGAAAAAGTGAACACGATCCATCGGCAAGAGACGTAGATCTTCATGAGCCCCCGCTGTCACGGGGGCTCATGAGGATCTATGCCTCTTTCTGAGACCAGGTTGTTTGTGTCCATGTTCTTTGGACGGTGCTGTCTTTCGGTTGTTGAGAATTCAAAGCACGTGTTTAACCCCTTCACTGCCGAGAAAAAAGTGAACACGATCCAACGGCAAGAGGCATAGATCTCATGAGCCCCCCCCCCCACCCCCGACCGCGGGGGCCCTTGAGGATCTGTGCCTCTTGCTGAAACCAATTTGTTTTTATCTATGTTTCTCGGACGGTGTGGGCTTTTTTTCCTTGAATGAACCAAGGTTTCAGAAACAAAAATGTGCGTACTGTGTACGTAATAATAATAATAATACATAGTTTTTATATAGCGCCCTTCCCCACGAACAGCAAGCTCGGAGCGCTTTACAGCACATAAAAAATAAAAATTAAAAAGGAGAAAAAATTAGAACGCACTCACTCTTTAAATAAAGTACAGTGGCAGGGAAGCGGTCAATCCTCTTAGTCGCGCGTGTAGCCACCGGTAATGTACACCATTCATGTCAAAACCTGCGGTAAGTAGAAGAATTGACTGCACTTCAAAATTGCCAGCGGAAATTCAATTCAGAATAAAGAGTATAGGGCCCAACGTCTTTTGCCATCACGAAGGTGATTTTTTTTTTTTACCGAATAAGGTCTGTACACAGTTTGATCCCACCAGGGTTCGAACCCACGACCTCACGAACTAGAGTCCGAGACTTGACCACCGTAGCCAACCCAGATTGCTCCAAGGAGTACAGACCAATTGAAAACGATTGAAGGACATTGAAACACTGAAGCACAATTCAAGGAGAAAACACCATTAAGCACTTGTGAGTGAGTGAAATGAATGACTGAATAGACGGACGGACGGACGGACAAACGAACGAACGAACGGACGGACGAACGAAAGACTGAGTGAGTGAGTGAGTGAGTGAGTGAGTGTATGTATGTAGGGGGCAGGGGGGGGGGGAGGGCAGATTATCTTCTTCCCGAACGCAAACTCGATCAACAAGAGAGAGAGAGAGAGAGAGAGAGAGAGAGAGAGAGAGAGAGAGAGAGAGAGAGAGAGAGAGAGAGAGAGAGAGAGAGAGAGAGAGAGAGAGAGAGAGAGAGAGAGAGAGAGAGAGAGAGAGAGAGAGAGATAGATATGAAATGAAATGAAACGAAACTTTATTTCTCAAGGATAAATGATTAGGTACATAGACCTGTTTTCAATCAAGACCTTGCACACACACACACACACACACACACACACACACACACACACACACACACACACACACACACACACACACACACACACACACACACACACACACACACACAAACATCACACGCACGTACATACGTACAACATCACACGCACGCACATACGCACAACATCACACGCACGCACATACGCAAGCACACACAGACACAGAGAGAGAGAGAGAGAGAGAGAGAGAGAGAGAGAGAGAGAGAGAGAGAGAGAGAGAGAGAGACTGGCTGACTGACTGACCGAAACTTTATTTATCAAGAATTGAGCTATTAGGCGCACAGGCCTTTCTTCCAATCTGTCCTTGCTACATCTACTGACATACAATAACAGTCAAAGCTACATTACACTCACAAACAACATCGAAAGTAATGCGAATTAGAACAACACTACAAACATCAATCATCATCATGGCTTGACTTCGCGAACGGAGATTCTATAGGGCTTGCCCACGTCGTCACAAATATCAATAATGATTTAATAAAACCACACAGGTACCCATACGAAGATGTATGCACGTTCATAATCACCGTTTGCGGGAACCCTCCACAGACACTCCCACCCGGGGGGCACGCCACAAGGATACCTTCACTCGAATGACATGCTAAGCACATCGCTTGAATAAACGGTGCACCCGCACTGCATCCCCCGATCGGGCCCATACGGTAAGCACTCCCACAAACGGCATGTGAGCACAAATGGTATGATCAAATATAATAGAGTGCATAAAAAGAAATTTAAACTAATACAAAAAGGAATATATGTTTAGACAACACGAGATAATTAAATTTACGTTGCCATGGATAAATGCTAGTAGAGTTTTGCTTTAAACGCAGCTTGGGAATTAACTTCTTGTAGATGCAGAGGAAGAGAATTCCACAGGAAACCACCTGAGTATATGACAAACTGGATTTATACAAATCAATGCGGGGCCGCTTTATGCTCAGGCTGCTCCGAGAGGTGCTGTATCTCTTCTCAGTAAGAGTAAAGAGTTCCGATAAGTAGCCGGGGCCTTACCGTTAGAAGCTTTGTGCACTAGTACGCACTTGTTAAATGCTAAGTGTTTGCAAAGAGGAAGGAGTCCAGCTGCCTCGAGCCTCGCCTCACTGGGTAGAGATGAGCTAGGAATAATTAGTTTGTGTGCTCTCCTGTATAGCGTATTTAATTTCTTGACCTGGACCTCGCTGCAGCCATCCCAAACTGTCGATTCATAATCAATATGGGGCTTGATGTATCCATTAATGACCGCTTTCAGTTTAGACAGTAAAATTAATTTCTTTGAAATTGTCTTTCCGATGTGTATATGATGAGGCTGCCAACTGAGTTGGTTATCTACAATTACCCATAGTAAACGGTGCTGCTGTACTTGCTCTATGGGGACAGCTTCAAATGAGATGTTTAGAGGCGCGGGTTGCAGCTGATGTTTCTGACGTGTTGTGACTAGCATGCTTTTTGTTTTAGTTGGATTGACTATCATTCTATTGCTACTGCACCATTCAGAGACTTCTTGTAGGCTCTGCTGGAGGCTGTTGGTTGTCAGCTACAGTTTTACCTGCCGCATGTAGCGTCGAATCGTCAGCAAACATGTCACACTCAGCACTAGCACATGTGATGTGTAGTGGTAAATCATTAATAAAGGTACAGAATAACAATGGGCCCAGAACCGAACCCTGAGGAACACCAAGCTCTACATTACCCTTTGTGAAATAGTTGCCATTTACATAGACAGCTTGTGTTTCCGCAGAAAGGTAAGAGTTTAAAAAATGAAAGGGCTGACGGGCTGCTTTTGTTGAAATAAACATTAAGTTTCCTCAGCAAGATTTCATGATTTATAAGATCGAACGCCAGGCCAGACATTTTGTTATTGTTGATGTTATATAGCCATGAATCAATCATACGTACTAATGCTGAGTGACATGAGTGCTTAGGTCTAAACCCGGACTGGAATTTATTTAACAAGGACCGTTCTTTTAGGTACTGGAGGAGATGCTTTTGAACATGCTTCTCAAGTGGCTTTGATAAAACAGACAGAAGAGAAATGGGACGAAGGTTATTTACATTAGTAGTGTCTTTGGTCTTGGGTATAGGAACAACGTTTGCCTTTTTAAACGCCACATGAAAAGTATTGTACTGTATGCATAAGTTAAAAATGTAAGTGAGGGGCTCGACAATATAAGGCAGTGATATGGGGAGTATATAACCATTTATACCGGCCACATTAACAGATGTCTTGTTCTTAAGGCACGTTATATAACGCCCGACTTCGTGAACAGCGATAAAGGGGATAATAAAATTATCATCGGACGCTAATCGTTCCTGGCAAAACATGGACAGTTGATCCGATATTACAAACGCTGACGGATCAGGGCTGTTGTAAGTAAGTGCGTTTTTGGAGCTGAGAGAAAGAAATTGCTTATGCTTTCCGCAGAGAATTCGTGTAGAATGATAGAATGATGTTAGAATGTAGAATGATAGGAGTCTGCCTGCGCGTGTTGCTTGTTAGAGTGTTCCAAGCAGTCCAAACAGAAGCAGGAGATTTTTCGTTCTCAATTGTTTTTTCAACAAATGACTTTTGAGCTTCTCGAACTAAACACTTAACTTTGTTACGCAAACGTTTAAACTCAGGGAAGTTCTTTTCTCGTTTAGCGGTGTTTCGTGCCTCCATAGTTTGTTTGATTTTCTCCGTTATCCAGGAGGGAGGCTCGCGGCGTCGGACTCGCTTCCTTATTAGCGGCGCGTGTTTATTCAGCACCCCGAGGAACAGATCAAGCCATATAGCGAGCGCATTATCAGGGTCAGTGCAGTTATACACTTGATCAAATCCTGCATAAGTTAGATCATGTAAGAAAGCATTTGTATTAAGCTTTTTAAACGATCTGTACGTTATGTACGAGTGCTGGTACCGACTTTGTTTTGGGGGCAGCTTGCACGACCATGTACAGGCGATGGGAAAGTGGGCACTGTCGGCTAATGAAGAAACATTAGTTTCCGCTACTGCTGTTGGGGTTTTAGTGTAAATGTTGTCGATGATGGTGGCAGCAGAGCGTGATACTCGCGTTGGAGATTTAATCATCTGCTTTAGCCTGAAAAGAGTGATCGCTGATTTCCACGTAGGCTTGGGTTTCAGCATATCGATGTTAAAGTCTCCCAGACTGAGAACATTTTTACCGGTGTCGTTCACTTTATCCATCACTTGTACAAAGTCGTCATACCAGTCAGCAGTAGAAGCTGGATTTCTGTACATAAAGGCGATAAGGGTGGGAGAGGAATGCGGTATTTTCACCTCCAGCCACACACACTCCAGCTCTCTGGGCTCAAGGTCTTCACGTCTGCGTACCATACCAGTTTCGGATAGAACTATGTGTATAGATATCTATTCCAGTGTGTCCAGGGTAGCCTGGGTCACGCCGGATTAGAGAAAAGTTAGGAATAAGTAAGCTAGCATCACTGATGTTTGGACCCAGACGTGATTCCGTGAGACCAATGAGATGGAAGTGCAATGGCTCATTTAGAAATAAACGAATATCGGGAACCTTGTGAAACAAGTGACAGATATTAAGGTGTCCGATTTTCAGTCCAAGTTGTTGAACATTAGTTGAAGCTTTCGGCATCGCTTCTCGTCAATTCGCATTAAGGTAAAAGTCACTGTAAAAAGCCTCTATGATATCAAAATGGGATCACATACACAAAAAGCCACGATGATCTCAAAATGGGATCACATACACACACAGTACGGTTAGGTCTCTCGTGCCAAGATAACTTGGAGTCCACCAAAGAAAACAGGAAAAGACAATTCACTGGCTAAAGACTAGGTCACTGTGACTTCCGTAGTCAAACAGTTCTCAGTGTGCTGCCACAAAGGCAAACACACAGCCAATGTCAAAACAGTCCGTAATATTTCACAGTTCCAATTACGAAAAGTCAATCACTATTTACGTAACACGGTATAAAACTAAATAAAAATGTATGAGTGCCACAGCACTGTTAAAACACATCCACAGAAAAGAAAAGGGGAGACTGCTAGTGCTAATATTTTGGGAAGATTATAAAGTCTTGGCTTGACTTCGCGAACGAAGATTCTATAGGGGTTGTCCACGATGTCTGCAGGCATGCTCATGACTGCGGAGGCCGATCCGGGACAGGCAGGTTCGACTGCAGTGGCTGCAGGGGAAGGTCTGGCCAGGGTTCTGAGTTGCGGCATCTCTGTTTTTTCTCCTGATCCGCTTGTCTTTAAGGCTAGCTCTGCGAGAGTCATCAAAGGAGACAGCTGCCTTGTAAATGGTGGAGCGCCAGGTGTCACGATCCGCAGCAAGTGAAGACCACTGGCGGTGGTCGATTTGGCAGGCACTAAGTGACTTCTTGAGACAGTCTTTGTATCTCTTCTTTGGTGCCCCTCTGTCTCTGTGTCCAGTGGCGAGCTCACCGAACAGGGTGATCTTGGGTAGGCGATGATCCTCCATCCTGGAGACGTGCCCAGCCCAGCGGAGCTGTGTCCGCAGCAGCAAAGCTTTGATGCTCACAGTTTCTGCCTGTTCAAGGACCTCGACGTTTGTGACGTAGTCACTCCAGTGAATGCCAAGGCAGCGCTGGTGGAAGCGTTCGAGGAGTCGTAGTTGGCTGCGGTAGAGGGCCCAGGACTCGGAACCATACAGCAGGGTGGTGAGGACGACAGCTCTGTACACACTGATCTTGGTGCCTGTTTTCAGCTGTTGATTGTGCCACACCCGCTTGTATAGACGCCCGAAAGCGCTGTTTGCTTTTTCCAGCCTGCTGTCCAGCTTCTTGTCCAGCTCAGCGTCTGACGTGATGATGCAGCCAAGGTAGGTAAACTGGTGCACTGACTTCAGTTCAGACTCGCCGATGGTGATGTGGGGAGGGCGATGTTCTACCTTGGGTGCCGGCTGATGGAGGACCTCTGTCATTTTCAGACTTACCTCGAGTCTAAAGAGCTGGGCAGCGTCTGCAAAGCAGGATGTGATGCGCTGCAGGGCTCTCTCTGTGTGTGCAACGAGGGCAGCGTCGTCAGCAAAGAGCAGCTCACGAATCATTTGGTCTAGGGTTTTGGTGTGGGCCTGCAGTCGTCTGAGGTTAAACAGGCTGCCATCGAGACGATACCTGATGTACACTGCATCGTCATCGTCGAGGTCCACTGTGGCCTGCTTCAACATCATGCTAAAAAAGATGGTGAAGAGGGTCGGTGCCAGCACACAGCCCTACTTCACACCGTTGAGAATGGGGAATGGTTCTGAGAGGTCACTGTTGAGTCTGACCTGGCCTTGTTGGTCCTCGTGTAACTGGACGATCATGCTGAGGAACTTTGGGGGACAGCCAAGTCGCTCCAGGATCTGCCACATGCCTTGCCTGCTCACAGTGTCGAACGCTTTTGTTAGGTCGACAAACGTTACGTACAGCTCTTTGTTCTGCTCACGGCACTTCTCCTGAAACTGTCTCAGCACAAAGACCATGTCGGTGGTGCTCCTGTTGGCTCTGAAGCCACACTGGCCCTCTGGCAGGTGGTCTTCAGCGATGGCAGGTACCAGCCGATTCAGGAGCAGCCTTGCAAGAATTTTCCCGGCAATGGACAGCAGGGTAATTCCACGGTAGTTGGAGCAGGCAGACTTCTCTCTTTTGTTCTTGTACAGGGTGATGGCGACTGCATCGCGGAGATCTTTTGGTAGTGCTCTTTTGGTAGTGCCGTTAAAACACATCCACAGAAAAGAAAAGGGCTAATATTTTGGGAAGATTACAAAGTAAAGTAGGTAAAAGCACTGTCAGGGGAGAGAAGTGTGCATGATCGACCAGTGATCATAGATCTACTTGGTCAAAGCACACACACACACACACACACACACACACACACACACACACACACACACACACACACACACACACACACAAAGATAGGAAAGAGGGGGTGCGCTAAGAAATTCAAAAGTTCCTGTTATTATTTCAAATTAAGTCCACACAACCTATACAAGGGCTCACACACCTATGCACATAGGAACACACGCTATTGTCCGCGGTTCGCGTATTGCGGGTTTAATCGTAGTCAAGATTAATAAAGTTAAAAAAAACCCACATGTCATAGTTTTGAATGCTGGGAGCTAAACCAAGTAAACTGAATGAGAATTGTCAGTATAAACGCTATGTACACAGCAAGGTCCGGTATGTCTTAGTTCTACCTACACACTTACTGGGTCGAGCAGACACGGATTAATTTCGTTACACCACAGCTTGGGGCTTTAGACCACCCGGGTAACTGCCAACGAGGGAAGGGTGGCGGGTTATGCTGGAAAGGCGGCTGGAAGACTGGATACGGTGACAGTCCGGGGTGTGTGGCCTCGGGCCAGGGAACGATGGGGCGGCCGTAATTCCAGTAGTAGGACGAAAAGGCGTGAGGACCCACGGCTACGGCGTCAGGTCGATGGTACAATGGCTGTAGGGAAGGAATGCTGGCACCAGTGGAGACATCTGCATGTGAGGTCTCTAGTACCGGTGGCGCGAGATGTCTTGTCAACGGGAGGCTGGCTGTTGGGGTTATTGGGCAGAGCAGCCCTGTCACCGTTATTGCTGCTCGCCAACACTGAAGTCTCCCACCGGCGGGCACTTGCAGACTTTGACCTCTGCTCGGTGCTGTTTGTGGAACCTGGAGTTAAGTCCCGAGAATTGGAGTCAGGCCCTAACAACAGTGGTGGGTAGGCTTGCTCGCACTTTACGGTCTGTTGGTTACGGTGGCTGTTTACTTACGGGAACATAGTGTATGTCTTTGAACCAGCCTTGTTCACGCTGCATACGAGTGTTAGGCAGAGCTTCATCTTCGGCGTGATATAAAAACCGTTTCACCTGACGGAGATGCAGATGCAGTTTGTCACTGCTAAAGAGAGCAGCAGCAACCTGTCCCTGTCGCGTGTAGAAGGCCTCTTTTTGGAGGAAGAGCACTTTCTCACTGACACAGTGCTCGGCCAGGCGCTGGTTGACAGTTTCTGTTATTTGTAGTGACCGTCGACCCTGGGGGAGGATTGCTGTGTAAGCAACTGCAGCAGAAGGGTATGCACGGGCTTGGTGAGACGATGGAAGCTCTGCAGAATCACCTCCGTGTCGTGGCCCGAGGCGCAGTCGTTTGTACCCACGTGGACCACAACACGGCTGATGACCTCACGGAAGTCACACGTCTCCAGGGTTGCAGCCAGGTCGCCAGCCTTGACCCCGCGCAGGGTACGCACGCACGTGGCCCCGCTAGGATCCATCCGCTGTAGATTGGAGTCGCCAATCAGCAGGGCTGACACTTTACCCGGGGGCGGCAGACGGAAGCTGAAGAGTCCATGCGGGGCTTGTGGAGGCCTGGGCTTGATGAGATTAACTCCCATATCTTTGCCGCTGGCCCCACCTGCCGTAGACTCGCACGCCTTCTGACTGGACCTAACGGGATGCTCAGTGAAGTCAGCAGGGTTAAGCTGCTTCATCAAGGCGACAGGGGGAGAGGAGGAGGCGGCTCAGAAAGGAGTGTTTTCGAAGGGAGGGATGGAGTCAACAGCGGGTGGAGGGGGTGTGATACCCTGTTTCTGTCTAGCCAGTAGTTCTTTCTGGCGGCTCTCAATAGCGTCGACCTTTCCCATTTTAGTGGTGAGTCTAGAAACCTGTTTTTGCAAATCGCTATTTTCTTTTTTGAGGGCGTCGATTCCGCTTTCAGGTTCTCACGTAACTCCTTTTGCTGGTTTTAGAACTGCAGTTTCAGGTCTGTTATCAGGGCAGACACACAAGCGAAACAAGGGGTTCCTACCACTGGCTCACTACAACGGTCACAGCACTGAGGGGAACATTGGGTCGAGGTGTGCACAGTCTCTGGAGGGACGTCATTTGAGACGAGGCCTTTTGCTGTTTCATCTTTAACCTCGTCCATCGAACTGGCCAACGACTTGCTAATCTCCTCGTTGCCTCCGGACACTAGACAGGGAGAGTCACGGCTAGGGAGTGTGCCCATCACAATGCTTGGCTTCTGATTTGCTTCACTGACCACCACTGACAATCCCTCCGCGCATGGAAGCATGGACTCCGATGCTATGGGGGAGAGGTTTTGGGGCAGCTCGTGTCGATCAGATACATCTTGGTGGTCACCTAGGGGATTAAGGTCGGTGGTGTTAGGAGGCGTCGAGATGGATGAGCTACCTTCGACAGCCGCAGCGGTCTGCCCATCAAGGACCGCGGCAGAGCTGTCTCCGGTCGCGCTGTCCTGTTGACTGGGTGGAAGGGGGAGCCGGGATGGGGAAGGTGTCCACCGGGGTGGTTGGTGGGGTGGAGAGTGCATGGGATTCCTTATGTTCGGAGGGTGGGAGGGAAAGTTCGTCTCACCGCTCATGGAGCTTACTAATGCCTTCAACTTGTCAAATTCATCGCCCACCCATACAGGACACACGTTGCCCTGTACGAGAACTCTGCCGATGGTGTGGTAGAGTGTAATGGTGATGAGAGAGCGATTTCCATGCTTCAGTTGAAGAAATGTTTTGAAAAGTTAAGGTAGAGAAGGGATGCATGATGGACTGGCACTGTGATGATTTCAAGATCTTTATTGGAGTCCGTCCATTGGTGGGAAATCCAAGCGGCGGTGGCCTCTTGGACGTACCTCATATAGATGACACAAAAGTGGTAGTTTGTTTTGGGTCGTGTCGAATATGACTTGAGCAGGATCATAGTCTCTGGTGTGTTTACTATTCTCCAAGTCAATGGCGTATCTGGCGTGGTTGGCGCGGGTGGTGGGGCCCATGGTGGAGGGTGGGTGTGGCTGGCGGATTACACAGCTGATGCGAGCCTCGCGGCGGCCATGCTAAAAGAGAGAGAGAGAGAGAGAGAGAGAGAGAGAGAGAGAGAGAGAGAGAGAGAGAGAGAGAGAGAGAGAGAGAGAGAGAACAATGAACAATGAACAATGAACCTTTATTTTCCAACGGTAGAAGTTATTGGTAACAGGACCAGTTTTCAAACTTGCCGTTGCCGAGAGAGAGAGAGAGAGAGAGAGAGAGAGAGAGAGAGAGAGAGAGAGAGAGAGAGAGAGAGAGAGAGAGAGAGAGAGAGAGAGAGCGAGCTGCTGTGTTCAAGAGTGACGGCAGCGAGTCTCAGGCACTGGGGCTACTGAGCGTCAGTTTACATTCCGCCACACGTCATAATTCTAACTCCGAAATGCCTAATCATTTTGATTAGCTGGAATGTGAGCTGGCCCCTTTTTCCAGAAGCGCGATCTGTTTATAATTGCTGTCAACACGTCTAATACACTATGGAATCAGTCACTGAATCAGCTCGCGCAGACAGGATTCTCATGAGCTTTCGCATCTGCGGGCACCATGAATATGTATAGGTTGACATAAGAGAGAGAGAGAGAGAGGGAGAGAGAGAGAGAGAGAGAGAGAGAGAGAGAGAGAGAGAGAGAGAGAGAGAGAGAGAGAGAGAGAGAGAGAGAGAGAGAGATGAAATGAAACTTTATTTCTCAAGGATAAATGATTAGGTACACAGACCTTTTTTCAATCATGTCCTTGCACACGCACTCACACAACAATCTCACGCGCGTGACTAAAAAACTAAAAAAATTGAAAAGGCAAAACGTGATTAAAAACAAACAAACAACTATTTAGCAGAGAGAGAGAGAGAGAGAGAGAGAGAGAGAGAGAGAGAGAGAGAGAGAGAGAGAGAGAGAGAGAGAGAGAGAGAGAGAGAGAGAGAGAGAGAGAGAGAGAGAGAGAGAGAGAGAGAGAGAGAGAGAGACAGTTATCAGACAGAGAGAGAGAGAGAGAGAGAGAGAGAGAGAGAGAGAGAGAGAGAGAGAGAGAGAGAGAGAGAGACAGACAGACAGACAGACAGACAGACAGATAGAGAGAGAGAGAGAGAGAGAGAGAGAGAGAGAGAGAGAGAGAGAGAGAGAGAGAGAGAGAGAGAGAGAGAGAGAGAGAGAGAGAGAGATGAAACGTTTTATTTACAGGATAAAGTTTTGGGCGAAAACGCCTCTCTTACAAAAACTGTCCTGTTAGAAAATAAACATTAACAGCAAAGAGCAAGATAAACACAATAAATCGAAACATGAAGAAATAAACTAATCCCCCTCCCCCCACAACCCCACTATACAAAAGCAATGCAAATAATGCGCACACATCATACCAATAACAGTGAATAATAATTTAAAAAAACTTTTTTGTAGTCCGTTCAGGTAGTTAGTTACTGTAACAAAATGTTATATAAACGATTTTTGAAGGTACTAGATACAGAAATTGATTTAATTTGGGGTGGTAGTTCGTTCCAGGGTTTGGCACCTGAGAACGAAAGGCTGGTTTTATATATATATAGTCTGGCCAATGGCTGCCCCAGAGAGAGAGAGAGAGAGAGAGAGAGAGAGAGAGAGAGAGAGAGAGAGAGAGAGAGAGAGAGAGAGAGAGAGAGAGAGAGAGAGAGAGAGAGAGAGAGAGAGAGAGAGAGAGAGAGAGAGAGAGAGAGAGAGAGAGAGAGAGAGAGAGAGAGAGAGAGAGAGAGACTGACTGACTGACTGACTGACTGAAACTTTATTTATCAAGGATTGAGATATTAGGCGCACAGGCCTTTCTTCCAATCTGTCCTTGCTACATCTACTGACATATAATAACAGGCAAAGCTACATTACACTCACAAACATCGAAAGTAATGCGAATTACGACAACACTACAAACTGCAACAATGATTTAACAAAACACACAGGTACCCATACGAAGATGTTTGCACGTGTCATAATATCTGTTTGCGGGAGCCCTCCCCAGACACTCCCACCCGGGGGGCACGCCACAAATATACTTTCACTCGAATGACATACTAAGCACATCGTTTGAATAAACTGTGCACCGGCACTGCATCCCCTGACCAGGTCTATACGGGAAGCACCCCCACAAACGGCACGTGAACGCAAATGGTATAATAAAAATAATAGTTGCTTAAACAGAAATAAAAATATATTATGTTTAGACAACAGGAGATAATTAAATTTACGTTGCCTTGGATAAGTGCTTGTACAGTTTTGCTTTAAAAGCAGCTAGGGAATTAACTTGTTGTAGATGCAGAGGAATAGAATTCCACAGGAAACCACCTGAGTATGACAAACTGGATTTATACAAATCAATGCGGGGCCGCTTTATGCTCAGGTTGCTCCGAGAGGTGCTGTATCTCTTCTCAGTAAGAGTAAAAAGTTCCGATAAATAGCCGGGGGCCTTACCCTTAAGAGCTTTGTGTACTAGTACGCACTTGTTAAATACTAAGTGTTTGTCAAGAGGAAGGAGTCCAGCTGCCTCGAGCCTCGCCTCAGTGGGTAGAGATGAGCTAGGAATAATGAGTTTGGCTGCTCTTCTGTATAGCGAATTTATTTTCTTGAACTGAACCTCGCTACAGCCATCCCAAACTGTTGAGGCATAATCAAAGTGGGGCTTGATGTATCCATTGAAAAATAGTTTACGCGTGTACAGATTAATGACAGCTTTCAGTTTAGACAGTAAAAATAATTTCTTTGAAATTGTCTTTCCGATGTGTATGAGATGAGGCTGCCAACTAAGTTGGTTATCTACAACTACCCCTAGTAAACGGTGCTGCTGTACTTGCTCTATGGGGACAGCTTCAAATGAGAGTTTTAGAGGCGGGGGTTGCAGCTGATGTTTCTGACGTGTTAATAATAATAATAATAAGCGCATTAAATAGGCGCTTTATCCCAATTGAAAATCGGCTCAAAGCGCCGCCGCGAACTGAACCCAACAAGCACGCTCACGTGAATCACGCGCATTCACTCACACACAGTACACAAACACAGAACATTCACGTGGTGCTAAGGGCTAGCTCAAGCGAGCTACTGTAGTTTTTGGAAATTCAAAATCGTTTTTATTTGAAATTTGATTAAGTGGGCTGCAGCTGATACCAAAGTCGTGGGGGAGGAAGAGCCGGAGTACCCGGAGAAAGAACCCCCGACGGTCCGCCCGAATTAACGGTGACACTTACTAGAGGAGAAAAATCCGACGCCGGAACCCGTAATCGAACCTCGCACCTTTAGCATTGGTGGCAGGCGCCTTAACCACTGCGCCACAGACCGTGTTGTGACTAACATGCTTTTTGTTTTAGTTGGATTGACTATCATTCTATTTCTACTGCACCATTTAGAGACTTCTTGTAGGCTCTGCTGGAGGCTGTTGGTTATGTCAGCTACAGTTTTACCGGATGCATGTAGCGTCGAATCGTCAGCAAACATGTCACACTCGGCACTAGCACATGTGATGTGTAGTGGTAAATCATTAATAAAGATACAAAATAACAATGGGCCCAGAACCGAACCCTGAGGAACACCAAGCTCTACCTTACCCTCTGTGGAATAGTTACCATTTACATAGACAGCTTGTGTTCTCGCAGAAAGATACGAGTTAAAGAATGAAAGGGCTGACGGGCTGTTGTTGTTGAAATAAACATTAAGTTTCCTCAGCAAGATTTCATGATTTATCAGATCGAACGCTTTTTTTCAGGTCCAAGAATACCGTGCCAGTCATTTTGTTATTGTTGATGTTATCTAGCCATGAATCAACCATACGTACTAATGCTGAGTGGCATGAGTGTTTGGGTCTAAAACCGGACTGGAACTTACTTAACAAAGACCGTTCTTCGAGGTACTGGAGGAGATGCTTTTGAATATGCTTCTCAAGTGGCTTTGATAAAACAGACAGAAGAGAAATGGGACGAAGGTCATTCAAGTTACATCAGTAGTGTCTTTGGTCTTGCGTATAGGAACAACTTTTGCTTTTTTAAACGCCACAGGAAAAGTATTATACTGTATACATAAGTTAAAAATGTAAGTGAGGGGTTCAACAATATAAGGCAGTGATATGTGGAGTATATAACCATTTATACCGTCCACACCAGCAGATGTCTTGTTCTTAAGGCACGTAATAATATAACGCCCGACTTCGTGAACAGCGATAAAGGGGATACCAAACGTATCATCGGACGATAATCGTTCCTGGCAAAACATGGACAGTTGATCCGATATTACATACGCTGACGGATCAGGGCTGTTGGAAGTAAGTAGCTGTTCTGGAGCTGAGAGAAAGCAATTGTTTATGCTTTCCGCAGAGAATTCGTGTGGAATGATATGAGGCTGCCTGCGCGTGTTGCTTGTTAGAGTATTCAAAGCAGTCCAAACAGAAGCAGGAGATTTTTCGTTCTCAATTGTCTTTTCAACAAATGACTTTTGAGCTTCTCGAACTAAGTACTCAACTTTGTTACGCAAACGTTTAAACTCAGCGAAGTTCTTTTCTCGTTTAGCGGTGTTTCGTGCCTCCATAGTTTGTTTCAAGTGATTTCCTCCGTTATCCAGGAGGGAGGCTCGCGGCGTCGGACTCGCTTCCTTCTTAGCGGCGCGTGTTTATTCAGCACCCCGAGGAACAGATCAAGCCATATAGTGAGCGCATTATCAGGATCAGTGCAGTTATACACTTGATCAAATCCGGCATAGCTTAGATCATGTAAGAAAGCATTCGTATTGAGCTTTTTAAACGATCTGTACGTTATGTACGAGTGCTGGTCCCGACTTCGTTTTGCGGGCAGATTACACGACCATGTACAGGCGATGGGCAAGAGAGAGAGAGAGAGAGAGAGAGAGAGAGAGAGAGAGAGAGAGAGAGAGAGAGAGAGAGAGAGAGAGAGAGAGAGAGAGAGAGAGAGGAGAGAGAGAGAGATGAGAGAGAGAGAGAGAGAGAGAGAGAGAGAGAGAGAGAATGACAATGACATTGACAATGACAATGATCCTTTATTTGACAACGATTAAAATTTTGGTAGTAACAACCATTTTTCGAACTTGCCGTTGCTAATCTACTGACTACTGAGTTACTATCGCACTTATTATTTTCTGCTCCTGAACAAGGGAAAAGAAATTACTTGACACAACACAAGACAATAGAGAAGAAAAAAAAAAATGTAAGGAGGAAGTGACATAGGAATTACCAGTTTTACTGGTCGGGCATAATGACATGTTGTGAGGTTTAATTAAAATAATATTATAAGAATACACTCAACCTGATACGCATACACAACGCATGCACATTTCAGCACGCCACTCTCTGTCTCTAATATACACGTACGCCGCACACGTACGCGCACGGTGCACACACGCACAAAGCAAAGGCACACACACACACACACACACACACACACACACACACACACACACACACACACACACACACACACACACACACACACACACACACACAGAGCACAGAGAGAGAGAGAGAGAGAGAGAGAGAGAGAGAGAGAGAGAGAGAGAGAGAGAGAGAGAGAGAGAGAGAGATGACATCAGGTAGCATTAGGCACATGCTGCACAAGCGTCTGTAACAGAGACACACGGAAAGAATAGATGCAAATTATTAATAGAGAGAGAGAGAGAGAGAGAGAGAGAGAGAGAGAGAGACAGAGACAGAGACAGAGAGACAGAGACACAGAGAGACAGAGAGAGAGAGACAGAGACAGAGAGAGAGAGAGAGAGAGAGAGAGAGAGGGGGTGGGGGGGGGGGGCAGAGAAAGGGACAGAGTATGGGCGGCAATTTATCACCTTACCTCTCACAGGAAAAGCACACTTTTGAAAACGTTGTAGAGAATATTCCAACCAACGTGTCCAGTCAGCTTAGGATGTGACCACCGTGCGTGTACTTCTAGACTCCATGTCTCTGGGTCTTCCCGCCGCCTCATGAGCGTCACATTAATGTACACCGGGTCAGCAAGAAAACACAAAGTTACTTCCGGTGTTCATGAGAATATTTCTGTGGCAGAGAAAACGATACTCGCTCACAAGAGTTCTAGCTATTAAATACTAGTAGTAGACCTACACTGACACAACAAAAATATGGAAACTACCTTACTACGTAGAACTACAGACCAGGGAAAGCGAAATACTTGGTCTCTCAAGCACTACAGCCGTCTTAACCTCCCCGTCCGAAAAGAAACAATGACAGTGTTTATAAAAAGAGACAACCGAACGTTACCATCTGCAAGAGGCATAGTTTCTAATGAGCCTCTGCAGTCGCAGAGGCTTATGAGAATTTATGCCTCTTGCTGACCTGGGTGGTACACAGCTGATCCTCAAATTGAGGGCGTTTTCACTTTATACGTACGATTCTAGGATTGTGTCACCTTGTCCAGCATACCGCTTTGTTCGCTTCTGTTGTAACCCTTATGATGATACAGTCAGACGGCAAGCGATTTGCCTGTACCGAATAGATGCTGTTTATTTTTTTCTTGAACGACTTATAATAAAGACGTGAAAATAATTAAATTCACAGGGACGGATCAGTTACCTTGGTGGGGGAGGGGAGGGGGGTTCCAAGTTTTTGTTTGAAACCTTTAACCTGATACAAAAGGCCTCCCTTTTATAGCATTTTAAAGAATTTTGTGTCTGGGGGCTGGGTGTGGGGGGGGGGGGTGGGTGGGGGTGGGGGGGGGGGGGAGGTGTGGGTGTGGGGGGGGGGGGGGGGGAATGTCGATGAGCTGTTGGAGGCGTGGGGGGTGGGAGGGTGGGCGGGGGTGGGAGTGGCTCGTGGTATGTGGGTGCTGGGTGTGGGTGTGGCGGTGTGTGTGGGTGGGGGGGGCGGGCGGGAACCCTTGTAATCCTCCCCCCTTCCCAGATCTGCCCATGAAATCACATTTTAGACAGAATGCCATAATCGATCTTAATGGTCAGGCATGTGGCTTCCTTTTCATTTTTCCCTACGTGTCTTCCTTTTTCTCTATTTTCATGTTTAACCCTTTGACTGCCGAGAAAAACCGAACACGATCCAACTGCAAGAGACATAGATCCTCATGAGCCCCCGCAGTTGCGGGGGCTTATGAGGATCTATGCCTCTTGCTGAGACCGATTTATTTCCATGTTCCTTCGGTTGCGGCGTTCGGTCGCTAAATGAACGAACATTTCTAAAACTCTTGAAGGCTCATGAAATCTCTGGAGCTCATGTGGATCTTTGTCTTGCAGTTGGATCATGTTCGCTTATATCGCGGCAGTGAAGGGTTTAAGAAGTATTTTCTAAAAGCTCTGTGCAACACGTAATACCACACATGCAGGCACATCAGTATGACTTGTGTCTGAGTCCCTCCTGACAACCACTAACTTGGTGATACATGGGCTGGCGATGGAGGAAGCACGGTCCAGCACCAGACCCTTCCAGCTGCAAGAGGCGCAGGTTTTCACGAGCCTCTGCTGCCGCAGGGGCTCATGAGAATCTACGCCTCTTGCTGACACTAGTGACAGAGTTATAGACTCGGATCGAGGGAATCAGCCGTGTTAGGTGTTTGTAACTGTGAAGTACCTTAGGATGTTCGTTGAGTCAGACAAGGAAAGAGATTACTACATGACGTTTCCTAACTCGGATTGACGATGGTATAAACATAAGGAAGCGTAACTTGTCATATTCATAGTCTTTGCCCTTGTTACACTGACTGACCCATTTTGTGTACTTGGGATTTCTAGTTTTCCACACAGTTGATAAGTTTATTCTTGTTTTGTATTTTTTCAAAATATTTCCATGCTTGAAAGTATTGTGCAGAGAAATATTACACACACACACACACACACACACACACACACACACACACACACACACACACACACACACACACACACACACACACACAACACACACACACACACACACACACACACACACACACACACACACACGCACACACACACATACACACACACACACATTCACGCACGCACACACACACACACACACACACGCACGCGCGCACACACACCCACACACACACACCCACACACACACACACACAACGGCACACACACACACGAACGACTGAACCGAGTGATTGTATCTTCGCCCATGGGAAATAACCGCGTGAATATTAGAACTGGCAAGGAACTACGCTGAATAAGCAGGTTGCCTCCCTTCTGCTGTTCTACAACCGTTTGCAACACTGTCTTTTTTCTTGCTCTTTTATTGTTATTATTTTAATATAAATCAATATGTATACAGTATTTCTTCACTTGTAAGATCATAGTCAAATGATAAAATACTACCTTTGAACTGTCTTTGTCAGTTCACAAGAACTATCAGTGAACTGTCTTTGTCTAGGAACTAGAAAAAAAAAATCTCAACCACAGGCATGGGATAGTTGTTGCGTAATCAATCACCTCTTAACCCTTTGGGTGTCGGTAGCGGTTTTAGTCACTTATATCGCGGCAGTGAAGGGTTTAAGAAGTATTTTCTAAAAGCTCTGTGCAACACGTAATACCACACATGCAGGCACATCCAGTATGACTTGTGTTTAAGTCTCTCCTGACTACCACTAACTGAAAGGAATCATAGCGACTAAAACCGTTACCGACATCCAACCAAAGGGTAGTAGTAGTTCGTGTCAAAAAGTGATCGACAACGCTACGATCATCCGATGTCCGTGATTTGAACGGCCAGGCAGCTTGTTAGGGAGGAATGAACTGGGACAGCAATGATTAAAAAAAAAAAAAAAAAAAAAAAAGAAAAAAAAAAAAAAAAAAAAAAACAAAAAAAAAAAAAACCACAGAAAAGAAAAAGAGCTGTACACTGTTTCTTGGGGCGATGCAGAGTCCACAAGGGTCATTTGAAAGGTCAGTGACGAACGTTTTTGGCGAAATGGCCTTTTCAATCCCTAAACTGCCCGCAGTTGCGGGGGCTCATGAGGATCTATGCCTCTTGCTGACACCACTGTTTATCCAAGTTTCCTTTGACGATTGCGGATTATTGACGTTTAGATTAAACAAAAAAATTCAAAAACACAAACCGCGTCTACTAATAGGAAAGGGATTAGTCACTGTTCGTTCTTTTCGGCATGATTATCCCAGGCTCTATTACAAAAAAGTTGTATACTGACGAGAAAAGAAATGCGATATTTTCGGAATATGGTCGCATTTCTTTTGCTCGTCATTATATAAAAAAAATGTAATCCCTGAAAAGCCGAGGTGATATAATTTTTCTTCAGTAAAAAAAAGAAGCACCATGTTAACGAAGAAAGCAAAATAAAAATAAAAAAAAAATCCCATGGCATTTGACAAATATTCAGGGGCTCGGGGTTTCTTGAGCAAGAGAGATGTTATGTGGCAAAACGTCAATACATCGATTTTTGAGAAAAGCGAGATTTTCACTATTATACAATGAAAATCACGTTTTCTAAAAAATGGACATACTGGCTTTTCCATTAATGACAGGTTGACGTCTGTCGCAACGCCCCCCCCCCCCCCACCTTCCCCCCCCCCCCCAAAAAAAAAAAAAAAAAAAAAAAAAAATCCGGCGTCAAGAGAAATTAGAAAACGGGCTGTTCTATAAAGGCAAAAGACAGCAAGTCCATTTTTGTGAAAAACGAGATTTTCATAGTATTACAATGAAAATCTCGCTTTTCACAAAAATAAACTTATATCTTTTGCCTTCACAGGGAACCAGCTGCAACTAGGGAGGGAAGGGATTTCAAGAGTGGGAGGAAGGTGATGATGACAAACAACACAAAGCAGCAGATGACAAATATCTTTTAACCCTTTGGATGTCGGCAGCGCTTTTTGTCGCGATGATTCCTATCGACAAAAAGCGCTGCCTATAGCCAAAGGGTTGAAAGACTTCTTTTTTTTTCTTTTCTAAAGCTTTTTGCTAATTTTACTGTAGGGTTTGTTATGTGTCACTGTTCATCATCAATACTTTATGTGTAGAGAGAGTGTGTCGATGAAACTATAATGTGTAGTACGTTTGACAGGCAACACGCACTTGCACGCACGCACGCACGCACACGCACGCACGCACGCGCGCGCGCACACACACACACACACACACACACGCACGCACATACAAACGCACACACACACGTACACACACACGCACGCGCGCGCGTGCGTGTGCATTAATATATAAATGCACACACACACGCACGCACACACACACACGCACGCAGACACGCGCGCGCACGCACGCATATACAAACACACACACACACAAACGCATGCACGCACATAGACCAACAAAAAACAAAGTTCTTCCAATGTCATGTTTATTTCTTGAAAGAAAGAAAAACAGTAGATCAACTTCATATTAATCGATAACGACAAGTGTGTGTGTGCGTGCGTGCGTGTATGAGCGTGCGTGCGTGCGTGTGTTTGTGTGTGTGTTTGCGTGTGCATGTGTGTATGTTAGAGAGAGAGAGAGAGAGAGAGAGAGAGAGAGAGAGAGAGAGAGAGAGAGAGAGAGAGAGAGAGAGAGACAGACAGACAGACAGACAGAGACAGACAGACAGACGGAGAGACAGACAGAGACTCACTAGAATGTACAAGTTTTAACCCATTCAGCCCTGACGCACTACAACAGGAAATGGTTCGACCATGATAATTCAAGAGTAGTGCCAGATTAGCTTGGCGCCTGTCGGCCCCAAGCTAATCTGGCACTGCCCTTGAATAATCATTGTCGATCCATCTCCTGCAACTGGCGCATAGTCATTAGATGACGCCTCCAAAATTTGGGATATACGGCCGTCGGGCTGAATGAGTTAACTCATTCAAGAGACCCCGCATCAACACCTGCAAAAGTATCGTACAACTTTGCCGTCAGCAACACTATTAGACACTTTTCCTGCTATTGATACGGGGCTGCTTGAATGACTTAACTTGATCATTGTATCACCTGAAGCAACTAAAGTACTTGTCTGCGCTTCTGTTTTGTCTAAATTAGACTATTGCAATGCTCTTTTGGCTGGCTGTTCCCAGTGTCTGATTGGCAAACTCCAGAAAATTCAAAACTCAGCTGCTAGGTTGATTCTTAGAGTCCCTAGATCAGATCATATCACACCCCATCTGTCTGCTCTTCACTGGTTACCTGTAACAGCTAGGATTCAGTACAAAATTTCATGCATGACTCACAGTTGTATTACCTGTTTCTGCCCACACTACCTTGCCTCTCTTCTCCAGCTGTTTACGCCCTCAAGACAGAATTTGCGCTCTGCTGCCGACTCTCGAGTTTTACGTATCCCTCTTGTCAAAACAAAGTCGTTTGGTGAGAGGTCATTCAGATACCAAAGCCCAGTTGTTTGGATTGACCTCCCACGCGAACTGAGATACGTGGATTCGAGAGAGGCATTCAAGCGAGCCCTAAAGACCCATATTTTTTCTGTCAGCTACAAATGACTTTGTCACACACCTGTCATGTTAATGTCATCTCTATCTATGTTAGAAGTAGTGTGTGTGTGTGAGTGTGTGTGTGAATGCCAGTATGAGTCCATAAGCGTAGCACTTTTGAATGGTGACTTTATAGCTTGTTTACAGTATGCGTTGTATTTTGTTTTTTGTACTTTTGTAAATTGCATTTTTGTAATTAGTTATTTTTGTACATTAGTTTTTGTTAAGCGCCTAGAGCTCTAATCTGAGGTTAGGCGCTATACAAGTACTCATTATTATTATTATTGTCGAATTTAAATCGTAGGACGACTATGTAATGAGATTGGCAGGCGCACACATTCTTTTATTGCCCCTTTGCCCGTGAAACGCACGCACGCACGCACACACACACACACACACACACACACACACACACACACACACACACACACACACACACACACACACACACACACACACACACACACACACACACACAAACTGTCCTTCGCTCTTTACGTAGAGCGGTCTGTAAAAAAAAAAAAAAAAACCAATTTAACCGTCTGGGTGTCGGTGTCGGTTTTAGTCGCGATGATTCCGCCAGGAATCATAGCGACTAAAACAGCCACCGACACTCCAAGGGTTCATATACAACGTGAGTCAAATCAAGACCTGTTTTTAGCTCCATTAGATAGAATAGGCACAAGTCATAAACATAACATCAGAGACGTGTTAGTCCGGAGACCAAAACATCACATCAGAGACATCTTAGTCCCGAGACCAAGTTGAGTCTGGAGACATTGAGCAATGGAATGCGGTTGATGAATGAAATAACAACGATCTGAATGTGCGTTATTAATGCACTGGCCCAAATAATGAGATAGATGTAGTGTGGCCACTTAGTAAAAACAAGATAAAAACATTTGAAAACCGAAACAAACCAAATAGACAAGCTAAAAAAAACGAAACAACATCAACAACATATTAACCCGTTCAGTGCCAACCAACTGCAAGAAATATAGATCCTCATGAGCCGCCGCAGTTGCGGGGGCTCATGAGGATCTATACCTCTTGCTGACACCACTTTGAATCCATATTCTTGGGACAGCTTGGGGTATTTTGGTATTCTTCGGAATCATGGAAGATTTAAGAAACGCAACATGTATCAACCCCTTCCCTGCCACTCTAGGTATACTTATGTACATGTTTGAATCTGAAATCTTGCTTCATTCAACGACAAAAAGCCAACACTGTCCAAGAAACATGAAGTCGCGGGGGCTCATAAGGATCTATGCTCTTGCAGTTAGATCATGTTGACTTTTTTTCTCGGCAGGGTGAAGGGTTTAACGCACAAAATGAGCAATGCAGCACAACAAATGCAACGTACACCCAACGAAATGTAAATCTGAAAGTCACACCACAGCCCAGCGTTGAATAAAAAAAATAACATAGCAGGATTTATTGCAAAGAAATGCAACAATGTTGGCCTTTTATTCGTTCAGATTTGGCTCACGTCTCAATTTGGCAGCCGCATTCACTCATTCTAGACGTGCTACTTTCCGATACACGGCATATATCCGCATATCCGGAGGCAGCACGCCTCTAATGTGTTTAACATATTGCGATCACGGGATGTCTACTTTTAATATTGGACGTTTAAAAAATATTTTCCATTATGTTGTTATGAGCCCGCCTATGCTCATATTGCACGTCATTTTCCCGGCAAAAACGTATAATTCTGCCGTTATTTATCAAAAGCTAGTATATTTGTGAAAGGCGAGATTTTCATTGTTCTTCAATGAAAATCTCGTTTTTCTCTTAAAAAGGACAAACAACGACAGAAATGATCTAAGCATAAAAATTATCGCGAACATTATTTCTCAACTTGTAATACTTTGAAGCCTACGAATGACACAACGTGCTTCCTCATTTGACCAGGTTTAACCCTGTGTGTGTCGGTAGCGGTTTTAGTCGCGACGATTCCTGCATGAATCATCGCGACTAAAACCGCTGCCAACACCCAAAGGTTTAGTCTCTCCTGGTAGATCGAGTCACTTGCACGAGGTCGGCCCGAGGTCCTGTATCTCACCAGGTGCACATGCTGATATATAATGACTGGAAAGGTAACGATTCAATGTAAAGAGAACTCTGCCTTGGCGTGAGAAGATGTGAACCCTGTGGATGTCGGTAGCGTTTTAGTCGCGATGATTCCTGCAGGAATCATCGAGACTAAAACCGCTACCGACGAGCTAAGAGCTAATTTTAAGATTGCCTTTGTTTTTGCGTAATTTGAAGAAAATACAATCCTAAATCAACCAACCAGAAGGTTGCGTATGACCTGGATAAACAAACGACATTTTGGTTTATCGGGATAGCTGAAGTGTCCTGTCTGCCCTGTGAAGACAAAGCTAATAAAAATTTAATTTTTTGGGAAAAGCGAGATTTACATGGTAATACAATGAAAATCTTGCTGTTCACAAAAATGGACTTACTACATTTTTCCTACAGTGAAGGCTTCAGATGACGATGTATTGTTATACACTTATATAACAAATGCTTAAGGTAACAATAACATTAACAACAAGAACCGTAACTCCATTTTATTGTCTGTGAACAGCGAGATTTTCATTGTCATACAATGAAAATCTTGCTTTTCACAAAAATGGACTTACAAACTTTCTTACAAACTTTTTCCTTCGGTGAAGGCTTGAGATGACGATGTATTGTGATGCACCTGCATACACACTGAACTCTGTATAACAAAGGCTTAAATGTAACCATAACAACAAGACGTAAATCGTGAGCAAGCGTTCTAAACAATAACAAATGTGCTCTGTGAAGACAAAAGACAGTAAGACCATTTGTTTCGTAAAAAGCAAGATTTTCATTGTAATACAATGAAAACCATGCTTTTCACAAAAAGAGACTTACAGTTATTTGTCTTCAGATAGCAGTAATGAAGAAAAAATATTAATTTGTAAGAGGCACTGATCCTCTTGGTCCACCGCAGCACAGCTGCGGGGGCTCATGAGAATCTGTGGCTCTGACTGGCATTATTTACATGAGTAAAAACAAGTTCCCGGGTACGCAGTCTTCAATGGTACTTTGGACCAAACACTGATTTTTATATGAAAAAAAAAAAAAAAACAAACATGACACTGTCCTCAGACGAACGTTTGTTCTTATTCACTGGTCACTTGTAATGTCTTTACCTTCGGAATCAACTACTGAGTATTGAAAGTTGATAAAATGCCGTCCAGGCCACCGCCGTATAAGCACTGTATACATGTAGAGAACTGTGTTTGCAACACTTATAGCAACAATCATATTGCCCGCGTAAGATCCAAGAATACCGACCAGCAGGTACACACATAGATCGAAGATCTCAGACAAGCGCACACATGAGTGCCGTCAGTTCAAAAAGTGGATTTCTTGTGTTTTCTTGACGAACGTACAAGTAAAGAAGGAGACAAAGAAAACAATCCTAAGAAGTACGATATGGAAATTATTCACCAGCACAGCGTGTTTGCCTGATTATGATTGTTCCTGGTTCCCTTAAACGGTAGGGTAGGGTACAGACGTTCATTACAGCCATGACCACGCGTAACCTACATCGATGGCATCGTTACATTTCACAAAGTTTAATCCTTTCGCTGTGTCATAGGCATCAAACTTGTATTTCTGAAAACATGGTGGGTGGATTGGGGGGGGGGGGGGAGTCGTGGAGTGGTGGGGGTGGGGTGGGGGATTCGGCATTCAGCAACACAGAACCCATCTGAGCAAGGAACAGGGCTAGAAAAAAGAATGTGGGCAGCAACATGTACATATCCTCATGAGTCCATCATTCACTTCTTCTTGGCAGTGAGGTGGTACGAACAAGGTATCAAGGAATTACAGCAATGCGGGGGCTCATGAGGATCTATGCCTCTTGCAGTTGGACCGGCGTTCACTTTTTTTGGTCACAGCAGTGAAGTGGTCGTAGCATGGTTTTCGAAACAGGGTCAGCAAGAACGCAACAACTCCATGGCCTCCCGGCCGCGAAATGATAGAATAAAGCCAGCAAGGGGCAGTCACGGGGGCCCATGAGGATCTATGCCTGTTGCAACTGGGTGACGTCAAGATTCTCGCAGCAGTGAAGGGTTCAATCAAATGCGTCATATTTTAAGGGTTAATCACCGCTGACGCGGCATCTGAAGGGCGAAGGCAGAGCTGGGATAGTGCCTGCTGCGCTTCCAAAAACACAGCGACTCTTTGAGGCTGCGCCGGAAGTGGTCCGAAAACATCCAGTAGATGAAGGGATTGAGGCCGCTGTTGAGGTACATCATGACGGACGACAGCGGGGACAAGATGTCCAGAATGCCCCCGGCCGGAGTTTGCACCTGCCAGTAATGCAGCAGGTTGCGCACGTGATAAGGAAGGACACACACGGCGAAGGTAGTCACCACAGCGATCAGCAGCCGGATGACCCTGCGGCGAGACTTCAGCCCGCGTTGGGAGCTCACCCGGTAGTGACAGCGGAGCCGCCTGTGGCTGATGGGCGTGGTGGTACTCCCCTGCTTTCCCTCCCCCCTGTCTCCTCCTCCTCCCACAGAGGTCCCGCCGTTCGCCAGCCGACTCCTGTAGCTGTCGTAGTCATCCGAGGACCCGATGTCACTCATTTCGTAGCCATACTCGTCAGAGTTGCGTTGCCGGCGCACGATGCGCTGCTGGCGATTAATGGGTGATCCGCGCTGGCCGTAACTGGGGCTGCCGTTGGCCATGCAGCTGCTGCTGCAGTTGAAACAGTTGTTGCAGGTCGTCATCGGCTGCATTTCAATATGGCCGTTGACCTCCCGCGTTTGACAGAGACACGCCCGGGAGCACTTCTCAGAGCTGCTCCAAGGGGAACAACTCGTACAAGTGGTCCCGGACGTACCGCGTCTTCCTCGGGTTCCGCCCTCCTCCTCGTCCCCGTATCTCAGTAAGGAAGGTCTGCTTCCGCCCATGTTCCGCCCGTCCTCGCGCCGCCCGTCTCCGCCGTTGCCGTTACCGTTGCCGTTGCCGTTTCTGCCCACACCCACGGTCACGACGGACCCGAACCCGTTCTCCCCCGTCACGCCTTCGCAGTACGTCACGCACGTGCGAGCCGGCGTCGTCAGGTGCTTGCTGTTGCCGTGATGGTGGTGATGGTGGTGGAGGTGGTGATGAGGGGGGTCTACGGCTGTGGTGATGGTGTGGCTGAGGGAGCCGTTGTTGCGGTAGCTGGAGCTGGCGGCGGCGGTGAGGGTGGAGGACGCCCACAGCGTGCAGGATATGTGTCCGTACATGAAGATGATGATGGAGAGCGGCAGAAGGTACCACAGGACGAAGTGCGCTGTATAGTACGACTTCTGCAACACACCACGCAAGAGCATTCACAAGTAAGCAAAGTCCTCGGGCACACGAGGGCCGCAGTGGGCCTTGCGCGGGCCCACTGCGGCCGTTGTGGGCCCGAAGACTGGGGTCATTATACCATCGTCAACAGTATGATCCACGAGTTCTCCTGGACCACACAAACAAGCGCACATAAATGTGTTGGGCACCTCGGCCCTCAGGCCCACGACGGCCGTCGTGGGCCCGAAGACGTTTTGCATTCATTACCGTCGTGAACAGTATGAACTGATACACGAGAACTTCTGGATTACACAGACAAGCGTTCATAAATGTGTTGGGCCACAGGCACTCGACTGCAAACCAACAACTTTGATACATCACGCCTCGTGTGCAGTACCGTCTCTCTTATACACAATTTGCGGGCTTGCAGTCGAGCGACTTTGGCAGGACCTATCAATTTGAACTACATTATATCTGTCATCTGTACCGGCTGACTATCAACCGTTTTCGAGAAACTGGAATAGGTTTATTCAGTGAAACGAAATGAAACGCTGACTTGCACATTTTCACATGCCTTTCACATTTCACAACACAAATCTAACCTCCTTAGTGTTGTAGATCCATTCCTTTTCCTCATAACCAGGCATGGAGATTATTTTTTTTATTTTAATTTTCATATCTTGCTGACGCTTTTTTTCCTGTATCCTGATGAAAATTACTTTTTGTTGTGGCGATTATTGAACGTAATAAAAAGCAAAGCCAATTTGACAAATTTATCATGATTAACTCTTTACGCGCTAAACTAGACAAAAACTGTCCTTGAGCTGTGTTGGTCGTGTTTGTAACGCTGAGCCAGTCACTGGAAAATATGAGCCATTTGCCTCTGAAAGTGAAGAGCTGACCATTTGTGTACTGGTCTGAGTGTTTGGACTTTATGGCCGTAGGACGTAAGGTAAAAAATTACAGATCAGCATGCATATGTATATAAATTTAATGAAAATAAGAAAAGGTTAAAATGAAACTTTGCCGTTGGATTAGGCCTATGTCTGCAATACTTTTGAGTCTCTCCGAAGGCCTTGAGATCGTACCAACGCAAGAGGCATAGATCCTCAAAAGCCCCTGCACTTGCAGGGGCTTATGAGGATCTATACATCCTGCTGGCAAGGATCAACCGAATGAAAGCATGTCAAAACTTCGACTGTCATTATTGAGAAATGCGATGTTTCAGTGAGCCATTCGATTCGCTAAGATGTTTATCATGTGTTTCATAGAAAATCCATTACATGATTAGCTCCCTCAATCCACCCCGCATTATTAGGATTATGTTAAATCAGGCCAGAGCAAAATGTCATTTTTCTAAGCATTTCAGCTGAAGCCTACTGATTAATTTCCAAAATATCGGCTTCCATGAGGTTTGAAAAGTCACCACAGGGTAGACGATTTGCGTCCCCTGATAGCTACCCCGAGCTATGAGGGGGGAGGAAACCTATGCGAGTTATGTCTCATGACAGCTGTTGTCAGGGGACACATCTCGTAGCGGTTTCCTCTTACTGTGATGTCAACCAACTCGTGCACTAATTTAATAATAAAAACAACAACAACAACAACAACAACAATCAACAAACAACAACAACAACAACAACAACAAACAACAACAACAAAAACCCGAAACAACTCACCATATCAATGATAGCGTTGGCGGTGAAGCAGTACTCATCGCCAAGGGACTTGACGAGGTCGAAGACGATAAGGCTGGGCACGTTGTAGACGGCAGCGACGACCCACACCACGATCTGAGCAACGACCAGGCGGGAGGCTGTGAGGAAGCGGCGCGACCTGAGCGGGTGCATGATGGCGATGTAACGCTCCACGGCGATCACCACAAGCAGGAGTATGGAGGCCGTGTAGGCCATGTAGTGCATGAAGAAATACAGCTTGCACATCACCTGGACAATCGAAAATTCATTAAATAAGAAATTTAAATTAATTAAGCTAAATTAGATAGTGAAATAAGTCCTTTTTTTCACTGCCGGAAAAAAAATTCGAACACCACCCAACTGTAAGAGGCAAAGAGCCTCATGAGCCCCCCGCATCAGCGGGGGTCTCATGAGGTTCTTTGTCTCTTGCTGACCTGATTGACATCCCTGTTCCTTGGACTGCTTCAGATTCACATTCAGAAAACTTCATTGTCCCATGCCAAGTGGACTGGGGAAATTTTCGTTGGATCCGAGAAACATTTAACAAACTTCCGTCTCCAATTTTCCCGCAGTCACTCGACGTCCCATAGGCAGTTGCACACTTCCACATTCACGTTCAAACTCAATTCCCACCCTGACGCAGATTAACCCATTTAATCCCGTGGCCACATTTCGCAAATTTGCTAGGTGTCATCTGACGACAATGTACCTGTTGCAGGAGATGGATCAAAAGTGATAATTCAAGGGTAGTGCCAGACTAGCTTGGCGCCTGGTGGCGCCAAGCTAATCTGGCACTACCCTTGAATATCATGGTTGATACGTCTCCTTCTGTAGGGTGTCGGGGTTAAATAGGGTAATGATGGCATGTGTTGATTTCATTCGCCCTGCTTTTAAATCATACTTTAGCATTCATTAGCCGTGAAGGGGTTAGTTCTTTTGTGCATTCAGCCACCGATACTGTTGCCAATGTGTGTGTGTGTGTGTGTGTGTGTGTGTGTGTGTGTGTGTGTGTGTGTGTGTGTGTGTGTGTGTGTGTGTGTGTGTGTGTGTGTGTGGGTGTGTGTGGGTGTTTGTGTGTGTGCAAGTACCGGTGACTGCACGCACTAGGCAGCCATAACCGCAGAAAAAGTTACACTTCTCAGCAATCGATAGGCAAGAGTGCTGCCAGTGTTTAGCAAGAAATAACATATAATACGATTTGAATTATTCCGAATAAAATCGTTAAATTCTGTATGCAACAGACACATTTATAACGAGATAATATACTAGCAGTTGCAGATCTAAACTTCGGTGAAATCCTGAAACATTTGTTAGAAGTTGTTCGGAAATAAAAATAAATAAAAAAAATAAAATAAAAAAGAATGAAATTAATAAATAATTTATTATTTGTGTAATGTTCTGTGCACCTTCATGTTTGTGTATGTATGTTTCTCCTGCCTACTTCCTAAGTTCCGGAGAAAGACATGGGTTATATAAGAGACCTGATCCATTCTTTTTGAGGATGGAAATGATTGTCTTATTCTATACCTGCGTATTTCTCTGTGGGCTGGCGATTGGGTGCCTGATAGGCGGGGGCAGGGGATCTAACTGTTGTCTGTCCAGCGCTGTGATTCCCCTTGGTTTGAGTACTGACAATTCTGCCAGCGCTAGCCTCACCTATCTGGTTTGTGAGTATCACGTATAACTCGAGGCAAAATTTGTATCGTTACATTGTTGTGTAATGTTCTGTGCATCTACTGTGGGATATCAGGGTATTTACCCGACCACATATAGTAGCGCACCTTCATGTTTGTGTATGTATGTTTCTCCTGCCTACTTCCTAAGTTCCGGAGAAAGACATGGGTTATATAAGAGACCTGATCCATTCTTTTTGAGGATGGAAATGATTGTCTACTAGCAGTTGCAGATCTAAACTTCGGTGAAATCCTGAAACATTTGTTAGAAGTTGTTCGGAAATGGGACTTTCATTATAATGCCAACTAGAAACATGAAGTATAATTGCCAATAATGTAGTCACCTTTTGAAAAAATGCACTATCCGGGGAGGTCACTAAATACAAAAGTATACATTTCATTTACAGAGCATGTGATGAGCAGACTATGCAATAAACAATAAAACACAGCTGTGTGATGAAATATAAGGAAGGAAAGTCAACAATGCACAAAGACCTAATACAATGTGCGAACGGAAGAAATGTTATTCCAGTTATTACGAAAAAAGATCCTTTTGGCACAATATGCGCAATCTGGCGCACGCGTAATTGACAATAAATGCAATATACTCATACATTTGGGCACCAGATATGCTCTGATACGGGCAGCGCATGCTCTTATTGACACACGCTGAATAAATACGTCAGGTTTAACACGTCAAAGGAGACAGATATAAAATAAACATAAATATTCCTGGCGATGTGAAGGATGCCCATCTGCGAGATGCATAGATCTTCATTCTGTAAACAGCATGTTCATGAAGATCTATGTGCATCGTATTGTGCATCGCATTTCTCAACCGGATGGCACCATCTGGAGTCTGACAACCTAGACGAACGATACGAACGAGACACGAGAGGCTGTTGTCGTCAACAAGTTTATAGCATCATAACTGTGAACAAAGCAGGCATCAATCTCGAACACACAAAACACATTTAAATGCGTTTGGCATATCAAATCATCACAGTTTATTCGGGTGCATCCTCGCAGGCCGGATACATATAGGTAAAAGTGAGATTGAGTTCACTTGCCATTTACATGATGCATTAAAACATCTTATTTGAAGATCAATCATCTAACAAAGCCTTTATCTTAATATTATCTAATACCCACAGTCTAATATTAGCACGCGTAAGGAATAAATGAACGTTAGCGTCAGGATATGGAATACATTAAGAAAGATCAAAGACAGAATTTCGATGTGGGAACCCATATTGCATCTATAAGTATTATTTTCATTTTTTGGTATCTGAGCGGATTAACCAATTTAGCCTACACGCTCTACAGCAGGAGATGGATCGATCATGATAATTCAAGGGTAGCGCCAGATTAGCTATTAGCTTGGCGCCATCAGGCGCCAAGCTAATCTGGCGCTACCCTTGAATTGTCATGGTCGAGCCAGCTCTTGCAAGTGGTACATAGTCTTGAGGTGACACCTCTAAAATTTGGGAAATGCGGCTTTGGGGTTAAATGAGTTTAATGTGCCTGCACTGTCCATCGATCTTGTTGGCCCCATTCCATCTCAAAGAGGCACAGATTCTGAGGAGCCCCAAGATTACGTATGCTAGATCATCCGGGGGTCTGTTTGACGTGGGCGGCCCTGAGATGGCCTTAGTAGTCCTCTCGGAGTTAACCCCTTCCCTGCAAGTGGATGCAGATTGCATTCTGAAATCTTTCAACGTGAAGAGCCCCAGTGCAGCGGTCCCAGGAATTAGGATTCAAAGCGGTGTCAGCAAGAGGCATAGATCCTCAAGTCCCACGAAAATGCGTGGGCTCGTCATGATCATCTCTGTCTCTTGCACTTTGATTATTTTATTATATTTTTATTGGCAGTGAATGTGCTCAGAATCTCACCAACCTTTTGACAGCAATTGTTCGTGATCGGAATAACAAGCCAAAATTATTTAACGTCAGGTCACCTCAGGGTTACTTATGCGAACCCAATCTGACTGTCACGCCAGATCGACACGGGGTCACTCTGGCTTACGCGTAAGCCAAAGTGACCCCGTGTCGATCTGGCGTGATAGTCTATTTGGCGTGTTACACCGGCATCTGGCGTTATGTTCAAGTCGACTGGATGCACGCGTTTGTCCAATTCCTCTTCTTTTTGGCACAGTAGAAACCGGTCTTTGAGGCAGAGGTCCATTTTACTGCGTAACTGTCCTATCATTCCTCCAAATAGTACTGCCCTAGAAATGAACTTTTGCAGAACTAATCTAAATAGAACGATTTAGTTCGAAAGCCTGGTAATTGGCAAGCCAGGAGGAAAATGGATTGGCAGCCATTTTGGTAACACGAGTTCAACATACGTTCTCCCTCAGCGACTGGTATCATTTCGGTGCTGTCTGCTTTTCGAATCGAGTCCCTCAACAGGTATCGTTTATCTGCAAGAGGCACAGATGTTCATGAACCCTTGCATAAGCATCCATACCTCTTGTAACATCGGCTCAACTGGCACTGATATGCTGACGGAAAAAAGTCCCAGGGACTTAAAGTTTTCGGAGTATTGCGGTAAAGCGTTCAGTGCAAACTCGTATACCACGTCATGTGATACTATATACCATTTCCCCCAAAGCAGCTTTGGGAGTGAAGTGAGGTTTGGGTCACAGAAGTCAAGCGACAGTTATCCCTTTCACTTTGAAATCCAAAAGACTAAAACTAACACTGGCGCTTGTTTATAATAATAATAATAATACCGTTATTATATAGGCGCTTTTTCTCAATTTTTTTGGCAAATCGACTCAAAGCGCCGCGAACTGAAACCCAACACGCACACTCACGTAACAGACACGGATTTACGCCATTTAAGACAAACACAGTACAAGACAAACGAAGGGCCAGTTCAGCTACTAAAGTTACAAAGATTTTTGATCGCTTGTATTTGTAATTTGTAAAGTGGCTTGAAACCGGTACCAAGTTTTAGTGTGGGGGGTGGGGGGGGAGTGGGGGGTGGGTGGGTGGGTGTTTCAGTCACTGCGTCGCAAGAAAACAATCGAACATGCTAATTCAAAGATAATGTTTGATCTACTTAATCCGTGCCTACCCAGACGGCAAATTAATCATGCATTACCTTTGAATTATGACGTTTTGATTGAATGCCTGATTGATTGATTGCCTGAATCACGGATTGCTTGCATGCTTGATTGACTGGTTGATTGGTTGGTTGATTGATTGATTGATTGATTGACTGGTTGGTTGGTTCGACGGATGGTTGTCTGACTGATTGATTGATTGATTGATTGATTGTTTGATTGATTGATTGATTACGTTCATTCCCGCTTAACACGTGCTACAACATTTTTTTCGACCGACCATGATAGTCAAAGGGGGTGCCAGAGTAGCTTGGCGTCTGTAGGCGACAAGCCACGTGACACCACGCTTGACTTTTCATCAGTGGTCTCCTGAAGTGTGATTATTCTTTTAGAGACAATCCTCAGGTTTCAGAACCATAGGACTCAGTTCAATGTACTCAGTTTCTAAAAGACTACGCTATGATTGAAAGATTGCTAGCTATGCATTCTTAGCTTCGTTGTCGGAACAGTGTCAAAGTGGCCCGATACGAACACCACCAAGCTGCATCAGGCAAAGAACCTCATGAGCCCCCGCATTTGCGGGGGCTCATGAGGTTCTTTGCCTCTTGCAGAAGTCGTTATATTATCTATGTTCCTCACAGGCTGCATCTAACTAGGTTTCAGGATATAATTTGTCTCCGCTTGCAGTAAACGAGAGCTTCATAAATGCAAATATAGTTAGTGTAAAGCAGTAGCGTCGCTGCGATTTTGACATTAAATCGGCACAAATTCTTCACCACTTCACTGCCGAGAAGAAAGTGAACACGATCCTACTGCAAGAGACATAGATCCTCATGCTCCCCCGCAGTCGCGGGGGCTCATGAGGATCTATGCCTCTTGCTGACTAATTTCTATCCAAGTTTCTCGGACGGTCATTGCTTTAGGACGTTGAATGAACCATGATTTCAGAAACAGAAATGTAAGTACAGTGTAAAGGGGTTAAAACTGCTTCTAGATAAGGCTGGTGAAAATAGTTAAATGAGCGGGAAAATGGGGGACCCAGAGGACAACAACGAATTAACTACACATCTGAGGAAGGTATTTGCATGATAATTTAAGTTCTACAAACAGTTTACATACTCTCTCTCTCTCTCTCTCTCTCTCTCTCTCTCTCTCTCTCTCTCTCTCTCTCTCTCCCTCTCTCCCCTCTCCCTCCCTCCCTCTCTCTCTCTCTCTCTCTCTCCTCTCTCTCTCTCTCTCTCTCTCTCTCTCTCTCTCTCTCTCTCTCTCTCTCTCTCTCTCTCTCTCTCTCACACACACACACATGCATGCGTGTGTTTGTGTTATAATTATTTTGTATTATTGTGCTTTAATTTCTTTGTTTATGCATATTTTGTACTTAGTTGTAGCAACAGCAGGTATGAAAAAATGACGTTGCCACTGACTGTGTTAATATCTTTACCGTTGTAAAATTAAGATTCATTGATTCTCTCTCTGTCTCTGTCTCTGTCTGTCTCTCTGTCTCTCTGTCTCTCTGTCTCTCTCTCTCTCTCTCTCTCTCTCTCTCTCTCTCTCTCTCTCTCTCTCTCTCTCTCTCTCTCTCTCTAAAAGACATAAAACTATAAAATATCGCTCCTTTAAACATTTTAATAAAGACGAATTTCTGTGGGACCTGCACAATGCTCCGTTTACTGAGGTTTATGATCACCAATCTCCTGACAGTGCCTTGTCGTGCTGGATGGATCTGTTTTTAGCGTCCTCAATAAACATGCGCCAATACGTGAAAAACGAGTTAAACATTCCACCATACCACCGTGGTTAACAGCGGATATCAAGCAGGCCATGTCATTTAGAGACAAACTGAAAAAAGAGCAAAAGTACGAAGAATACAAAAAACAACGCATTCGTGTCAAATATTTAGTTAGAGCGTCTAAGAAGTCTTTTTTCCAACAAATGATTCGAGACAAAAAGGACACGGTATCTGTTTGGAAAGCTCTGAACGTCATAACGAAAGGTAAATCAGCACCCGAAATCCCATCTCATATGTCAGCTGATATATTAAATAACCATTTCTTAACGACAGCCGAAATATTGGCATTGTCAGCTGCAAATAACAGTAAACCGTATGAAGTGCCGATTTCTCTCAGAGAACACTTTAAAAAACAACTATATCAAATACTTTCACCATCACTGATATTACAGTTGCGGAAGTCGGCAAATATATTTCTAGCATGCCCAACAAAAAGTCTGCTGGCATTGATGGTATTGATAATGAAACCCTAAAAATCTCATTACCGTATACAGTAGAATCACTAACATATATTTTCAACCTCTGCATAAAGCAAAGTACATTTCCAATCATTCTTAAAGAAGCAAAGGTAATCCCAATCCCTAAATCTAAAGATCTTGAAGATATTAATAATTATCGTCCAATCTCCCTTCTGTCAGCTTTGTCAAAACCCCTTGAAAAGCACATTCAAAAACATCTCCTTTATTTTCTGGAAAAAAGGTAAATTACTTAATATTCACCAGTCTGGTTTTAGACCGAAACATTCTTGTCAGTCAACACTGACACATATTGTAGACAGCTGGCTGGAATCAATCAATAAAAGCCTGATGTCAGGAGCAGTTTTCTTAGACCTTAAAAAGGCGTTTGACCTTGTGGACCATGACATTCTCCTAAATAAGCTAACAGTTTATCACTTGGACGCAACCGCTATAGCATTCTTCCGATCATATCTCGAAGACAGAAAACAAATGGTGTACGCCCATAGAAGATACTCTAAGCAAGGAAATGTAAAATACGGCGTCCCCCAGGGATCTATTTTGGGCCCTCTTCTATTCATACTATTTATTAATGATCTACCGTTGCATATCACTAATTCTGACGTTAATTGTAATCTATTTGCTGACGATACGAGTCTTCATGTTTCTGGCAATAAAATGACGGACATTAGCCATAGTTTACAATGCAGTCTCAATGAGGTATCTGACTGGTGTAGACAGAACCATATGGTTCTTCACCCAGCAAAAACAAAGAGTATCTTAATCGCCACGCGGCAAAAACATCAACGCCGACTACAGCCATTACAATTACAATTAAACGCTGAACCTGTTGAACAAGTCAATGAGCGTAACTTCTTAGGAATACATGTTGATGAACAACTGTGCTGGGAGACCCATATAAATGCTGTTTGTAAGACCATTGCTAAAAACACTTTCTTATTGTCCCAGCTTAGACATGTAACGGATACAAATACCCGTAAATTGTTTTTTCATGCTCATATAAAGTTCCATGTTGATTATGTCTCCACAGTGTGGGACGGCTGCAGTGATGTCCACATGAAGAGATTAAACTCCATATACAAAAGAGCTGTAAAAATGATAGATAGACGCCCCATCCCTACCACAGACAAATTTAGACATTTAAACATTCTCGGTCTGCATCAGCAACTTACATTAAACAAATGCGTCTATATGCATAAGATACTGAATAATATGACACCTCAGTATCTAATCACTAAATTTATATCTCACCAAGAACGTGAACGGACCTCAAGAAACAATACCTTACCCCTACCACTGCCAAGAATTGACTTTTTAAAAACTAGTATGTTATTCTCTGGTCCGTTTGCTTGGAATTCTATCTCTGCACATTTGAAAACTATTACCTCACCAGGAACTTTTAAAACAAAACTTTTTGATTACCTGATGAGTCAGACTTAGTACGTTTCTCAGGTACTGTAATATTTCCTGTACCTCATGTATTTCATACAGATTGTTTTTATATATGTGTGTGTGTGTGTGTGTGTGTGTGTGTGTGTGTGTTTGCTCGTGTTTGTTTGTGCGTGTGGGTGCATGTGTGAGCGGCGCGCGCGCGTGCGTGCGTGTGTGCATGTGTGTGTGATGAGTGTTATTTTTTTTCTGTATATAATGATGCTATTGGGTTTTGTATGTACATATATATTTTATAGTTTCCCTTCTTTTTTATCCTGTAGATGTTAGCAACGGCAAGTTTGTAAAATGACGATTTGTTTTCTGTCAAAACGTTTTACCGTTGAAAAATAAAGTTTCATCATCATCATCATCATCATCATCATCATCATCTCTCTCTCTCTCTCTCTCCCTCTCTCTCTCTCTCTCTCTCTCTCTCTCTCTCTCTCTCTCTCTCTCTCTCTCTCTCTCTTGCGTGTCTTCAGTATATTTCATGTTGTAGTATGTTAGCAACGGCAAGTTTGAAAAATGACGTATTTGTATCTGTCAAAACTTCTACCGTTATGTAATAAAGTTTCATCATCATCATCGTCTCTCTCTCTCTCGTTATCATTATCGTTATCGTTCTCTGTCTCTGTCTCTCTTCTCTGTCCGCAGACAGAGCACTGAGAGACACCAAGTATTATTTTGCAAAAAAAAAAAAAAATCTCTAAGCCTTATTATAAAGATATTCGTGAACACGAATTGGAAGAGCTAGATTATGCAATAAAAAATCTGGAGTAAAAAGTACAGAAAACGTGATGGATGATAAGAGGAGGATCATGCAGTAGGATTAAAAATTACAAACTTTAATGTGACCTTTTGTGCTCTAGAAGCAAACTGCTGATGTTCAAAGCCTGCGCAAGTATTTCGCAAACCAGGATCTGTCGTATTTTTTCTTTTGGAAATCAACTTTGTTTTAGAATTCCGAGCAAAATATTACAATTGAGTTGCGGCAGGTAGATGTACCTTTAAATCTCAAGTATAGTGCCTGATTAGCTTGGCGACTTTAAAGGCGCCAAGCTAATCAAGCACTACACTTGAGCTATTCTGGTCGATCCATCTCCCGCGGTTTGTATTTAACGTAAAGAGGTAAAACGTCAGAACTGAACTCATTACACTAATGGCTTGTTTTCGGCACAGCTCAGTTTCTAGCCAGAACATTTCAGTTTTGAAACCCTTATTTTTTGTTAATGGCTTACAACAAAAACTGCCAAAAGGTTTAGTCAGTAAAGCAATACAGTCTAACGAGGCCTCGGGGCAGCGATAGACTCGTGTCACTGTGCATCTGTGACTCTCAGCCTAAGGAAACCGGCAGTCCTTTGAATTTGGCATACATTGAATGGTTTAATTTAGACGTAAGGTTTAGTTCCCTTGTAATCATCTTTTGTTTCACGTGATGAGACAAGAAATAACTTTTTGTTTGAACTGAAAACAAAAGAATGCTGTTTTAATTACTGTCAGCTCAGCTTCCAATGGAACAGAAAATAAAGGTCATCTCATTTAAAAGAGAGAGAGAGAGAGGAGAGAGAAGAGAAAGAGAGAGAGAGAGAAAGAGAGAGAGAATCAATGAATCAATGAAACTTTATTTTACAACGGTTTAGGCATTGACATAGAGAGAGAGAGAGAGAGAGAGAGAGAGAGAGAGAGAGAGAGAGAGAGAGAGAGAGAGAGAGAGAGAGAGAGAGAGAGAGAGAGAGAGAGAGAGAGAGAGAGAGAGAGAGAGAGAGAGAGAGAGAGAGAGAGAGAACGAACGAACGAACGAACGATGTTTATTGCTCAGGCCGACGGCCCATTGCAATGGGGGAACAGTGGGATGGGGAGGAAAAAAATCGAAAATATTCGACAACAAATGAAAACACCGAAATAAGGTCTCATCCAACAAGGTAAATGTCCATGTTAGGAATCGGTTATTCTATTAGCTAAAAGTCAACAACAATGCGACAGTCGTCATCAGTCAGGCTAGGCTTCAAATCAAGCACCGAGTCAGTCAGAATGTTAACCCAGGAGGTGACGAACCATGGAACGTATATTCTCCAACTCGATCAGCGCCCTATCAAAACACTCTTGGTAGTTACCATTGGGATCTATGGCAGTCCAGCGGCAAATGTTTTCTTGCACCTTTTGTTCATAGTCACTCATCAGCTTTTTTCTTTGATGGATGAACCAGTGACACACAGAACCTTTCTCACAGTCCAAGACCACTGTTATGTCATCACTTCTACACAACAAGTGCTCTTGCTGATTTTTTTTGTACAAAACGCATTTCTCAAATCCTGTGTTTCTCTGGTTATCGCGTAAACGTCTTTGTAAAGTTCTGTTCATGATTGATGCGACGTAATCTCTCTCTTCAAGAGTGTATGAATCAGTGGTTACAATCGTATCGCTAGGGTCGGCTTCAGCACTGTCGACACAGTCCATTGCGCACGCTCCAGTCAGCTGTGTTGTCACGCTGGTACCAATGCACTCTGTAGGTGCATCGTCACTGGTCTCTATCCTGTCCGCTGTGGGTGTGTAGACATCATGGGAAACACGTGCAACCTCATCACCTGTGGCTTGGGGAGTTGTTGTACACGGCGTGTCGAGAGTGTGTAGCTGTTTGTCTTCGCTGTTTGTAGCTTGTGTGGGCGGGGTGGGCATAAACAAAGGCAATACTGGTGATAGATTGTCACTTGCCTTGTTCGAACGTTCCTGCCTCCTGGCCTCTGCTCTCATGTAGTCCCGGCGATTGTGGGATGGCGGCTTCTTGCGGTAGGTTGCGGTAATGGCAGGGGACCCGTGTGCCATACCGGTCAACCTCAGAATGACAACTGTCGAGTCGCCCCTACCGTCAATTTTAAAGGATGACAGCGTGTTGTCGCATAGCAGGGCGTTCAAAGCAGCTTCCAAAGCTGAAGGCAGTCCTTCAACTGGCATGGCGTTGAGATTTACTGGCAAAAGCAGTACTTTTTGCAGGAGGTCTCAAATGGCAGCCCTGTTGCTTGCACGATCACGTGACCGACCGTCGAGAGAGAGAGAGAGAGAGAGAGAGAGAGAGAGAGAGAGAGAGAGAGAGAGAGAGAGAGAGATGATGATGATGACGATGATGAAACTTTTTTTATTCAGGATAAAAAGTTTTAGGCATAGCAATGCCTATCTTCCAAACTGTCCTGCTACTCTACACATATAAAAATACATCAGACGATACAGCAAAAGATAAAACATATATAAGTAAAAAGAACCCATCCTCCCCCACCCCCCATCAGATAATAATAATAATAATAATAATAATAATAATAATAATAATAATAATAATAATAATAATAATAAAAATACATAAAGAATTAAAACAATATATATACTGGTATGAACCTGACATGTTAATGCAGACAGTCGACTATTACATAATCTGCAGCAATCTGCTGTGCTGGAGCAACATACTAAGCAGAAAGATAGAACATTCACATCGACAGCAGATATTTATGGACGCGAGCTCTGAAGAGAGAGAGAGAGAGAGAGAGAGAGAGAGAGAGAGAGAGAGAGAGAGAGAGAGAGAGAGAGAGAGAGAGAGAGAGAGAGAGAGAGAGAGAGAGAGAGAGAGAGAGAGAGAGAGAGGACCGTGACAGGTCAACATCATGAGCTCTTATGTAGAAATTTCAAATGCAGAAGCTGCCCTCAGAGGACTTCTTTACCATGCAAGACACAGCCATGGTAGTTTAAAGGTGGTACCAGAATAGCTTGGCGTCCCTTGGCGTCAGCTATTCTGACACCATAAAATGAGCAATGCAGCACAACAAATGAAACGTACACCCAACGAAATGTAAGTCTGAAAGTCACACCACAGCCTGGCGTTGAATAAAAAAATAACATAGCAGGATTTATTGCAAAGAAATGCAACAATGTTGGCCTTTTATTCGTTCAGATTTGGCTCACGTCTCAATTTGGCAGCCGCATTCACTCATTCTAGACGTGCTACTTTCCGATACACGGCATATATCCGCATATCCGGAGGCAGCACGCCTCTAATGTGTTTAACATATTGCGATCACGGGATGTCTACTTTTAATATTGGACGTTTAAAAAATATTTTCCATTATGTTGTTAAGAGCCCGCCTATTGCACGTCATTTTCCCGGCAAAAACGTATAATTCTGCCGTTATTTATCAAAAGCCAGTGTGATTATTTTTGTGAAAGGCGAGTATCATTGTCGATTAGACCGGATATTTATCTAATGTCTTCCACGAAAGTAAACAGTGATCTCTTTTTGATGTTTTATCGATATGGTCTGTGGGGAGTATTCAGAACCATATATATCAGGGTCTGATGATCGTGTGCATCTTTAATTTCCACCCAAATGATCGTGTGCATTTTAAATTTCCACCCCATAACTTTGAAATACTGTATATACATGCATATTATGAAAGAAAATGGTCAAATAACTCACTATAATCCCTTCCATGCAAGAGGTCGTATGTTACGTTTATTACATCATGGTAAATTCAACGTCTAAGTACTTCAGCCGTCAAGGGAAAATGGATACAAATGGATATAGCAACTCGGGAGCTCATGAGGATCTATGCCTCTTGCAGCTGTGCGGTGTTAACATTTTCTCGGCAGTGAGCGGCGATATATTGCTCAAACTGTAATGCCATTCTTATGAAAACTACACCACAGAACGACTGCACATAGCACTAATCACAACATGACATTTCTGGACCAGTTCCAATGACATTTCCAATGACATCAACGCGGGGTCTCATGAGGATCTTCGCCTCTTGATGTCCGCCCAATTTATATGTATGTGTCTCAGACATTCATGCTTTTGGGGACATCATTTCTAGCCGCTGACAGTGACTTGATCAATTTATGTTGCACAACATCGTTTGAACTGTGAAGGGAATTGTCTGCATTCTGATGAACAGAGCGTAATACATGCCTTCAGACCGTTGTTATTTTAGTTTTACCTATTTTTGTTGTTGTTGTAATAATAGAACTTAACAACGAATAACTTTCCTGAACTTGACAGAAATAACCATCATCTTTGCTTAATACCCAGACCCAACTGCAAGAGACACAGATCCTCATGAGCTGCTGAGACCAATTTGTTTTCATGTCTATTGGAAGGTTGCAGCTTTTGGTCGTTGATTGAACAGACTTTAGAAATAAAATATGCGTCCAGCGGCAAGCAAAGGGTTAACGATAATAATAAGCCTTGTCTAAACTTAACAGTAAAAATCCTTTACTGAAATTGACAAAAGCAACTTTGGAGAAAAATGACATACTTTAACGCCTCCTAAGGTTAACTCATTCGCGGCCAGCCGCATCCGGATGCGGCTGGCCGCGAATGAGTTAAGGTATGGATCGGTAATTGGCCGCTAAAAATTTTAAAAGGTGCCACGACACATACACTACAAATGAACTGCCATATAGGCCCACCATTTTCCTCAAATAGTTGGTGCTGAATTTCGTAAGATGGTGGCAATTCAGTCACACACACAAAAAAAAAAAAAAAAAAAAAAAACCCGACGAAAAACAAACAACAAATTAAATCGAAGCGCAGTTCAGCTTAGGCCAGTAATTGGAACATCCTAGTAGGGCAAACATTCTTTGAGTAGCAGTCAAAGTCAGTTGGCCGGAACACTGCTTTTGCAGCCGACGTCGGCCTGATGACACTTTGCGCACTCGATCAGAAACGTTTTGAAGAACTTCAACAAAAGTAATTGTTACCTATCCTATTATCGAAAAGGGCAATCGATTTTTTGGGGACAAAGATTATGAGTAGTCAGAAGGGTACAATGTATAATCTCATTAACCCTTTGGCTGTCGGTAGAGCTCTTTGTCGCGGTGATTCCTGCATGAGTCACCTCGAAAAAAAACCAAAAAACAAAAAAACAAAAAAACAAAAACAAACACAAAAAAAAACAAGAAAAAACACACACACACAAAAAAAAAAAAAAAACAAACAAACGCTACCGACAGTCAAAGCGCTAATTTGTCCCTGGCTAATTTGTCCCTGGTCGTCATTTAGATGGAAAGAAGGACTGCCCAAAAAAGCATGTGCAGCAAAAGATGCTATGACGATTGGGAAATAATTTTGAAAGTTTAAACGGCACGGATATATCATTATCGTTAAATGATCATGCTTGCTGCAGAAAAGCATGTAGATTATTGATGGTTGTCTGATAATTTATTGAAAAAAAACATATTAACGATCGATCAGGCGCCGCAGTCATGATATAAGATTTCGCAAATGCCAACTATGTACAGTTTTTCAAAGTGTGTGAATGTGGATGTGTGTGTGTGTGTGTGCGTGTGTGTGTGTGCGTGTGTGTGTGTGTGTGTGTGTGTGTGTGTGTGTGTGTGTGTGTGTGTGTGTGTGTGTGTGTGTGTGTGTGTGTGTGTGTGTGTGAATCTCTTGACCTATTTCCGCCTTAGCCACTAATACTCTAGACGAAGACCACCTATGTTTACGCCGTTCGACGACAACGCCATTTAAGGATTAAATTTCGACTGATCTCCACGGGGATCTTCTGATCCATTTGTTCTTACAACCCCATTATGCAAACGGTGCAGATCTTCATGAGCCCCCACAAGCCGTGGGGGCTAATGGAGATTTATGCCTTTTGCAACGATCTATATGTACGATGTTATTACCTTATAATTTATATATAATTAAACTCAGGATCCAGCCGAAAGGGTCTTTGATGACCGTTCGACGTAAGCTGGTTTGAGATGAGAGTTTGTCATCAACTCTGCATCTGAGGTCAAAAAAGAGAACTGAATAATCGGGAAAAAAACGAATTACGTCTTGACTCCCCCCCCCCCCCCAACCCCAGCATCAAACAGCATCAATGTTTTCTGTTTGATGTGTCAGGTCAGTGTTAGACTGAAAATGTCAGACGAATGACAAAGTCCTTGAGGATCAAACCTCCTTCGGATAGGGTTTATTTTCTGGTACAGTTATTTGTGTCTAAGGGACGGGGATTGAAAATTGAAATGACATTTCGACGTGTATTGTTGTAAACTTTTTGCCGCTGTGTTTTGCATTTTCAGACTTGTTGACATGATAGAAATCACATGAGTGAGGCTTCGTTTGCAACGGAAGACTTCCATCAACGAACGAGTGCGAAATCACGGCAGATAACCAGCATAGACAACGCTTCAAACATCTCCAAGAGGCGTAGATGCTCATGAGCCCAGAGGGCTCATGAGGATCTATGCCTTTTGGAGATGTTCGTAGTTTTGTTTATACTTCTGGTACACACTGGTTATCCGCCGTGATTTCGCTTTCGTGCAGTGTCAGCTGACACAGATTGTCTTTCTGCAATCTTTGCTAATTCAAGACGAGTGAAAAAACAGTGTCCCAGGAACATGGATTGAAAGTGGTGGCAGCAAGAGGCATAGATCCTCATGAGGCTCCGCAACTGCGGGGGCTGATGGCGATCTATACCTTTTGCATTTGAGTGGTGTTCAAGTTTTCTCGGCACTGGACAGGTTAATCATAAAGAATGGGATGGAACAGAACGTTTCAGTAAAGTCGCTTTAAGCTGCAGGACTGCGGCTTTTGCGTCTGCAATACGTATTGCAGACGTAGTCTGAAATACTTATTTCTGACGTAAGAGCCGCCGTCAAGGGACTTAACCTGATCTGTTGCCTGGTCCTGTAACCCTCTAACGCCATAGTACGGAACACGATAAACCTTTAATTTTCCTCCCCAGAACAAAATAGACACTAAAACGTCAACACGGTCAGAGCTTTAACCTCTTTCAGGCATGAACGCAGAACATTACCCGACTGCAAGAGGCATAGATCCTCATGAGCCCCCGCGTTCGCGGGGGCTCATGAGGATCCATGTTTCTTGCCTACCTCATCCACACCCTTAAGCCTCAGAAAGGCAAGATCCGCATGGATAACTTTAATCAGTGATGGTCTCACAGACATCATTTGCAACCTCATGCATTAAAAAAAAGAGAGAAAAAGATTAGACCCTTACGATCTACTCCGACTGAAAAACAGAGAAGAATATTGCTGGTCCTCTGCCAATAAGGGGCATGCATTCTTCAAGACCTCCTGATAATGTATCCCTATAACAGACAGAAGGATGAACGTCTGACGGTGGACACAGAATCGACCTCTAACTTAGTAATTAACCTGATTTCCACCACGGCGTTCGAATCCAGCTTGGGTCAAAATTTGTTCAGATCCTATTTCCGTGCCCCGTCTTAGACATCACTTTTAGTGGTCGACAATGACGTTAAGCCCTATACGTTTAACTTTTTTTTTTTTTGCCACCATGGCTTCAGGTAATCTGAAAATTGATCTGTGATTTTGAGCCTTATGGCCAGAAGTGGAAACACCGATACATACTACATAGGTCTACATGGCGTGAATCACAGGAGGCATAGTCTCATGAGAATCTATTCCTCTTTTTTTCTTTCTTTTACTACACTAGCAGTACTCAGTTTAAACTAGAGATTGCTTTTACAGGTAGCTGTCTCTGCCCCCAACCCACCCCCTCCCTAACCCACCCCCACTGGCCCTTCCCTCGGTCCACCCTCCCCCATCCTCTTCCGTCATCACTCCCTTTTTCTTTTACATGCCAAATGTAACACCCTTCCCAAAAAACTCTCGACGTCAAGAAAAGGGGACTCAGACAGTGGCTCTTTGAATCGCAATGTCGGACGGACTTTTGTGAAGTGGAGAGGAGCGGGACAGACACTTGTAACCGCGTGCCCAGTAAATAAAAGATCATCGGGCCGACATCGGCCTTCTGTTGGCCCGCCAGCTACTTTCTCTTTTGCTCGAGGACGGTCGGCTAGTTCGGGTTTAACGTCCACAGCACCGAGGTGATCATGGACGGCCCTGACGGGCGGGTTATGGGGAACAGGGAAATCTATTGCCTATTGAGTACGACCTGAACACTGATCAACTCAGGCGCACTCCAACTGTGCCACTTTGATTTACCAGGACCTTTCAACGGACATGCTATTGAACAAATCCGTTCTTTTCCCCTGTGTGAGTCCAGCTACCGGGGCCGGGACGGGATTCGAACCCACTACCCGGCGATTCCCTTCGCTCTCCTGCTCCGACGTTTAACCGCCTGAGCTATTTCGGACTCTTGCTCAAGGACCTCGAGTTTGAAGCTATAAATAGCTTTCCGTCGGCTCTGACGCTTGGTGGAGTTGAGCGGCGTTACGCTTCAGCGGAAATGACGGACTCAAAGCGATGTAATCACGTCGTTAGGCGACATTATAACACATGCTATATGTATCAGGTGTTGATATTCGTCACAGAGTTTTACTGATGAAATGTTGAGAATGCCGCTCCGGGAGCGCTTAAGGCCTTTAATTAATAAAATGTGTGGATAATGCTACTTCTACGATTAAATGAATCCAGACATACATGCTTTTTTCATATATGTTGCCGTGAAACTTGAACCCTTTCGTGCCAAATGGACGCAAGGATTTCTGAAATCCTTGTTCACTCAACGGCCAAAAACCATAACCATCCACGGAACATGGACACAAATTGATCTAAGCAAGAAACAGATCCTCATGAGCCCCCGCGAATGCGGGGGCTCATGGGGATCTGTGTCTCTTAAAGCACGACTGTGTTCAGCCTTTCTCGGCCTCGAACGGGTTAATACCGGAGCACAGCAAACCACACTTCCAAGTGAAAGAAACATAGATCCTCTTGAACTTCACACACTCTTACCATACGTATGTCGCCACTCTACCAGCGAAGTGGTGCAAACAACACCAAAATGCCAGAGGCATAGATCCGCGTGAGCCCCCCGCAGGCGCGGGGGGCTCACGCGGATCTATGTCTCTTGCCGGCCTTCTTCACATGTTCACGCCTCAGGCAATGGTTCCTGAGACATCATGACAGGGAACGCTATAACAATGATGGACGTGGCTGTCAATATAAGAGATCAACGAGAGATCTTGCATTGTAAACAACTTTTTTTTGTTTTTGTTTTTTTTGCGGCATCATCAGTAGCCACGAGAACGTTAACTCATTCGCGGCCAGCCGCATCCGGATGTGCGGCATAAGACGCGCATCCGGATGCGGCTTTCCGCGAATGAGTTAACCCCTTCCGCTGCCAGTGATCTCAAATTTCGCGTCTGAACCACTGACCGACATTCTCGTGAAGAAACAGATGTAAATGGGAATAAAATTATGCATTAAGAACATAGGACCAAGAAGAGACCAAAAACTAGGCATTAAGAACATAGGACCAAGAAGAGACCAAAACTAGGCATAAGAATATAGGACCAAAAAGAGACATACACCCCCATGAATCCTCGCGACTTGCAACTATGGGTAGTGTTCGCCTTGGCCCGGCAGTTATAAGGGGTTAACTCATTGTGCCCGAGTTAAGAAATCCCCGCATTTTGGAGTCATCCTCTGAGTACTGCATCACAATTCAGGAGACAGATCGACCATGCTAGTTCAACGGTGGTGGCAGAATAGCGTGGCGCCTGTAGGCGCCACGCTATTCTGCCACCACCGTTGAACTTTCATGGTCGAGCCACATCTTGCTGTGGTGTGTGGCGGGCAGAAGGAGTTAAAGGTGTCATTACCCTTTTTTTCCAACAAGTTACTTTAACCCCTTCTCCGCCACTGTACGCATGCTGTATTTCTTAAATCTTTGTTCCTTCAACGGCCGCAACCGTCCAAGGGACATGACACAAATTGGTCTCAGCAAGAGACATAGATCCTCATGAGCCCCCGCAGTTGCGGGGGCTCATGAGGATCTAAAGCCTCTTGTATATGGATGGCGGTCGGATTTTCTCGGCAGCAAAGGGGTTAGATGGACTTCACTCACGTCAGCATTAGTTTTACCTGTACTTTGCTTTCGTTTCCTGATAATTTGAAAACACATGCTGCCCACTTTTGGAGGGACCTTTACTACCAAAATAAAAATAAAAATAAAGAGAAGTAGCAGCTTGAAAGGTTTGTCTTTTTGGGATCTATTTATCATTCGTCCCCGTTACAATTTATTTAGGCTCAGTTTGTTTTTGTTTAAGGGTTTTTGGTTTTCCCTTTTCCCTATTTTGTCCGCAGTATTGAAAATACGGTAGACTTTGGGATGGGGCTGGTCGTAGCGCGTTTCGTAGAGTGCAAAGGACATAAAAGGCGGGCGGGCCTCAGATTGTGGTAAAGAAGTTACAAGATCATATTGACGTCACGTCTAGCTACTCTAATCTCTCTGTTGAACGTACTTTTGGCGCGAAACGCCGTGTGTGTGTGTGTGTGTGTGTGTGTGTGTGTGTGTGTGTGTGTGTGTGTGTGTGTGTGTGTGTGTTAGTGTTTGTGTGTATGTGTGTGTGTGTGTGTGTGTGCGTGCATGCGTGCGTGTGTTTGTGTGTGTGTGTGTGTGTGTGTGTGTGTCTGTGTGTGTGCGCGCGTATGTATGTATGTGTGTAAACCCGAAAATCTCCGACGTTGGCTTACGTACACGTTTGAAATAGTGGAAATACTTCATTCAGGGGGTGTCTAGGAGAGCATCCGAGCATACTGAAGTTGTATGTGTCATTGAAGAGTTAAATGACCGTTTACAGAAAGTCGGTTGACCCACAATGGAGTGCTTGATTTTGATTATTTGCACTTGACATTTTAGATATAGCTAGTCTGTATATAGACATTGGGACGAATTTTGTTAGCTAGCTTTGCGCCTCTTCAAATGTTTCGAAAATAAAAATTCAATGCGGAAAAATGTCAAAAGTAAGACTCCTCGATTTCATCAGAAGAATGAGACAGTGAAGGTGACGTAAAAGCACCAAACGTCTAAGTGTTTTATACAATGTTCTTAATTGATGCAAAGCACCAGCACGTCAGTGTTTTACATGTGTATGAGCTAACACAATGCTCTCCTTGATTTAGGAAGACAGTTTATTACACATCTCCTTCTTTGCTGCCTTGTGCGTGATAGAGCCCTGTTGCGTGAACGGACATGTGTGCACACATTTGTTTTGTAGAAAATCTGGTCAACAAAAAGGTACAGGCACACACGCTATTGTAATTTGACCTACTTTCAGCTCACGCGCAATGACGCCATTTCAAAGTGACAACTGGCACTCTGGCGTCATGTATTTTCGCTATTACGTCGTCATGTAGAAACATTTGTCTGACATCCAAAATATCCATGTCACATCACAAAGTGAAAGACGTCACTGATGAGGGGGGGGGGGGAGGGTGGGTTATGGTGGAGAGAGATGAATCAGAAGGATAAGCTTAAGAACGTGAACAACTCAGAATGTTTCTAAAAGAAAAACGCACGTGAGATCAAAACACCACGGCAGACTTTGGGATGAAATCCTCGTCTTGTTTTTCTCAGCACAGCAGTTATACATTTTTGGTAATACTCACAGTTAATAAATACATTCAACTTTTAACCTTGTGATGGCAAAACATTTTTTTTTTTTGTTGAAAAACTTTCTTCCTGACTAATAAGAATGAAGTTTAAAGATGTTTGACCCCCATGTACTCGCGAAATATTGAGCCTTACCTTGAAAACTAGTTCTGAACAGAACTTTTGTACTTTTAAAGGACGCGTTACATTTTTTAGGGCCCACCGCAATGTTAATTTCCGTGTTACTTTTCAATTAATAGGCACAATGGGCATTTATCCCCTTCATTGCAGGAAAAAAAAAGCGAACACAACCCAACTGCAAGAGGCAAAGAACATCACGAGCTTGCTGACCTTATTCATATCTAGGATCCTTGGATTGAGTGATGGGATTATTCGGTGTTGAATTTTTCCCTGCTTTCAAATCCACAATTTTGCCGTGGCCACTGGCAGTGAAAAGAGGGGGGGGGGGGGGGGACGGAAGAAGAAGGACTACAAAGACGAAGTAATTTCTGTTTTTCCAGGAATTGTTAGCCTCGCGGGATAACTTCTTATGACGGGAGTCCTAGTTCCTGCTCCCATTGAATGTTCTCCAAAATATGAACACGAGACAGGATTCTATCCAGAGACTTTAATTGAGGGGATCACAGTTAGCAGGAGAAATTCGTTTCTTCTACACTTTCAGAAAACTTATGTAGCTCAATTTTTGTTACGCATGAATTTTTTGAAGGACAAATTTTTCACCCTCGAAAATCCCATTCGTAAAGTGAGAGAATAATGGAAGTGCCGCTGGGCATTGTGTGGCCTCAGCAAAACCATCTGCTCCTGCCAAATTACCTTAGCTCATTATCACCAATCCTTATACTAAAGAGCTAACAAAACAAAAAAAAGGCTAACACACTGACCGTCAGCTTTGGGGTTGCAATTCTCAAATTAGAATTGTCCTTTAAGACCGCCTGCCACTGTTCAGGACACACATGCACCATTATTCCTGGTAGTTCAAGGGTGGTGTCAGAGTAGTTTGGCGCCTAGAGGCGCCAAACTATTCTGGCACCGCCCTTGAACTATCACGGTCGATCGACCCCTTCTTGTAGAGTCTCCGAGATGTTGTGGAGTTTCATGATCCCCTGCAGATTATAATATTGCCTCTTGAGTTTAGCTTAGATGTTAGTTTTATCTCGTGAGATTAACCCCTTCACTGCCGTTGGACGTATACCGTGTTTTCGAAAGCATCGTAAAGTCAGTGTCAAAGATGCCCAGCCGACAAAGAAACATGGATACAAAGTGGTTTCAGCAAGAAGCATAGATCCTCATGAGCCCCCGCATTTGCGGGGGCTCATGAGGATCTATGCCTCTTGCAGATTATGTTGGGTGGTTTTCAGATTTTCTCGGCAGTGAAGGGGTTAATATTAGCCATGCACTACAAACTCAAGAAGCAATATAATCTCATGAGAACCATACAGCTGCAGGGGATCATGAAACTTCACAAGCTTGGGTTTGAGAAAAGTCTTTAGTTTTTCTCTTTTTGTTTTTTTCATTTTTTTGGGGGTTATTTTTACGATGTGTGTCAATGCACATTCAAAAGGTCTTCAACAGGATCATCCTGGAGAGAATGAAGAGCTCCATTGACCCCCAGCTGAGAGACCAGCAAGCAGGATTCAGGAAAAACCGATCATGTACAGACCAGATCGCCACTCTCCGCATCATCGTGGAACAGTCTCTGGAGTGGAGCTCCCCGCTGTACGTCAACTTTGTGGATTACGAGAAAGCATTTGACAGCGTGGACCGAGAGACTCTGTGGAAACTCCTACGACACTACGGTGTACCCACAAAGCTCGTCCGCCTGATCAAGAGCAGCTACGATGGCATGACATGTCGCGTGATCCACGAAGGGCAGTTCACCAGGGAGCTCCAGGTCAGAACCGGTGTCAGGCAGGGGTGTCTGCTGTCTCCGTTCCTCTTCCTACTGGCCATAGACTGGGTCATGAAGATGACCACAGAGCACAGACGAAGTGGAATACAGTGGACACTGTGGACACAGCTTGACGACCTCGATTTTGCAGACGACTTGGCATTACTGTCCCACACTCATCAACAAATGCAGGACAAGACCACGAGGCTTGCTGACATCTCGTCCCAAGTGGGCCTCACCATTCACAAACAGAAAACAAAGACAATGAGGCTGAACGCAACCAGGGAAGAACCAGTCTTGCTTGCTGGCACCCCGTTGGAGGAGGTGGAGTCCTTCACCTATCTCGGGAGCATCATAGACAAAAAAAGGCGGTACTGATGCAGATGTCAGAGCACGAATCGGTAAAGCCAGAGCAGCCTTTCTCCAGTTGAAAAAAGTGTGGAGTTCCAGAGAGCTGTCACAACACACCAAAGTCCGGATTTTCAACTCCAACGTAAAAGCAGTTCTCCTATATGGAGCAGAGACTTGGAGATTGACAAAAACCACAGTCAGCAGAGTACAGATCTTCATAAACAGTTGCCTTAGAAGAATTTTGAAAATCCACTGGCCAGAGAAGATCAGCAACGTCAGACTCTGGGAGAGAACAGAACAGATAACAGCAGAGAATGAAATTGGGCGAAGAAGATGGGGATGGATTGGTCACAGTCTGAGAAAGCCAGCTTCCAGTACCACTAGGCAGGCATTGTCATGGAACCCCCAGGGAAAGAGGAAAAGAGGTAGGCCTAGAACCTCCTGGCGTCGAGACCTCCAAGCAGACATCAAGAGACTGGGAACCACCTGGAGTAAAATAGAAGGAGAAGCACAGGACAGGAGTCGCTGGAGGTCTTTCGTCGACGGCCTATACCCGGGTAGGGGTGACAGGCGTAAGTAAGTAAGTAAGTGTCAATACACAACATGTACTATTATTTCTAGTCACCGTGTCTTGCTTTACATACTAGAAGAATAAATACTGTTAGAACTATGTGCAATAGTGGTAGACCTCGTGAAAACGCATTTCTCTACCATAGCCTACGTAAGAATCCGCACCTTTCACTGGTTGCTACAGATCCTGTTTACATCTTCAGGCGGAGGAATTCATGTTGAGTGTAAATCCCCCCCCCCCCCCCCACCCCTCACAACAGACATAAATGATTTCTACAACTAACACGTCTTTCCCGTCTTTTCTTTTGACGGGGAAGTGGCGCAGTGGTTAAGGCGTATGCCTCTAATGCCAAAGGTGCGAGGTTCGATACCGGGTTCCGGCGTTGGATTTTTCTCCTCTGGTAAGTGTCACCGTCTGGGCAGTGGGCAGATGTTCACATCTGCACGGGACATAGACGATCCCGGCCCCCACGAGTCCCCTGCTGCCTTGCAGGCCTGGCCGCTTGGCTGCGGAAAGGCTAAGGGAGGAAACCCCTGACATCAAAGCCCCCGTGTCTCCGGGGAAGGCTTTTGAGCCAGAGACTAAGACAAGGACAGTCTGATATAAAACCTACGACCCGAGGACCTCGATGCCACCGTCCCAGCTTGCTAGGCCATGGCAAACGAACCAAGTGTTTAAAGGGTGGGGCCAGTACTGCGCACACTGCACTCCACCAAAAAGCTCCACCGCGCAGGCTTTAGGAAACGCCCACGGACTATGACACTGAACTTTCCAAGTCCTGTAGCGATGGGCGAGGGGCAAAACGGCAGGTGAAAGATGTCACTGGAAGCCGCAGTCTCAAACCTGCATGCAGGCGGTTCAGGATATTGGTCGCCTGATGTTGACCTGGGGATGACAACGTCACTCGGCACACCCTGAACGACCAAGCAGCCTTCTCTAGGGACAGCACTGCTTGCTCCACACGGAGAGGGGCCTAGAAAAGGTGGCCTAACCAAAGCTCATCCCCTCGTAACCCCAGTTGGCTAGCCGCGGTCAACGGGCATCTTCTCATGCGGTCAGAAAACAAGAAAAAACAATGGATCCATTCTCATGACGTCCACGACCGGACTCAACGTAGCATGCTGGAACATCCGAACCATGCTCGACACAGCAGACAGCGGACGCCCTGAACGTCGCTCCGCCCTCATTGCCCATGAATTGCGGAGGTTAAACATCGACATCGCCGCGCTCAGCGAAGTACGCCTCCCGGAGGAAGGCAGCCTCCAAGAACTTGGCGCTGGCTATACCCTCTACTGGTCAGGCAGGCCTGCATCAGAAAGACGGCTCTCAGGCGTGGGCTTCATGGTGAAGACCCCCATTGCGACTAAGTTGGAAAACCTACCAACGGGTCACTCCGACCGCATCATGTCCATGCGCCTCCCACTGAGACACCAGCAATACGTCACCCTTCTCAGTGTGTACTCCCCAACCCTCCTGGCAGAGCCTGCAGAAAAAGACAAGTTCTACTCTGACCTGCGCAGCCTCCTGCAGAGCACCCCTGCAGACGACAAAGTCATCATCCTTGGCGACTTCAACGCCAGAGTGGGCCAAGACTCTGAAGCCTGGAAAGGAGTCCTCGGCAAGCATGGCGTTGGGAACTGCAATGACAATGGTCGCCTACTGTTGGAGCTCTGTGAAGAGCAGCAACTTGTCATCACCAACACTACTTTCCAGCAAAAAGACAGTCGAAAGACCACCTGGATGCATCCTCGCTCCAAGCACTGGCACCTTATCGACTATGTCCTAGTGCGTCAGAGGGACCGCAGTGACGTCCTCCTCACCAGAGTGATGCCCAGCGCAGAGTGCCACACTGACCATCGCCTTGTTCGCTGCAAACTCAGGCTCTGCCTCAAGCTGAAACCCAAGAAAGGACCCCCCCCCCCCCCCCAAGAAAAAGCTTGATGTTGCCAGCCTTCAGCGTGACGACAAGAAAGCTGCCCTTCAGGTCGATTTACAGCGCATGCTCAAAGACACAGTTGATCCAGCAGACTCCTCCCCTGAAACACTCTGGGAACAACTGAAAACTGCTATTGTAAAATCTTCTGTGGAAATCTTGGGCTTTGCTAGAAAGAGGAACAAAGACTGGTTTGGCGAAAACGACGTAGAAATCCAGGAACTTCTAGCAAAAAAAAAAAAAAGAGCCGCTCACCAGGCCCACCTAGCCCAGCCTTACTGCCCTGTGAAGAAGTCTGCCTTCCGTCTCATCTGCAGCAGTCTCCAGCTCAAGCTTAGAGAGCTCCAGAACGAGTGGTGGTCCAGACTCGCACAGAGGACCCAGCTCTGCGCTGACAACGGTGACTACAGGGGCTTCTACGAAGCACTGAAAGCAGTGTATGGCCCTAGGCACCTGGTACAAAGTCCCCTGCGAAGCGCTGATGGACAGGCACTCCTCACAGATAATACCTCCATCTTGAAGCGCTGGTCGGAATACTTTCAGGACCTCTTCGGCGCTGAGCGCACTGTTCAAGAAACAGTCATCCTCCAAATCCCACACCTTCCACTAAAGGTTGAATTGGACGAACCGCCCACCGCCGAAGAGACCCTCACAGCCATCCACCAGCTCAAGAGTGGCAAAGCAGCAGGCATTGACGGAATCCCGCCAGAGATCTGGAAACATGGAGGCCCAGCACTGCACAACAAGCTCCACGACCTCTTTCTCTGCTGCTGTGAAAAAGGAACACTACCAAAGGACCTCCGTGATGCAGTCATCATCACCCTGTACAAGAACAAAGGAGAGAAGTCTGCCTGCTCAAATTATCGTGGAATTACCCTGCTGTCCATTGCCGGGAAAATTCTCGCAAGGCTGCTCCTGAATCGGCTGGTACCTGCCATCGCTGAAGACCACCTCCCAGAGGGCCAGTGTGGCTTCAGAGCCAACAGGAGTACCACCGACATGGTCTTTGTGCTGAGACAGCTTCAGGAGAAGTGCCGCGAGCAGAACAAAGGGCTGTACGTAACGTTTGTCGACCTAACAAAAGCGTTGACACTGTGAGCAGGCAAGGTATGTGGCAGATCCTGGAGCGACTAGGCTGTCCCCCAAAGTTCATCAACATGATCGTCCAGCTCCACGAGGACCAGCAAGGCCAGGTCAGACTAAACAGTGACCTCTCAGAACCATTCCCCATTCGCAACGGCGTGAAGCAAGGCTGCGTGCTGGCACCGACCCTCTTCACCATCTTCTTCAGCATGATGTTGAAGCAGGCCACAGTGGACCTCGACGATGACGACGCAGTGTACATCAGGTATCGTCTCGATGGCAGCCTGTTCAACCTCAGACGACTGCAGGCCCACACGAAAACCCTATACCAACTGATTCGTGAGCTGCTCTTTGCTGATGACGCTGCCCTCGTTGCACACACAGAGAGAGCCTTGCAGCGCATTACGTCCTGCTTCGCAGATGCCGCCCAGCTCTTTGGACTTGAGGTCAGTCTGAAAAAGACAGAGGTCCTTCATCAGCCGGCACCCAAGGAAGAGCATCGCCCTCCCCACATCACCATCGGCGAGTCCGAACTGAAGTCTGTACACCAGTTTACCTACCTTGGCTGCATCATCACGTCGGACGCCAAGCTGGACAAGGAGCTGGACAACAGGCTGGCAAAAGCGAACAGTGCTTTCGGGCGACTATTCAAGCGGGTGTGGCACAATCAACAGCTGAAAAAAGGCACCAAGATCAGCGTGTACAGAGCTGTCGTCCTCACCACCCTGCTGTACGGTTCCGAGTCCTGGGCCCTCTACCGCAGCCAACTACGACTCCTCGAACGCTTTCACCAGCGCTGCCTGCGTACCATCCTCAGCATTCACTGGAGTGACTATGTCACCAACGTCGAGGTCCTTGAACAGGCGGAAATTGTGAGCATCGAGGCTTTGCTGCTGCGGACACAGCTTCGCTGGGCGGGGCACGTCTCCAGGATGGAGGACCATCGCCTACCCAAGATCACTCTGTTCGGCGAGCTCGCCACTGGACACCGAGACAGAGGGGCACCAAAGAAAAGATACAAAGACGGTCTCAAGAAGTCACTTAGTGCCTGCCAAATCGACCACCGCCAGTGGTCTTCGCTTGCTGCGGACCGTGACACGTGGCGCTCCACCATTCACAAGGCAGCCGTCTCCTTTGAGGACTCTCGCAGAGCTAACCTTAAGGACAAGCGGCTCAGAAGAAAAAACAGAGTTGTCGTAACTCAGAATCCTGACGAGACCTTCCCCTGCAGCCACTGCGGTCGAACCTGCCTGTCCCGGATTGGCCTCCGCAGCCACGAAAATGCCTGCAGACGACGTGGGCAAGCCCTATAGAATCTTCGTTCGAGAAGTCAAGCCAAGAGAGAGACGTCTTTCCCGACCATAATGTTACAGGGCTGTCTCCGTTCACCTGTGGTGATATGTGTTGTGCTATTTCCGCAGTACTGTTTCGTTTTATTATGCCACGTACCGATCAATTACTGAGGCGGAAAAAAGTAAGAGCGACCGGAGTGCGGCACTTTGAAGAGAAACTTGAATATGTCGATTATGAGGTAATTATTTTTTTAAACAAACGTCTTTGTACAAATAAATTAAAATATTCCTGCCCTCCTGTTACGCAAAATAAATCACGTGTGCTCATTTCGACCGATAAAATGCGAGCTTCAGCTCGAATTTTATCGGTCAAATTGAGCACGACGGGAAGTCAGGCATATTTTACTCTCTATGTGTCTGTCACCATCGAAAATTCAATGTCCATTAACTCTTTTAACACGTTAAAAATTTGAAAAAGGTATACTGAGATCCTCGTGAGTCCCCGCGCTCCACCTTTACAGGACATCTAGGTCTTGTTGATGTTGAATTGACAGAGACTGCTGAAACACAGTTTCCGTTAGCGGACTCAATTTCCACCTGCACAGACGCTTCCACCTCGTGCCATCTCCCCTGTGCCCTTGTGGAGAAGCAGAGCAGACAACAGAGCACACCCTCCAGGACTGTGGGAACCACCAGCTGCTGAGGGAGGAGATATGGCCGAAGCCCGCCACCCTACAAGAGAAACTGTACGGGCCTGTGGAGGCGCTACAAAAGACCACAGATTTCATTTTGAGAGCCAAACTCCAAGTGTGACGGCGTTCGAGAAGAAGAAGAAGAAGAAGAAGCGGGCACTGAACGGGTTAAACTACCAGAACTAAATGACTTCCACTCTAAAGAATGGAAGTAATTTGGTTTTGGGAGTTTAAGAGTTAATTGCAGCACACTAATACAGCAGATAAGAGCCCGGAGCACAAAACCTCATGAAAATATGATTTTCTGTATGATGTTTATCTTCTTTCAGAGAGTTCGAAAAAAAGAAGAAGACGATCGTTGTAAGACTTGAGAGGTTCGTTCATTATTACGAATGGCACCGAGTAAACCCGCCACTGACACGCAAATCCTTTTTACTGATTCTTCTGGAGTTTATTGTCTGGCCCTTGAACATTTCTGTCATGTGTCGATTGTTTTATTGAAATGGACTGAAGTACAGGTCAACCTTGGTCAACGCGCTTCTAGTAAGCAGCGAGGGGTATCTGACGTAACCTCGCCACCGGTCGATCTCTGGCTCCCGCGGAGATGCCCTGTGAGCAAAAGCTCCTCGGGTCGACGTCAGCCTTGGCTGGCCCGTGCACGGGCCAGCCAAGGCTGACGTCGGCCGGAGGACCTTTTGCTTACCGAGTGCTCTTTCTTCACAAATCTTAATCTTTAAGTGCGATTGCGAATAACGAGGTCTTCTGTTTATGGCTCCCGGGTACCGCGATATACTGAGGCTGACCTGTGTTGCATCATTTAATGATTCAGACGGCCAAAAGAGCTTCCAATCAGCTAATACTAAAAGACCCACTTTTGTGAATCAATCCAATCTTTTAGAAATCCTAAAATACACTTCGTGACTTTAACAAGAACCCATTGTAGGAACAGCCATAGAATCTAATCAGTCGTTGAACATGCAGGGTCTCATACAAATTCATGTCTTTTTTCTGACCTTACTAAACGTAGGCGTCCCTCAGTACAGTACACAAAAACTATTAAAAGTTCGAGTCTACGAATCAAACTGAAAAGAGAAAAAAAAAAGTTGTTTAAAGTTCAGAGACTCAGAGCCGCAGTTGAAGCAGGGGCTCATGAGAATTCACGCCTCTTTTCGCGCCCAAAATAACACCTGTGTTACTCAGTCTAAGAAGCCATTACAAGTTTAGCCTTCTTTACAGCGAAAGTTACAAAAAAAGATGTTTCGAGTTCAAAGACCCGCCGGTAGCATTTTAGGGTATACGTTCACCCAGACAAGACTGCTTCATTAGGTGCCAATTTTATTTCTGGGGCAAACACAGCAAGCAAAGGGTCCTCGCGCCGACGTCGGCCGCTGCTGGCCCGCGCACAGGTATGCTGTGCGCGGGCCAGCAGCGGCCGACATCAGCTGAAAGGCACTAAGGTGAAGTGATGCAGTCAAAACTGAAATCCACCAACGGCAGTGACGGATAGTTTAGTCTCTATGTGTGAGCTGGTCTGTGAGATTGAACCTCAGGGCTTGGAGCGTGGAGTTGAGAGGTCAAAACTCACAAACCACAGTCTAGGTATCAGAAGCATCAACTCATTACGCTTAGCCTGGAAATCCAAGACCACACCATTACACAAGTAACTGAACATCGCCTTCTTGGAGTTATTGTTGATAACCAGATGAAATGGCAATCTCACCTCAATGTTGTCTGTAAAACTGTTTCCACTCACAAACCAGCTAATCAATTCTGCTATGCTTAGTGAAGGGTGGGGGGAGGGGAGGGGTTGGGAGCAGCTTGTCTGACATGGTACATATGGAACTTTACAGCCTCTTAAAAACAAACAAACACACAAATCAAAATGTACGAGTATGTGCTTTATTGGGGGTGGGGGCGGCTGGCGAGGTGGGGGCGGGAAGGACAGAACCTCTCTCCCTCTACCCCACGCGACTGTAACTAGGTATAGTCCGTGAACTATGCAGGTTGAGCTGTTCGGATACATGTAGACGACATCGAAGAAAAGACAAGTACACACATTTAATGTTTAAACAAAAACATCCCATCCGCTCAAAGTAATAGTCTCGGCTCCCTTTAGATGCTCTTCGATCTAATGTCTCGTCCTTACACCCACTCCCCCACACGCGCAAATCAAAGGGTTAACCCTCTTTGCATGCTGCCACCGGTACTGTAAAATGTTACGGTGGCTGCATGCACAAACAGGTTAATGTCACGGCGTCAAAATGTATTTTAAATTTGCATGCGAGTCTGTGACTTTTGACCTTGATGACCAACTGATTTTAGTTTATTTATTTATTTGAAGCAGTTTAATGTTTCGTGATTAACTCATTTAACTCCAAGGCCGCATTTCCCACATTTTCGAGGTGTCACCTAGCGACTACGTAACAGTTGCAGGAGATGGATGGACCATGATAATTCAAGGGTAGTGCCAGATTAGCTTGGCGCCAGATTAGCTTGGCGCCGGAACGTCAGAACATTAAGAACGTCTGGAAAGGTAGAGGAACTGACACACGACATGAACAGATACCACTGGACCATCTTAGGACTGTGCGAAGAACGATGGAAGAACCTTGGGGAAACACCAACCCAGCAAAATCACAAACTGTATTACAGTGGCAGAGAAGACAAACACGAACAGGGTGTCGGATTTCTCGTCCACAAAGACATCGTGAACACTGTCATGAGATGCCGGCCAGTCTCCAGTAGGCTTATCCTCATACGCTTGAGGGTAACACAATTCAATATCACCATTGTACAAGTTTACGCCCCAACAACAGACTATGGCACCGAGGAAATAGAAGACTTCTATGACCAACTGCAAGAAGTCTTGGACCAGACCCCCAAAAAAGACATTCTTGTGGTGCAGGGAGACTGGAATGCCAAAATAGGAGAGGATGCTGCTAGGAACTGGAAAGGCACATGCGGACGCTACTGCAATGCAGAGACCAACGACAGAGGCTTAAGGCTCCTGGAATTTGCCAGCTCAAATGATCTAAAGTTGATGAACACGTTTGGCCCACACAAAGCATCCAGAAGGTGGACATGGCACAGCCCGAACGGAGAGAACCATAACCAAATTGACTACATCATGGTGAAGAGATGCTTCCAAACCAGTGTGAACATTGCCAAGACAAGAAGTTTTCCAGGAGCAACTATCCCATCCTCCGAGAAGAAGTAGAGGCTGCAGTGAAGTCGCTGAAAAAAAGGAAGACAGCAGGAGCAGACAACATCCCTGCAGAACTAGTCCAAGAAGGGGGAGAAGACATGATAATCGCCTTACTAACAATCTGCAATAAGATCTGGCAGTCAGGGGATTGGTCCACACCATGAACCCAATCACTTATAATAACTCTACCCCAAAAAGGCAACTTACATCAATGCCAGAATTATCGCACGATCAGTCTTATATGCCACCCAAGCAAAGTCATGTGAAAGATCCTACTGAACAGGCTGAAGCCACAGGCAGAGGAAATCATAGTTGTGGAACAGGCAGGCTTCAGACCAGGGCGCAGCACAACTGAGCAGATCTTCAACCTGAGAGTTCTATGTGAGAGGTACCTCCAGCACCAGCAAGACCTCTATCATGTCTTTGTGGATTTTAAGAAAGCGTTTGACAGGGTGTGGCATGCAGCCCTCTGGTCCACCATGAAGCTATATAACATAAATGCCAACCTGATCAAAGTCATAGCAAACCTTTACAACAAGGCCACTAGCGCAGTCTGCTTCAACGGCAAAATAGGAAACTGGTTTAGGACTACAGTCGGAGTCAGACAAGGCTGCTTGCTCTCACCTACTCTTTTATACATCTTCCTGGAAAGAATCATGACAGACGCTCTGAAAGATCATGATGGAACTTTCAGTATTGGAGGCAGAACAATCACGAACTTGCGCTTTGCGGAAGACATTGATGGCCTTGCAGGAACAGAGAAAGAGCTAGCTCAGCTGGTGGAAAAGCTGGACAGTACAGCCATTGCGTATGGGATGGAAACCAGTGCAGAGAAGACCAAACTGATGACAAATAACACCAGTGGTATTGGCACTGACGTCATGATTGGAAGCCAAAAACTAGAAACAGTTAATAAATTCAAATACTTAGGAGCCATTGTGACAGATGAAGGATCAAAACCAGAAATACTGTCAAGGATTGCGCAGACAACAACAGCACTGACAAGATTGAAGACCGTATGGAAGGACAGAAACATCACGCTCTGCTCCAAGTTTAGACTGATGCACTCCTTAGTCATCTCAGTGTTCTTGTATGCCTGCGAGTCATGGACCCTCACAGCAGACCTTGAAAGGAGGATACAAGCCACTGAAATGAGATGTTTTCGAAGGCTACTTGGCATTTCATACAGAGATCACATCACGAACGAGGACGTGGGAAGCAGAATCAGGCAAGCCATCGGGCCCTATGAAGACCTATTCGGCTTGGCTTGACTTCGCGAACGAAGATTTTATAGGAGTTGCCCACGACGTCTGCAGGCTTGTTCGTGGCTGCGGAGGCCAATCCGAGACAGGCAGGTTCGACCGCAGTGGCTGCAGGGGAAGGTATGGCCAGGGTTCTGAGCTGCGGCATCTCTGTTTTTTCTCCTGAGCCGCTTGTCCTTAAGGCTAGCTCTGTGAGAGTCCTCAAAGGAGACAGCTGCCTTGTAAACGGTGGAGCGCCAGGTGTCACGGTCCGCAGCAAGCGAAGACCACTGGTGGTGGTCGATTTGGCAGGCACTAAGTGACTTCTTGAGACAGTCTTTGTATCTCTTCTTTGGTGCCCCTCTGTCACGGTGTCCAGTAGCAAGCTCGCCGAACAGGGTAATCTTTGGTAGGCGATGATCCTCCATCCTGGAGACGTGCCCCGCCCAGCGGAGCTGTGTCCGCAGCAGCAAAGCCTCGATGCTCACAGTTTCAGCCTGTTCAAGGACCTCGACGTTGGTGACATAGTCACTCCAGTGAATGCCCAGGATGGTGCGCAGGCAGCGCTGGTGGAAGCGTTCGAGGAGTCGTAGTTGGCTGCGGTAGAGGGCCCAGGACTCGGAACCATACAGCAGGGTGGTGAGGACCACAGCTCTGTACACGCTGATCTTGGTGCCTGTTTTCAGCTGTTGATTGTGCCACACCCGCTTGAAAAGTCGCCCGAAAGCGCTGTTCGCTTTTGCCAGCCTGCTGTCAAGCTCCTTGTCCAGCTTGGCGTCCGACGTGATAATGCAGCCAAGGTAAGTAAACTGGTGCACTGACTTTAGTTCAGACTCGCCAATGGTGATGTGAGGAGGGCGATACACTGTCTTGGGTGCCGGCTGATGGAGGACCTCTGTCTTTTTCAGACTGACCTCGAGTCCAAAGAGCTGGGCAGCATCTGCGAAGCAAGACGTGATGCGCTGCAGGGCTTTCTCTGTGTGTGCCACGAGGGCAGCATCATCAGCAAAAAGCAGCTCACGAATCAGTTGGTCTAGGGTTTTCGTGTGGGCCTGCAGTCGTCTGAGGTTGAACAGGCTGCCATCGAGACGATACCTGATGTACACTGCATCGTCATCATCGAGGTCCACTGTGGCCTGCTTCAACATCATGCTAAAAAAGATGGTGAAGAGGGTCGGTGCCAGCACGCAGCCCTGCTTTACGCCGTTGAGAATGGGGAATGGTTCTGAGAGGTCATTGTTGAGTCTGACCTGGCCCTGCTGGTCCTCGTGTAGCTGGACAATCATGTTGAGGAACTTTGGGGGACAGCCAAGTCGCTCCAGGATCTGCCACATGCCTTGCCTGCTCACAGTGTCGAACGCTTTTGTTAGGTCGACAAACGTTACGTACAGCCCTTTGTTCTGCTCGCGGCACTTCTCCTGTAGCTGTCTCAGCACGAAGACCATATCGGTGGTGCTCCTGTTTGCTCTGAAGCCACACTGGCCCTCTGGGAGTTGGTCTTCAGCGATGGCAGGTACCAGCCGATTCAGGAGCAGCCTTGCAAGGATTTTCCCAGCAATGGACAGCAGGGTAATTCCCCGATAGTTGGAACAGTCAGACTTCTCGCCTTTGTTCTTGTACAGGGTGATAACGACTGCATTACGGAGATCTTTTGGTAGTGTTCCTTCCTCCCAGCAGCAGAGAAAGAGGTCATGGAGCTTGTTGTGCAGTGCTGTGCCTCCATGTTTCCAGATCTCTGGCGGTATTCCATCAATGCCTGCTGCTTTGCCACTCTTGAGCTGGTGGATGGCTGTGAGGGTCTCTTCAGCGGTGGGCGGTTCGTCCAATTCAACCTTTACTGGGAGGTGTGGGATTTGTAGGACGACTGCTTCTTGAACAGTGCGCTCAGCGCTGAAGAGGCTCTGAAAGTATTCTGACCAGCGGTTCAAGATGGAGGTATTATCTGTGAGGAGTGCCTGGCCATCAGCGCTTCGCAGGGGACTTTGTACCAGGTGCCTGGGGACCATACACTGCTTTCAGTGCTTCGTAGAAGCCCCTGTAGTCACCATTGTCAGCGCAAAGCTGGGTCCTCTGTGCAAGTCTGGTCCACCACTCATTCTGGAGATCTCTGAGCTTGCGCTGGAGACTGCTGCAGACGAGGCGGAAGGCAGACTTCTTCACAGGGCAGGAAGGCTGGGCTAGGTGGGTCTGATGGGCGGCTCTTTTTTTTTGCTAGGTGTTCCTGGATCTCTACATCGTTTTCGTCAAACCAGTCTTTGTTCTTCTTTCTGGCGAAACCCAAGACTTCTGCAGAGGATTTTGCAATAGCAGTTTTCAGTTGTTCCCAAAGTGTTTCAGGGGAGGAGTCTACTGGGTGCGCTGTGTCTTTGAGCCTGCGCTGTAAATCTGTCTGAAAGGCAGCTTTCACATCGTCACGCTGAAGGCTGGCAACATCAAGCTTTTTCTTGGGGGGCCCCCATTTCTTGGGTTTTGGCTTGAAGTGGAGCCTGAGTTTGCAGCGGACAAGGCGGTGGTCAGTGTGGCACTCTGCGCTGGGCATCACTCTGGTGAGGAGTACGTCACTGCGGTCCCTCTGACGCACTAGGACATAGTCGATAAGGTGCCAGTGTTTGGAGCGAGGATGCATCCAGGTGGTCTTTCGACTGTCCTTTTGCTGAAAAGTAGTGTTGGTGATGACAAGTTGCTGCTCCGCACAGAACTCCAACAGTAGGCGGCCATTGTCATTGCAGTTCCCCACGCCATGCTTGCCGAGGACTCCTTTCCAGGCTTCAGAGTCCTGGCCCACTCTGGCGTTGAAGTCGCCAAGGATGATGACTTTGTCGTCTGCAGGGGTACTCTGTAGGAGGCTGCGCAGGTCAGTGTAAAACTTGTCCTTTTCAGCAGGCTCTGCCAGGAGGGTTGGGGAGTACACACTGAGAAGGGTGACGTGTTGCTGGTGTCTCAGTGGGAGGCGCATGGACATGATGCGGTCTGAGTGGCCCGTTGGTAGGTTTTCCAGCTTAGTCGCAATGGATGTCTTGACCATGAAACCCACGCCTGAGAGCCGTCTTTCTGATGCAGGCCTGCCTGACCAGTAGAGGGTGTACCCAGCACCAAGTTCTTGGAGGCTGCCTTCGTCCGGAAGGCGTACTTCGCTGAGCGCGGCGATGTCGATGTTTAACCTCCGCAATTCATGGGCAATGAGGGCGGAGCGACGTTCAGGGCGTCCGCTGTCTGCTTTGTCGAGCATGGTTCGGACGTTCCAGCATGCTACGTTGAGTCCGGTCGTGGTCGTCATGAGAGTGGATCCGTTATTCTTTCTTGTTTTTTGACCGAAGGAGAAGATGCCCGTTGACCGCGGCTAGCCAACTGGGTTGCGAGGGGACGAGCTTTGGTTAGGCCACCTTTTCTAGGCCCCTCTCCGTGTGGAGCAAGCAGTGCTGTCCCTAGAAAAGGCTGCTTGGTCGTTCAGGGTGTGCCGAGTGATGTTGTCATCCCCAGGTCAACATCAGGCGACCAATATCCTGAACCGCCTGCATGCAGGTTTGAGACTGCGGCTTCCAGTGACATCTTTCACCTGCCGTTTCGCCCCTCGCCCGTCGCTACAGGACTTGGAATGGTCAGTGTCATGGTCCGTGGACGTTTCCTAAAGCCTGCGCGGTGGAGCTTTTTGGTGGAGTGCAGTGTGCGCAGTACTGGCCCCACCCTTTAAACCCTTGGTTCATCTGCCATGGCCTAGCAAGCTGGGACGATGGCATCGAGGTCCTCGGGTCGTAGGTTTTATATCAGACTGTCCTTGTCCTAGTCTCTGGCTCAAAAGCCTTCCCCGGAGACACGGGGGCTTTGATGTCAGGGGTTTCCTCCCTTAGCCTTTCCGCAGCCAAGCGGCCAGGCCTGCAAGGCAGCAGGCGACTCGTGGAGGGCGGGGTCGTCTATGTCCCGTGCAGATGTGAACATCTGCCCACTGCCTATTATCTTATAATAATTATAACTCTAAGCGCGCACTCACAACTCGCGCACATATGCGCGCGCTTTTGAAATTGACTCGCGTACCACAAATACATTACGACAGTCAGCTTAGGGTGGGGAACGTAATGGCGTTCTAGTGCTAGAACTGTTGAAAGAGTTGAGTTTTGAGGGCGGACTGGAAGGACAGAGTGTTTCTGACAGAGAGAGAGTGGGAGAGTGTTCCCAGGTGGATGGACAGTAGACGGAGGAGTGGGGTCCGAAAAGTGCCGAGTTTGGTGAGGGGGATGCGGAGGTGGAGAGGGTCAGAGGCAGAGCGGAGGGAGCGGGAAGGAGTGTAGGGGTGAAGCAAGTTGGAGAGACAGGCAGGAGCGTAGATGTTAAGGGATCTGTAGCAGAGACAGAATCTTGTATTGGAGGTGCTGGGGGAAGGGGAGCCAGTGAACGACTTTGAGCAGGGGAGTGATGTGGTCGGATTTCTTCTTTCTGAGGACGAGGCGGGCAGCATTGTGGGTCAATCATTCATGGCCAAGAGGATTGGCCAGAAAAAATTTAAAAAAATGAAAAAAAAAAAGACAAAACACCCAGAGATTATGCAGTTTAATTGCTCTGTGTGTGTGCCACAGAACTTAACCTTTAGCATGCTGGTGGCGACATTTGTCGCCAGCCGCCATCTTGCTTCATTGTCGGATGGCGACATATATCGCCACCGCGTGGTCTTTTCGTAATCGGCTATGGTAAACACACTGGGTTGCTATGAAGCCTTTGCAAAGGATTGTGGACGATTGTAAATGAGACTTGCTTCCATTTTATATTGGCCATCTTGCTAACTTTGAGTGTGAGCGATTCGAATTTTCTAAGCGAGAGTTTGTTCTGACGGCTTCATTTTGACAAAAGATGGCCGATGAGTTATAAGCATTCATCAAGGAATACTTTTATCGAGCCAGATTCCGACGATAAAGACTTTCTTGGCTTTTTGCCAGAAGACTTGAGATCGAGGGGGGGCGGGGGGGGGGGGGTGGGGGGGGATGGTGGTGATGGGCAGAAGAGTGATTTTGAATCGAGTGTTAGTGAACGCTGAAACGGTGCGTAGTAAGCATTATTTATTTTTTGTTAGGATAATAACACAGACAACAGAAATGATTTGCTCAGCCGCCGAAAGAAAAAAAAATTGTCCACCAAAAAAAAAAATTGGGGTGCAAAAAGTAACTGAGCACCGGTCATTATACACTGCTTGGCCGCATTGGTTCAAGTGATATGCCGCCCGCTAGAGTTACGCGTCACCTATTGTGGCTTTAATGCAGTCGTTACTTTACCGTGCAAGCGGGCAATACAACACTGAACGCATCGTTTTCATGCTCGCTTACCGTCTCGCTCACTGTACGTGTGGGGAAAATGGCGGCATCACGAGTTGTTGAAAATTGAAAATGGCGGTGAGAAAGGATATCACAGACCTGCCTACCCTACGATTTTTGGGCGTATTTTTACGATTTTTTTTTTCAAAATACGAAAATACGATTAATGCCTAAAATTTACGATTTTACTAAAAAAAAAAAAAAAAAAAAATTTTTTTTTTTTTTTTTTTTTTTGGGGGAGGGGGGGGGGGGGGTGTTGTGTCGGTCAATAAAGTCTCAAAATACAAAATGTCAGAGCAAAGTAGGGAGGAGAGTGGATTTTTCTAGCTCAAAGAAAGCTAAGCACCAGTATTTTTTTGCCACAGTATGCTAAATATTGGACATTTTGGCGAATGTCAAAGAAAGGACCAACCTATGCATTGTGACTTCTCATGTGCCCATGATGGTCGAAATGACATTGAAAAGCATTTATCAACTAATATCCATAAGAGACTGGCAGATGCCCAGAAACGAGTTGTAATTACAGGCTGTGTTTTCTAAGCAGTCCCATGAAGCCGTCAAAATTTTGCGTCAACAAGCAACTAGTGTGGAAATCTGCATGGTTCGTTTTATAGTTGATTCAAATCTTCCTTTGTCCTGTGTGGATTCCATGTCCGGGATGTTTAAGCAAATGTTTTCTGTTGTACGGAATGGTATAGTTTATCAGTATAAATTGATTTTTCTATTGTTTGTACGTTTTGATAATAGTTTGCTACAATTTTATGAAAATACTATTTTTTCCCCAAGAATACTATTTTTGGCGATTATAAATACTATAAAAAAAAATTGGTGGTAGGCAGGTCTGATATCATTCAAGACAGAGTGCTGTTTAGTGTGCACCTGATCATGATCCAGTAAGCAACCCCCCCCCCTCCCCCACCGTTTGATTTTTTGGCCGATGAAATGAAGGACCACGCTTGGAAATTTCAGACTTTTTTCACTTTTCTCGAAGACCTATTAGCCATTGTGAAAAAACGCAAACTGAAGTGGTATGGGCATGTCACTCGTTCAGTAGGGCTTGCCAAAACAATCTTGCAAGGCACTGTGCAAGGAGGATGAAAGAGAGGAAGACAGAGGAAAAGATGGGAGGACAATATTTCAGAGTGGACAGAGAGATATGATGATGATGATGAAACTTTATTTTTCAACGGTAAAAAGTTTTGACAGAAAACAAATCGTCATTTTACAAACTTGCCGTTGCTAACATCTACAGCATAAAATTAAGGAAACTATATATAAAATAATTATAATAATAATAATTTTAAAATAAAAATATATTTACATATAAAACCCAAAAGCATCATTATATACAGAAAAAATAATAAACTCATCACCCAAACATGCACACACGCACGCACACACATACACTAACACACACACACACACACACAAACAGGAGCACACACACACACGCGCGCGCGCATACACACATACCAACCATTTGCATGAAATACACAAAGTACAAGAAATACCTCACTACCGAAGCTGCCACCAAACTTGTAGTCCACAAGCTAGGAAGGTCTACCGTGCACCCCCCCCCAGTACTCAATAAGATGGGTTTCAAAGTGTTCCTTAGTATGTCCTGAGATGTTTAAGCCATGTTCCCCGAAAATCCTTAGGAACACACCAGAGATATAGCCGATGGCGCAAGGGTACCCCCATTCACGCTCTTCGCAGGTGCTAAAATGAGGTTGAGAAACATTTTCCTCTAAATAAATCAGAATTCATTCCAGAAACCCAAATCAGGCAATATTATGTCAAGGCACACCTTCTGCATCCTCTGCAAAAAACAGAATGAAAAAATATTGAATCTCTGGCTCACAGTGAAGGTATTTGTGCACCCATTAAACGACCATTTCCGCGAAATCGCAAAAAAAGACAAAAATAAAGTGTCAGATGCCTTCAGACATTTTCTATAGCACTGACAGTCCATTTTCAGGTTTACATCATTAAAACAGGATGTCACAATTATTATAAACTTTACTAGGTGATGCTGTGATCCCTGTGAGTGCCACAGTGGTTGATTTTGTATCCCTACCCCCAAGTTGTAAAAATACACAAAATTAATTAGAAAAAATTGCTTAAGTTATTCCATTTTATTTTGACCTCTTTTTACCTATTAAGTTTCAATAATGTAAGCATAAAGTGCAAGAAAATAAGTTAAGTCGTCATCCTTTACGGTACATTCGTGGTGAATGATAACTTTTTCCCATTTAAAATTGCCGAATTGGGAAACGTACGTCGTTTCCGGTGCCCTCAGAAATTTTGTATACAACTGATAGGTCTTTGTTAGGTTTTATTGGTTAGGATAGAGTACCACAGTTACTCCCAACCTGATTTTGTGATGCTATGATGCATTTAGGGGCCACAGTGGCTGAATCTGCTGCCCTACCCCCATTTTACCAGTACGCAAAGTAACGCAAAATAATCATAAAAATTGCTTACGTCATACTCCTCTGTTTAAATATTTTTTGTTGCCAGTTTTTTTTTAAAGTATACATATTGAGCATAACAAGTTGTGATCATTTCATTAATTTCAATGAAACCCATCAATTTAATTGTAACTATTTTTAACTGGCTGGTCTTTTAGGTGATATTTTACTTAGCGTAAGGCAGGTCTAGTAAGGTCTCCCCTTTTCCTTTCATTTATTTTCATCTAGAAATGTGTAAATATGAATGTGTAATAAAGTTTCATGGTTCCTAATAGCCAAAACAATGTTATCAAAAGTACTTAGTTTCCACATGTCGACTACGAGATCTCCACTTCCACCTTCTGCAACGTTCAATTTTGTATGGCCGTCTTTAAATCTTATATTGTTCTGGCTGCCAATAAGTGAGCTGTCAAGAGCTAGGCAGCATTTTTTCAGAGTTTGGTGTATAGGGGCGTGTCTTCTGGTCAGAACTGCCAGCAGACCGCTTCTGTGTATGGACATGTTTGGAGAATGTGCTAAGGAGACTGATTTTCTACGCCAAATTCGCATAGGGCTGTTTCCGCATGACCCAATCTCACGAGGTGAGTCCAGCAGGGTCCTTACGGTCTGTGAACATTTGTGAAAGTTGTTAAAAAATGACAAGGCTTTTTCAGGGCCCTGGAAAGTCTGTCAATTTCAGTCCTTTTCCTTAAAGTCTGTGAAAGTTTGTACAAAATTACAACGTGCTGGCAAACTTTTGTCTACTTCTTTTTTTTTTCTCCCCCAATTTGTGACTATTCCATTGCGAACGATCATGCTGACGCTTGTTGCAAGTGATCTATATTTAGCTCTGATCATAAAGTGACTGCATGGCCTTTCTGCCGAACATTCTGATTGGTTGTTTACGCTTCTACCGAAGTCCGCCATTCGCTAAGCGTTCTTTTATTTTGGTATCTCTTCATGCATTAGGCACGGAAGCTTCAAATAATTGCTGATACAGAGTGATCTGATTAAAGCGTGTAAACCTTCAGGCTTCATTTTGGGTTTGTGAAACGTTCCTGCTTTTCTGTACGGACCCAGTCCAGAGTAAGCAGTGCGTAGATGAAAGATGGTGGCCTGGCTCTCCCTGTTCAGCTTGTTGATGTCATCTGCCCACAGGCTGCAGCCGCCATTCTGCTGTTGCCAATCACTTTGTTGTTGTAGTGTCTCCATTCCCAGCTAGTCCAGAATGCACTGGAATCCACTGCAGCACTATTTTGTGGACAGGGCATCCAGTCTATCTTGAAGCTTCCTGGTGAGATCAGTGGATCAAGCTGCTGCCTTTCCCTAGCTAGTGCTCTGCTGCTGTGTTGAGCACCTGCAGATCTGTACGATAGTTGGAGCTGCTGCCACCAGCTGGTAAGGAGAGGGAGGTAGTAGTGCGGTCTGCACAACAGATGTACACACCAATTCCTTCATTCCGCACGGCATCTTATGTGGTATCACAGCTGCTGTGAGGGTAGCGCTTGTGCACAACCTCCAGCAAGATGGCTTTGTGCAGTGCCGCGACCTTTGGTAAAGAGTCCAGGAACATTGTTTATGTTGTCTTGAAGGCTCTTTCGAGATGTCCAGGTATCTGAAGGGAGCTGTTCACACATCTTTGGGCTTGGTTCCAGGACGTCAGTGTTAGCCCTTTGCAGGACCTTCAGTTGGCGGTTCAGATTTGGGCGGTTCAGATTTTGACATTTCTGACGGTTCTTGGTCTGCTCCTGTAGTCTCCCATGCTGTCGGTGTTTAGTAAGTTTCTTCATCATGTGTGCTGTTCTGTATTCCAGTGGCTCCAATGTCCTCCATTTCCTAAATTGGGGTACTCCAGATGGCTCTAAGAATGTCACTGCATCATGAGAATGATCCATGTTCTGCATCTTGTCAAGCCTGGCTTTTTGGGTTTTGCAGGCAGTGTTTCATGTTGTCGATGTATCTTGGTACCGCACAACTGGTCTGACCGAGCAGGTGTTTGCTTGTGCCAGGATGCTGTAATTTGAGCCAATGTGGTCCCCACCAGTTTCTTCATCAGAGACTTTTTTTTTTGCAGCTCTAGCTTCCATGGCTTCAATATGAGGCCTCCACGTGAATCCAGTAATTTATTTGTTGCCAGTAAAGTTGGCCTGTCTGTCTTTGGTACTCGAAGGTCTCCAGTTTTGAGGTGACCTCTTCCGTCTGATTGAAAGAGATGGTCTAGCTCAGTTTGAGTGGCCTCTTTCAGTCCAGCTGCTGACTCTATTGGCAACATCCTGGATTCTGGAGGATGCTATTTCTTTATGTTTTCTGGAGGATGCTATTTCTTTATGTTCTGCTGCGCTCCACACTGCAAAGTCATCCGCATGGAGGATGTTCGAGACGAACCTAGGTACTGTTGTACTGATGTCATTAATGTAGACCAAAAACAGCATCAGACACAACATCTCCCTGAGGTACACCTTCCCCGAGTTTGACAAGAGTGCTGAATGTGCAGACGATAGAAGCTTCAGCGGGAGCCCCTGTTAAGCATGCCTTAAATAAAAAAAATTTACAATTAAATTGATGGGTCACATTGAAATTAATGAAATGATCACAAATGTTTATGCTCAATATGCATATTTTGTTAAGAAAACTGGCAACAAACATATTTAATCAGAGGAGCAATTGTTATGATCATTTTTCGTTCCTTTGCGTACAGGTAAAATGGGGGTAGGGCAGCAGATTCAGTCACTGTAGCCCCTAAATGCATCACAGCATCATAAAATCAGGTTGGGAGTAACTGTGGTACTCTTTCCTAAACAATAAAACCTAAAAAAGACCTATCAGTTGTATACACAATTTCTGAGGGCATCAGAAACAACGTACGTTTCCCAATTCAGCAATTTTAAATGGGAAAAAGTTATCATTCACCACGAACATACCGTAAAGGATGCCGACTTTCCTTATTTTCTTGCACTTTATGCTCACATTATTCAAACTTAATAGGTAAAGAGAGGTCAAAATAAAATGGAATAACGTAAGCAATTTTTTCTAATTAATTTTGTGTATTTTTAAACTTGGGGGTAGGGATACAAAATCAACCACTGTGGCACTCACAGTAATCACAGCATCACATAGTCAAGTTTATAATAATTGTGACATCCTGTTTTAATGATGTAAACCTGAAAATGGACTGTCAGTGCTATAGAAAATGTCTGAAGGCATCTGACACTTTATTTTTGTCTTTTTTTGCGATTTCGCGGAAATGGTCGTTTAATGGGTGCACAAATACATTCACTGTGAGCCAGAGATTCAATATTTGTTCATTCTGTTTTTTTGCAGAGGATGCAGACGGTGTGCCTTGACATAATATTGCCTGATTTGGGTTTCTGGAATGAATTCTGATTTATTTAGAGAAAAATGTTTCTCAACCTCATTTTAGCACCTGCGAAGAGCGTGAATGGGGGTATCCTTGCGCCATCGGCTATATCTCTGGTGTGTTCCTAAGGATTTTCGGGGAACATGGCTTAAACATCTCAGGACATACTAAGGAACACTTTGAAACCCATCTTATTGAGTACTGGGGGGGGGGGGGGGGGGGGGGGGTGGTGCACGGTAGACCTTCCTAGCTTATGGACTATTGCTGTCTCTCTCATCTTATCTCGCATCGACTACTGCAACTCTCTCCTTTCCGGCCTTCCTCACTCCACCATTTTCACTCTCCAACGCGTTCAGAACAATGCTGCCCGCCTCGTCCTCAGAAAGAAAAAATCCGACCACGTCACACCCCTGCTCAAACTCCTTCACTGGCTCCCCATCCCCCAACGCATCCAATACAAAATTCTGTCTCTCTGCTACAAATTCCTGAACAACTGCGCTCCTGCCTATCTCTCCAACTTACTTCACCCCTACACACCTTCCCGCTCCCTCCGCTCTGCCTCCGACCCTCTCCGCCTCCACATCCCTCGCACCAAACTTAACACTTTCGGCCCCCGCTCCTTCTCCGTCTACGGTCCATCCACCTGGAACACTCTCCCACTCTCTCTCCGTCAGAAACACTCTCTCTCCTCCTTCCAGTCCGCCCTCAAAACTCACCTCTTTCAACAGTTTTAGCACTATATCACCACACTCCCCACCCCAAGCTGACCGTCGTAATGTATTCCACTGTTTGTGGTACGCAAGTTATTGTCTAAAGCGTGCGCATGCGTGCGCGAGTTGTGAGTGCGCGCTTAGAGTTATAATTATTATAAGATAAGCGCATTATAAATACCGTAATTATTATTATTATTATTAAGAAATATTGCAGTGCCTGAGAAGTACTAAGTTTGACTCATCAGGTAATCAGAAAGTTTTGTTTTAAAAATTCCTGGTGAGGTTATAGTTTTAAAGTGTGCAGGGATAGAATTCCAAGCATATGGACCAGAGAATGACACACTAGTTTTAAAGAGGTCGATTCTTGGCAGTAGTATGGGTAAGGTATTGTTTCTTGAGGCCCGTTCACGTTCTTGCTGAGGTATAAATTTAGTGATTAGATACTGGGGTGTCATATTATTCAGTATCTTATGCATAAAGACGCATTTGTTTAAAGTAAGTTGCTGACGCAGACCCAGAATGCTTAAATGTCTAAATTTGACTGTGGTAGGGATGGGGCGTCTATCTATCATTTTTACAGCTCTTTTGTATATGGCGTTTAACCTCTTCATGTGGACATCACTGCAGCCGTCCCACACTGTGGAGACATAATCAACGTGAGACTTTATATGAGCACGAAAAAACAACTTACGGGTATTTGTATCCGTTACATGTCTAAGCTGGGACAATAGGAAAGTGTTTTTAGCAATGGACTTACAAACAGCATTTATATGGGTCTCCCAGCTCAGTTGTTCGTCAACATGTATTCCTAAGAATTTATGCTCAGTGACTTGTTCAATAGGTTCAGCGTTTAACTGTAATTGTAATGGCTGCAGTCGGCGTTGATGTTTTTGTCGCGTGGCGATTAAGATACTCTTTGTTTTAGCTGGATGAAGAACCATATGGTTCTGTCTACACAAGTCAGATATCTCATTGAGACCGCGTTGTAAACTATGGCTAATGTCCGTCGTCTTTTTACCAGAAACATGAAGACTCGTATCGTCAGCAAATAAATCACAATGAACGTCAGAATTAGTAATATGCAACGGTAGATCATTAATAAATAGTATGAATAAAAGAGGTCCCAAAATAGATCCCTGGGGACTCCGTATTTTACATTTCCTTGCTTAGAGTATCTTCCATGGGCGTACACCATTTGTTTTCTGTCTTCGAGATATGATCGGAAGAATGCTATAGCGGTTGCGTTCAAGTGATAAACTGTTAGCTTATTTAGGAGAATGTCATGGTTCACAAGGTCAAACGCCTTTTTAAGGTCTAAGAAAACTGCTCCTGACATCAGGCTTTTATTGATTGCTTCCAGCCAGCTGTCTACAATATGTGTCAGTGCCGACTGACAAGAATGTTTTGGTCTAAATCCAGACTGGTGAATATTAAGTAATTTACCTTTTTCTAGAAAATCAAGGAGATGTTTTTGAATGTGCTTTTCAAGGGGCTTTGACAAAGCTGACAGAAGTGAGATTGGGCGATAATTATTGATATCTTCAAGATCTTTATTTTTAGGGATTGGGATTACCTTTGCTTCTTTAAGAATGGTTGGAAATGTACTTTGCTTTATGCAGAGGTTGAAAATATATGTTAGAGATTCTACAGTATACGGTAATGAGATTTTGAGGGTTTCATTATCAATACCATCAATGCCAGCAGACTTTTTGTTCGGAATGCTAGAAATATATCTGCCGACTTCCGCAACTGTAATATTAGGGATGGTGAAAGTATTTGATATAATTGTTTTTTTTGTTGAGTGTTCTCTAAGAGAATTCGGCACTTCATACGGTTTGCTCTTATTTGCAGCTGACAATGCCAGTGTTTCGGCTGTCGCTAAGAAATGGTTATTTAATATATCAGCTGACATATGAGATGGGATTTCGGGTACTGATTTACCCTTCGTTATAACGTTCAGAGCTTTCCAGACAGATGCCGTGTCCTTCTTGTCTCGAATCATTTGTTGGAAAAAAGACTTCTTAGAAGCTCTAACTAAATATTTGACACGATTGCGTTGTTTTTTGTATTCTTCGTACTTTTGCTCTTTTTTAAGTTTGTCTCTAACTGACATGGCCTGCTTGATATCCGCTGTTAACCAGGGTGGCAGGGTGGAATGTTTAACTCGTTTTTCACGTATTGGCGCATGTTTATTGAGGACACTGAGAAACAGATCCATCCAGCACGACAAGGCACTGTCAGGAGATTGGTGATCATAAACCTCGCTAAACGGAGCATTGTGCAGATCCCACAGAAATTCGTCTTTATTAAAGTGTTTAAAGGAGCGATATTTTATAGTTTTATGTCTTTTAGTTTTTTGCTTGTCTAGTTTCATTGAGACGTTACAACATACTGGGTTATGATCGCTGACTGCTAAGGAGGGAACATGTACATTTGATATTTTATCGTCATTTGTCACGTAAATGTGATGTAGATGTGGTTCTAGTGGGATTTTAACTAATTGTTTTAAACCGAATAAGGCTGTTGTTGATGCCCATGCAGCGTGGTACCCTTTGGGCTTAAGTAGGTCAATGTTAAAGTCGCCCAGAAGAACAATGTTATCTTTACTTTGATTAACTTTATCCATCATTTCTACGAAGTGATCATACCAGTCCCAGCTGGCTGCTGGATTTCTATAAATAAAGCCAATCAGAACTGGGGGTGATTTAGATGTTTTCACCTCAACCCATAAACTTTCAACTTCGGCTGACTCTAAATCCTGTCGTCGTTTAACGTTACTAATTATCGAATCATGTATATATACTGCTAGTCCAGTGTGCTGAGGGCTTGAGGCATCTCTGCGGAGTACTGAGAAGTCTGGGATTGAGATGGAGTTATCCCTGATAGTGCTTTTAAGCCTAGACTCTGAGACACCAAAAACATGAAAATGTGTGGGCGTGTTCAAGAACACAGACAAATCTGGCACCTTATTAACTAAATGGTAAATGTTGAGGTGGCCAATTCTCAACTCATTAGTTTGTTGTGGGGCAGTTTTTACGCTATATTTTGGCATGTCGCTAACCGAACAAACGTAGCAAATAATAAATTACAATAATGTTTTAAACAAATACAAATAATGTCAGTGTATATAATATAAGTAAGAAAGCGACAGAAAAAACCACAAGGCAACAACTACAACAACAAAACAAAATTAAAATGTTTTTGACTCCCTTGGTCAGAGTCCAGCTGCGAGTTCGACTTGTTTGGTAATGTCAAATACAAAAGATAAAAAAGTTCGACAGATATGTAAAAAAAAAAAAAAAAAAAAAAAAAAAAAAAAAAAAAAAAAAAAAAAAAAAATTAAAAAATAAAAACACTTCCAAGTGCACCTAGGGCACGCTCGCCCGATGCTGCAGTTTCCAACTGCTAATAAAATAATAATCGCATACACACAAAAACGAACTTTCTGAAACACGCTGACAAATAACAGGGGTGTGTCCTACGACTGTCTAAACACAATCTTTCAATCTATGGACGCGTGTCCTAATGTCCTGCGCTTGGCCTAAATTTCTGCAGCAGAAAAAACAAGGATGCACAGTCACTTTCACTAAGCTGGGGCACTCCTGGGGGCGGGGGTTGTGGGGGATAGGGAAATACAGAATTATTAGAGTACGGGTACACCCGTCGGCCGTCTGCCACGAAGAAGGGTGGGCCCATGGGAGGTGGGGAGTAACCGTAGGGGGGCCGCTGTGACTTCTGTTCCGGAGCAGATCCGGCCTTTAATCCACCGCTATGTTGAGTGACTAGCGGCGTGCAGTCGGCTTGACTGTGGTTCTTTTGACTGCAGTCTTTTTTCACAGCATGCCCCTGTCGGAATCGTGGTGCAAGGCTGGAACTGACTGGGCGCTGAAAGCGGCGGTCTCTTGGAGGCTCGTTGTCTCTGGCACCAGACTTGACGTGTGTGTCACCGTGCCCGGGCAGCTGCTCATGGCGGCGCGACTTTGGATGATTCGGTTCTGGCCGGGCTAGGTTGTTGGAGGTGCGGCCAGAGTACGCACGCTTGATGTTTACAGCGAGAGCACTGGTGCCCCGCTTGTTGGGATGGATGGCGTCTCTGAACCAGCCGCCCTTTATCTCGCCAGTTCTTGTATAGAAGTTGACCTTGAGGGAATCGCACGTTTCCCTGAGGCAGAGGTTGGTATCAGTGATGCATGGGTCTGGCTGCTGACGCTCGTTCGTGGGCAGGATGGAAGACATGAAGATTTCTGCCTTGGGGAAGACTCGTCTGGCAGCAGATTCCAGCCCTTCTTGCCGATGACGAACCCACGCTTACAGTCGTTGATGCCAACGTGTATGACGAATGTGCTGACTTTATTCGTGGGTTCGGCATCGTGAAGGCGCTGGAGGATGCCGGCTCTGTCGAGGCCCGACACTGACACGACCTGCGCCATGTCCGTGCCAGTGACGGACATCAGCTTTCCATGCAGACCGCGTAGGACAGAGTCACCTATAAGCAGCGTCTGGGTGACAGGCTTTAGCTCTGGAATCCCAGCACGGTCGGTGGGTTTGTCAGCGCTTGGAGAGCTTCGGGGTTTTGGCGCCGGCTCCTTGTGCTCAGATGTTTGCAGGTTAGCAGTGTTGTCGTGAGCTGGATGCGGGGTCGTGGTGGCAGGCGATTTTTCCGGCGCTTGCTTTGCCTGGGTGTTAGAGGGGGGAGAAAGGCCTTTCTTGCTGCCTTTCTTGCCGGTCCTCTGTCCCTCCTTCTCCCCCTCCAGCTGGGTGATCCGTTGTCGAAGGTGTCTGATTTCAGTATGCAGTGAATCCACCTCAATGTTGTAGGCGTGGCGGATCTCTCCAACTGCTGACCGGAGAGCAGCTATCTCCGCCATTACGCGCTCCATGGCCAGAGGGTCTGGGTTGAGAACAACAGGGCAGACCGTTTGGCACGCAGACTCAGTAACCTTGACATCAGCAGGTGCGGGAGGCTGAGTGCCAATGCCGCCGACGTCAGATGTGATGGCAGCATTAGCTTTGTTGTCGATGGTGGAGATAGTGGGGGCACTGTTGTTGCAATTGTCGTAGGTGGTGGTGATGGTAGTGCCAGTGCTGCCGACGTCGGACGTAGGGGCAGCACTAGCTCTGTTGTCGCTGTCGGTGATGTTGCCAGTGCAACCGACGTCAGACGTAGGGACAGCACTATCTCTGTTGTCGCTGTCGTTGGTGGTGATTGTGCCAGTGCCGCCGACGTCTGACGTAGGGGCAGCACAAGCTCTGTTGTCGCTGTCGTTGGTGGTGATAGTGCCAGTGCCGCCGACGTCAGACGTAGGGGCGGCACTAGCTCTGTTGTCGCTGTCGTTGTTGGTGATTGTGCCAGTGCCGACGACGTCAGACGTAAGGGCAGCACTAGCTCTGTTGTCGTTGTCGTTGGTGGTGATTGTGCCAGTGCCGCCGACGTCTGACTTAGTGGCGGCACTAGCTCCGTTGTCGTTGTCGTTGGTGGTGATAGTGCCAGTGCCGCCGACGTCAGACGTAGGGGCAGCACAAGCTCTGTTCTCGCTGCCGTTGGTGGTGATTGTGCCAGTGCAGCCGATGTCTGACGTAAAGGCAGCACTAGCTCTGTTGTCGCTGGCGTTGGTGGTGATTGTGCCAGTGCCGCCGACGTCAGACGTAAGGGCAGCACTAGCTCTGTTGTCGCAGTCGTTGGTGGTGACAGTGCCAGTGCCGCCGACGTCTGACATAGGGGCAGCACTAGCTCTGTTGCCGCTATTGTTGGTGGTGATAGTGCCAGTGCCGCCGACGTCAGACATAGCATTAGCTCCGTTGTCGCTGTCGTTGGTGGTGATAGTGCCAGTGCCGCCGATGTCTGACGTAAGGGCAGCACTAGCTCTGTTGTCGCTGTTGTTGGTGGTGATAGTGCCAGTGCCGCCGACGTCTGACGTAGGGACAGCACTAGCTCTGTTGTCGCTGTCGTTGGTGGTGATAGTGCCAGTGCCGCCGACGTCTGACGTAGGGGCAGCACTAGCTGCGTTGTCGCTGTCGCTGGTGTTGATGGCGCCAGTGCCGCCCATGTCAGACGTATGGGCAGCACTAACTCTGTCGTCGCTGGTGTTGATGGTGCCAGTGCCGCCGACGTCAGACGTAGGGGCAGCAGTAGCTCTGTTGTCGCTGGTGTTGATGGTGCCAGTGCCGCCGCGGTCTGACGTAGGAGCAGCACAAGCTCTGTTGTCGCTGTCGGTAATGGTGCCAGTGCCGCCGACTTCTGACGTAGGGGCAGCACTAGTTCTGTTGTCGCTGTCGTTGGTGTTGATGGTGCCAGTACCGCCGTTGATGATGTCGGTGATTTTGCCAGTGCCGCCGACATCGGAGGTAGGGGCAGCACTTGCATTGTTGTCGCTGGTGGTGCCAGTACCGCCTATATTGGAGATAAGGGCGCTGTCGCTGTAGGTATAGTCCTCGGTGTCGTCCATGTCAGTGATGGTCTGGGTGTCGGTTACTGACAGGCTGCTGTCAACTGAAGAGGGCAGTGACGGTAGCGCCAACTGACCGTGACCAGACTGAGCGGACAAGGTGTTGACGATGTCTCTTAGCGCTGCAACTGAACTCCCTGTCCACCCACTGGCGGCATGACCTGCCCTGAACCAGGAAACTGGCTGTGGTGTAGTACGCATGTATCACAAGTAGTTGCCGATTGCCGTCCTTTATCCGTATGGTTGAGTGCACTAGGTCTTTGGGCAGGCTGGTTGCATCAAGGTCTATTTGTTGTTCAAAGGCGGTATGGTTTTCCCCATAGTCTTCCCACGTTGTTGTGACACCTTGGGGTTTGAACTCACCAACGTAGCGAAGATATAACACCTTTCGCCACACTGGTAGTTTGCCATGTTCAGTGTTATACGTGATCTGAATAGGGTCCAGAGTCCGTCTGATCTCTTCCACACTTGCCTGCTTAAATGTTAGCTTGGACCGTGTGGTTGGGCCCATCTTGCCATCACTCTGGCTAACATCAAAAGCAGTGTAAGCCGTCACAGACAAAACGCAGAGAGAGACCGACAGAGAGAGAGAGAGAGAGAGAGAGAGAGAGAGAGAGAGAGAGAGAGAGAGAGAGAGAGAGAGAGAGAGAGAGAGAGAGAGGGAGGGAGGGAGGGAGAGAGAGAGAGAGAGAGAGAGAGAGAGAGAGAGAGAGAGAGATGATGATGATGAATCTTTATTTATTCAGGATAAAGCTATTAGGCAACTCAATGCCTGTCTTACAAGCTGTCCTGTAAACAAACAACATAACAGGAAAATAAACATAGCATGCAAATAATAACAATAATAATAATAATAAGAAGAAAAACTACGGAAAAAAACAAACACAATAGGTGAATCAATGAAAGGGGGAGAAAAAAAATTCGTATTGGAGAAGTAGTAACTGCCACCAACACAAAAGTAAGAGAAATAAATGAGTGCATAGCATTAATATTATACTCAGCTAAGATAGTGTCAAAGAATCAGCAGCATCAAGAGCATATAGCGACACCGACAAGACCAAGGATTATCAGTTTACAAATGTAAGGAGAAAGAGAAAATACTTGACTTTCACGTGTTATCAACAACAATACTCTGATATGGCAAACTGTGAAGTCAGGCTGAATGGAAGTGCGTTCGCAAAGCTCGTTTAAAATGGGTTTTACCTGAACATGATTTAATGTTCAATGGCAATGAGTTCCAGACAAAACTGCCCGAAAATAGAAGGCTTGACTTGTAGAGATCTATCCTGGGTCGGGGTAAATGAAGCAAGCCATGTCTCGTGTGTAGCGGATGCCTAGGGCTGAAGTTAAATAGCGCGCACAGATACTCGGGGACTTGATAATGAAATATTTTGTGCATGAGGACGCATTTGTTAAATTTGAGTTGTTCCTTCAGTGGAAGCAGGCCAAGAGATTTTATCTTTTGGTCTGTGGAAGTAGGGTGTGGAATAATTATTTTAACTGAACGACGATATAGCGAGTTGACTTTTTTAATATGACGTTCGCTGCATTCGTCCCACAAAGAGGACGCATAATCACAGTGGCTCTTAATGTGCGCGTGAAAAAACAATGTACAGCACTTTGTACTAAGAATATGTCTAAGTTTAGAGAGCAGAAATACATTTCTGGACAAGGTTTTGCACAAACTGTCAATATGCGACGACCAATTGAGCTGGTCGTCAAGTACAACTCCCAGTAGGCGGTGCTTGGATACCTGTTGGATAGGTTTATCACCAAGTGAAAGTATCAAAGGGGCAGGACGTAGCTGATGCTTTTGGCGGGTTGTTATCAACATGCTTTTGGTTTTAGAAGTACTGAGGAGCATGCGATTATGCGTACACCAATCTAACACTTCATCAAGACTTTGCTGGAGGATACAATTTAGCGTTATGAGACGATCGTCTGATGTATGCAGCGTGGAATCGTCAGCAAAGAGTTCGCATTTTACCGTAGGATTTGAGATGGAAAGAGGCAGGTCATTGATGAATAAAGAAAATAAAAGAGGCCCTAGGATAGATCCTTGGGGAACACCGTGCCTCACTATACCTTCTTTCGAATACCTTCCGTTCGAGTACACCTTCTGTCGGCGGCAACTTAGGTAGGATGAGAAAAACGCAATAGAGTTCAAATCAAACTGATACACTGAAAGTTTCTTTAAAAGAATGTTGTGATCGACTAAATCAAATGCTTTGGTTAGGTCCAGAAAAACTGCACCATTTAATTTGGAATTATTGATTGATGAGAGCCAAGAGGCAACGATGTGAACGAGTGCAGTATGGCACGAGTGTTTAGGTCGAAAACCGGACTGAAGAGATAGGAGTAGGCGTTGATTCTCCAAGAATTGGAGTAGGTGCTTGTGAATGTGTCTTTCAATTGGCGTCGATAATATTGATAACACTGAAATAGGACGGAAATCGTTTGGACTTTTGGGATCTTTACATTTGGGAATGGGGACAACTTTAGCATCTTTCATGGCATCTGGAAAAATACCTTGGGTGATAGAAAGGTTGAATATAAATGTCAAGGAGTCAGCTGTGTATGGAAGTGACAATTTCAGTACCATGTTATTTATTCCATCCAGGCCACACGATTTACTGGTTAGAGTAGAAATATACTTACCAACTTCAAACACTGTCATAAGAGGTATGGAGAAGGACGCACCTGCTGCAGACTCACAGTGTGTGCGCAGTTTAGCAGAACAACTGTAACTATCACTGCAAGTGGGAAAAGACTGTACAAGGGACTCAGCGATATTTAAAAAATGGGAATTGAAGTCGTCTGGATCCATGCCTAGAGATGTAGCAGCAGGGATGGAACTTTTCCGCTTAGTAAACAAATTGATAGCATTCCAGACACTTCGGGTATCTTTACCCTCTGCGATAACTTTTTCCGCAAGCGTTTTCTGGGCTTTTCTAACTAAGGATTTTACAAAATTACGTTGTTTTTTAAAATCTGCAAATTTTTTCTGCCGTTTTAAGTCATCTCTTATATTCATCGCATGAATAATGTCCTTTGACAACCAAGGCGGAAGGGTAGGGTTTTTAATTCGTTTAGTTCTGAGTGGGGCATGTTTATCTAGAGAGAGAGAGAGAGAGAGAGAGAGAGAGAGAGAGAGAGAGAGAGAGAGAGAGAGAGAGAGAGAGAGAGAGAGAGATAGGATGGCGCCAAGCTAATCTGGCACTATACTTGAATTATCACGGTCGATCCATATCCTGCGTTAGTGCGTCGGGGGGTGGGGGAGGGGGGGGGGGGTGGGCTAAATAGGTTAACCACAGCCTACCTGTTAAAAAAAAAGCAGCCTCTGTTCGTATGGACAGAAAAGCGAAAGTACCCTCCCCCCCCCCCACCTTCCTCAAGTCATTCATTTCACCCTCAACCCCCCTCATACACCCACACATAAACACATACATTTAGCTTCCTCCCTCTCCGCGCTTGACAAAAAAGTCACCCTGTGGACGTATGAACGGCTAGAAGGGAGACGGCAAAGTTTGATCCCTCCTACTACATGCACGTGGCTTACCTGACCAAGGAAAAAAAACTGTGGACTCATATTGATGAAAGAGATAAAAACTCGGCTCCTCCGCCTGTCTCGTCTCGATCCCGCTCTCATTCATCCCCCCCTCCCCCCTCCCCGGGCTCGTCATCTCCGCCCACACACACAGCCACACACACACTTAGCTTAAAATAACTAAAGAATGTTTGGACATCAGGACCAAGAGAGGAGGTAACATTTCCTTTTCCCGTCGTCATTATGTCCACAGTAAATCTCTCCACTTTCTCTGTCTGTCCCCCTCCACCTTCCCCCCCCCCCTCTCCCCCGCCCCTCACTCACCCTCCCCTGTCGAAACTGAAATCCACCAACGGCAGTGACGGATATTTTAGTCTCTATGTGTGAGCTGGTCTGTGAGTTTGAACCTCAGGGCTTGGAGCGTGGAGCCGAGAGGTCAAAACTCACAAACCACAGTCTAGGTATCAGAAGCATCAACTCATTACGCTTAGCCTGGAAATCCAAGACCACACCATAACACAAGTAACTGAACATCGCCTTCTTGGATTTATTGTTGATAACCAGATGAAATGGCAATCTCACCTCAATGTTGTCTGTAAAACTGTTTCCAGAAATGTTTTTATGCTGTCTAAGCTAAAATATCTTATTAATGTCGGTGCTTGTCAAGCCTTGATATTAACCTCCGGACGCACGTGTGAGTGTATGTGTGTGTGTGTGTGTGTGTGTGTGTGTGCGCGCGCGCGCGCGTGTGTGTATGTGTGTGTGTGTGTGTGTGTGTGTGTGTGTGTGTGTGTGTGTGTGTGTGTGCGGCGCGAGCGCTCGCATGTTTGATTTCAGTGAAAGCAGGAATTTTAAAGAATATCTCTTTTTCCGTTCACATTATTAGCAATCATAACCGGTGCCCTCCATTTTGCATTATCCATTTTTTGTTGTTGAATGACTTGTTATATTATGTGCACTTGTATGTTAGTAGCTTTGTACCTTTGTATGTTAAAAGCTTTGTACCTTTAGCAGAGTTGCACCTTTGTAGATTAGCAACGGCAAGCGTGGAAAATGGCACATGTGCTAACTGCTTCTTCCGTTCAGAAATAAAGTTTCATAAAGTTTCATCATAAAGTTTCCCCTCCCCCCACACACACGCACGCACGCACGCACCACACGCACACACACACACACACACACACACACACACACACACACACACACACACACACACACACACACACACACACACAAACATACGCAAACACACACACAAGAATTCATTCATTCTCTCTCTCTCTCTCTCTCTCTCTCTCTCTCTCTCTATCTCTCTCTCTCTCTCTCTCTCTCTCTCTCTCTCTCTCTCTCTCTCTCTCTCTGTCTCCCCTGGGGGACGGGTTGGGTTAACTACTTTTTAGTTCCTAGGGTCACCCTGGTCAGCCCCACAGGTGGGTTTACCTGTCAATTCTGGGGCATGTTTCTGTCTACCCTTGGTCCATTCACTTTTTAAAGTTCTCCCTACTGTCTGCGCTGCCTGTATCTCTTGATGGTTGTGTGTTGCTAAATGGTCTTAAGTTTATTTAGTGTAATCGACCGGCTGTCGACATACATTCAATATTCTGTTCCGTTGGTGTTTTTTTTCATAAGCAGTGCAGGCACGTCCTGAGAAAGTCTTGTTGCTGTCGGGACGTTAAGCAATGTACAACCAAATCTCTCTCTCTCTCTCTCTCTCTCTCTCTCTCTCTCTCTCTCTCTCTCTCTCTCTCTCTCTCTCTCTCTCTCTCACACACACACACACACACACACACACCACACACACACACACACACACACACACACACACACACAGCTTACCTGTCCAAAGAACCAAACTGTCGACATGTGGACAAAGAGGGAAGGAAGAACGCAGAAGACACCTACACTGAAGTCCGCCACCGCCAGATTGGCTAGGAACAAGTTGGTGCGAGTGCGCATGCGCTTGCTGTAGGCAAAGACGATCAGCACGATGATGTTGCCTGCAACAGACAAACACAACAAACACAATTATGTATACTTGAAAAATGTCGACTGTTGATAACGCACAGGAAGAGGCAAAATGAAGGGTGGACAGAACAAAGAGTGTCCAGGTAGGCTGACGAGCAAATAAAATGCGACATTTTTGGAATCATCGGAAACACTTAAGTGTTTCCGATAATTCCAAAAATGTCGCATTTCTTCTGCTCGTCAGTATACACGGAGCTCTAGCTCTGCACAAAAAAGGACTTATTGTCTTTTGTATTCACAATGGCAGAATGTTGGTATAACATCGAAAGGAACTATAGGAAGGTTTGTGAATAGACGACTTCGGGAAATCACTGGTCAAAACTGCACGTGTTCAGACGAAAACAGTGGCTTATAGGACTAGACAAACATGCGATATCCCATGTTTGGCCTGGCCTTTAATGCACTGTTTACGTCGAAACACGTGCAAATTGTGAACTATATCTGATTTCGGAATAAAATCTACCGCAGGGTAGGGTTTACTAAACGCAGTGACCCCCGCCTTCATGGTAAAAAAAAGAGGTAATAGGTGTCTGTGTAATGGATGCATTACAACTGACAAACACTCGCATAAATTCAATCGCTAAGCCAATACTATTCGAATGCCCCGAGTTTCCGATCAATTTCTCGATTCCACTATACAGTCGTAAACGTAACGTGGCAGACATCCAGCAGTCTAAGGACGCAAAAAGGAACTGATCACTGCAAGCAAGAGGCTTAGATTTTCATGAGCCTCTGCATTCTGCATTCTGCAGAGGCTCATGAGAATCGATGCCTCTTGCAGACTGCGGAACGACACTAATAGGAACCCAGAATCACCTATGACCTGGATGAGGCATACAGTCTTACAATCTAAACGGAACTTTGAGACCCCACCCCCACCCCCACCCTAATCTAAGGATGCAGTCGAGCCGAACAACACCACATAAGAGGATCTAATGAGGACTTGCAGAATCCCGGGGACCATGATACTCTGTGTCAATTGAGGACGATCGAGCGGCTGTAAAAGAGACACAGAAAGCGAAAAATTCCTTCTAGCCTGCAAAGATCACGAAAACGGAAAAGAGAACTTTCTGCAAAATTGTGTCGTGCACGCAATCGCTTCCTGTACTTCTTTCATTAAACACGTTAACGGCCCTGTCACCTTCAAGCATTTCAGACTACAAGAAATCGTATAAATCTCTTTTACAAGCGAACACGATTCGCCTTCAGGAAATACAGATCTCCAATGAATGTGTAATGAAAGTGCCTGTAAACTTGATGGAAATTGTGTTCTCATTTCTGGACTTTACTAGTACACTGACGAGCGAAAGAAATGTGACATGTTTGGGATCACCGGGAACACTTCAGTGTTTCCTATGATCCCAAAAATGTTGTATTTCCTTTGCTCGTCAGTATACAAATTGGCAAATAACTCAGTGATAAAAAATTATCCGGCCGTACTCGACTTTAGTTGGCCCGAGCTTAACCAGTGGGTGCGCACGGGCCAACTACAGCCGATGTCTATACGAGGACCCTTTTCTCTCTGATATAATTGCAGACGTATCAGCGTCTTAAACGTTTGCTCGTGTTTGAAGGAGGCCTTCAAGAGATACTGTCTTCAAGTTTAAAAAACAAAGTCATTATCAGAACTTTTTCTGTTCTTTGAGAGAGAGAGATGATGATGATGATGAAACGTATTTATTCAGGATAAAAAGTTTTAGGCATAGCAATGCCTATCTTCCAAACTGTCCTGCCACTCTACACATATAAAAATACATAAGACGATACAGCAAAAGATAAAATATATATAAGTACCCATACCCCCCCCCCCCCCCCACCATCAGAAAGAAAAAAAAAATACAAAAAGAATTAAAACAATATATGTACGTGTATGAACCTGACATGTTAATGCAGACAGTCAAACTATTACATAATCTGCAGCAATCTGCTGTGCTGGAGCAACATACTAAACAGAAAAATAGGACATTCACATCGACAGCAAATATTTATGGACGCGAGCTCTGAAGATAGATAACTTTGAAATAGACTTTAAATGCGAGGGCAAGTTATTCCATGACTTAGCACCGGAAAATGATATGCTAGATTTGAAGATGTCGATTCTCGGTTTTGGGAGATGGAGTAAGCTGTTCCTCGTGTTCTCTCTATTCGTGTGGGAAAACAGCTCACGGAGATAGGGAGGGGCGGCATTGTTTAGAATTTTTTGCACAAGTAAGCATCTATTAAGTTCCAATTGTTTACTGAGTGGTAGAATATTAAGGGCCTTCAGTCTTTCATCAGTAGGGGACGAACCAGGAAGAATAAGCTTAATACCTCGCCGGTAAAGGGAATTAATTTTTTTCAAATGAATGTCTCCACAGCCGTCCCAGATATTGGAAGCATAATTACAATGTGTCTTGATGTGTGCGTTAAAGAATAGTTTTCGAGCATCAATGTCAACTATACGACTTAATTTGGATAATAAAAATAGATTCTTTGAAATAGTTTTACAGGCAGTTTCTATGTGCGGCTCCCAGCTGAGCTGTTCGTCGACTGTCACTCCTAACAAACGATGTTTTGACACTTGCTCTATGGGCTGAGAGTGAAGGGACAGCTCAAGGGGTTGCAAACCACGTTGATGCTTTTGGCGTGTTGTCACCAACATACTTTTCGTTTTAGGAATACTAATAATCATATGATTTTCTTCACACCAAGTTGACACTTCATCTAAACTATGTTGGAGGACAGCGCTCACGGTTGAAACATTTTTATCAGATACATGTAATGATGTATCGTCAGCAAATAGTTCACAGTTTGTGTCGGGGTGTGATATTGACAGTGGAAGGTCATTTATAAAGATGTTGAATAATAACGGTCCTAGGGTGGATCCCTGAGGAACACCATGGGTCACCAGTCCTTTCGCTGAGTATTTACCATTCAAGAACACTTTCTGCGTTCTGTCTAAGAGATAGGACGAGAGAAAAGCGACTGCATTTGAGTCAATGTGATATAAAGGTAACTTCTTTAATAAGATTGAGTGGTTAATGAGATCGAAGGCTTTTTTAAGATCTAGAAATACTACACCCGAAAGTTTGGACTCATTTATGGCAGTAAGCCATTTGTGGGTTATGAGAGTTAAGGCTGTCTGACACGAATGTTTAGGCCGAAAAGCTGATTGTGCAGTACTAAGAAGGTGGTTTTTCTCCAGGAATTGAAGTAAATGATTATGTATATGCTTTTCAAGTGGTTTGGACACTGTTGATAAGATTGATATAGGTCTGTACTCACTTGGGTCGCTCAGATCTTTGCTTTTCGGTAGAGGAGTAACTTTTGCTATTTTCAATTCATCGGGAAACAGGCTCTTTTGAATCGAAAGGTTATATATAAAGGTTAATGATTCAACAATATAAGGGAGCGCAATTTTCAGGATTTTACTGCTAATACCGTCTACACCACAAGATGTTTTACTTTTCATGTTGGTAATAGATTTTCCTACATCAAGGACGGTCATTAGGGGAACTGAGAAAGAGAGAGAGAGAGAGAGAGAGAGAGAGAGAGAGAGAGAGAGAGAGAGAGAGAGAGAGAGAGAGAGAGAGAGAGAGAGAGAGAGAGAGAGAGATGATGATGAATCTTTATTTATTCAGGATAAAGCTATTAGGCAACTGAATGCCTGTCTTACAAGCTGTCCTGTAAACAAACAACATAACAGGAAAATAAACAGAGCATGCAAATACAAACAATAATAATAATAATAATAATAATAATAATAAGAAGAAGAAGAAGAAGAAGAAGAAGAGGAAGAAAAACTACGGGGAAAAAACACAATGGAGAATTTGTAACTGCCTCCGATGCAAAAAAAAAAAAAAAAAAAAGAGAGAGAGAGAGAGAGAGAGAGAGAGAGAGAGAGAGAGAGAGAGAGAGAGAGAGAGAGAGAGAGAGAGAGAGAGAGAGAGAGAGAGAGAGAGAGAGAGAGAGAGAGAGAGACATTACAAGGCCAGTGTATTGGACAATTTTGCTGGCTATAAACAAAGCAGTAATGACACTTTTCAGGCTGGCCAGACGACCCCGTCGCAAAAGGACGTCAATGGAGCAGCTTTGCGTGGGCCGGCTAAGGCTGACGTAAGCCAGAGGACATTTTTCTCAGAGATATGAGACAGTGCATTGCTTCAGGGACGAGGAGTCATTAAAACCATTTGCTACAGCAGACAACTGAAAAGGTAATGGTCCCTCGTGCGTGCCTTAACGTTTTCAAGTTTGCGGCGGCCCAATATCCGATGGAGGGACGTTGTAATGCGACGAAAACGGTGTATTTAGCGAAATAGCCACTCCGCCGAGAAAGTTGCAAGCCTCAGCAACTGTTAGGGCAAGACCTTGGAGTTTTAGAGTTTAACGGGCCTTCAGTGCCAAGATAAAGTGAATACGATCCAGCTATAAGAGGCATAGAACATCATGTGTACACGCAGATGAGGGGGCACATGAGGTTTTATGCCTCTTGCTAAATGGGCATGTTTATATCTGCGTTGATAGGAAGGTTGGGGTATTTTGTCGGCGAGTTAGCGATAGTTTCAGAAACACAGATTTTAGCTATTGGCAGGGAAGAGTTTAATGAACCTTACATTTTAAGAGTTGAATGGACTGCAGCTCTGAGCAAACACGTTGAATAAATCAAACTCGTTAACGTTAACATCCTGTTGCCGGAAATGTCTTGATGTTGATCACTCATGGATAGTGTTTGATTACAGTGTAGAGTTGAAACAGACTGCAAAGATTCTCATTTTGTTTAGATTCTTTCGTTTTAGAGTTAATTTGCGCCGGTAAGAGGGATGTGACTAGTTCAAGGATAGTCGCTGATTTCATTTCAGACCATTACTTCCACAGCGCCTGGTTTACTTTTTGTCTATAGTTGAACACGTACAGTTTTAATCTTGATAATCTGAAACTGCGAAAGATGGGTCAACAGGACAAAATTAAGGGTAGTTCCTGATTAGCTTGGCGCCTTGATAGGGCACTGTCATTGAACTGTCAAATCATTTCTGTAGTCCTTTTAGGAATCTTGGGGGAAAAAATGTCCATAACTTCACAGGACTGCTCTAATGAAGCATTTTCCGGAGTTTCGCTCTAACTGACAGGGTCTAGAAAAGATGCAGTTAAAACTACTGCAGATTCGCTCAGAACTGATGAGGGACACAGATATGCACTAAGGTCAACAAGCGGCATAGATCCTCATGAGCCCCCGCAACTGCGGGGGCTCATGAGAATCTATGCCTCTTGCATTACGCGCTGTTCAGTATTTTTTGGTAGTTAAGGGCAAATGAACTGCAGAGGCATGATTCACATCATTGACTGCCTGGTGGAATGTGACATTTTTAACGTTTAGCGGGTTAATTAACTCACTTTTTCACCTCCATGCACCCGTCCATTTTCGATCAACTCTACAAAAAAAATGAAGCTGGCATTCTTTAGGCACGGATCAGAGCTTGCGGTGTAGGAAGATTTCCGATGGAGGTATGGTCCGAACTCTCATACTATCAAACAGCGGACTGGGTTATATTCATGGTTAATGCCGAGCGGAGACATCATGTCCATTTTGCCCAGTGCAAATATCAGAATGTCTAATCATAACGAGTCTTGTTCGCAGATAAAGGAAACTTTGTATTTCCCTGTGGTACTTTGTAAGAAGAGGACAACGTTCAGCAGGGCGTGCAGGAGGAATAGTTCAAGTATACAGCAGGACTGAATTTGAGAAAAAAAGATAGAAAGTGTTCTCGAGAGACAGGTGTTCCCTCAAGAGAGGCCTTGAAGGGCAAAAACGTGTCACCTGTCATAAAAGAACATCTAAATGATGGACTTTAATGACAAGTAATCTCTCACAATGGTGGACTATCACAACAGATTCATCTGTACTTTCAACACTGTAGGCAGAGCAAGAGAGGGTATGAAGGCAAAAAGGCGGGTGTGTGTGGGAGTGGGGAGGGGGTGGGGTAGGGTTGGGTGGGGGTGGGTGGGGATGGGGAGGGAAATAGCCAAAGGATACTTTCACATTACCATTATACCATTATACCATGCGTGGCCCTCTGGGTTCCTACGTAATGTCACACGCTAATATCTACTCAGGTTCCTACTAAGCATGAGACCGCGATCTTCTGTACGTGCTGCGTTGATCTTGTTCAAAGTACACGCAAAAAGTAATTTTAGAATTGACACTTCTGCACTTCCATTCCGGTCCTGCGGGGCTTCATTCAATCACGTTGCCAGTCTGTTTTTAACTCATTGTGCCCGAGATACGAAATACCCACATTTTGGAGTTATAATCCCCTGATGACTGCATTACAATTAAGGAGACAGATCGACCATGATAGTTCAAGGGAGGTGGCAGAATAGCTTGGCTATTCTGCCACAACCCTTAAAATATCATGGTCGATTCATGTATTGCTGTGGTGTGTCGCGGGCAAAATGAGTTAAGTCTCTTCTATTTATAGAAGAGACATTTTAGGATGGGACGCGGTGGAGCGAGTTCAAACCAGCACACATAACATCATAGGCGGGCTAGACTAAAACACTGACAGTGAAGTAACAAGATACAAATTACGTCCTGTCATTCTAGTTACGCAAATCTCGCTGTAGAAAATACTTTTGGCTCGAAGCGCGCGCGCGCGCGCGCGTGTGTGTGTGTATGTGTGTGTGTGTGTGTGTGTGTGTGTGTGTGTGTGTGTGTGTGTGTGTGTATGTGTGTGTGTGTAAACAAGAGAATATCCGTTTGCGTACGTACAAGCTTGAAAATAGGGGAGATGTTTCATTCAGGGGCTTCGTTTAGGAGAGCCTTCGAGGATATTGAAGTTGGTTGTCTCATTGAAGAGTTAAATGGCCGTTTATAGAAAGTCAGTTGACCTACATTAAAGTCCGTAAGTTTAATTATATTCACTTGCAATTTTTTGATATAGCTAGATTGGATAAAGAAATGGGATGAGTTTTTTTTAAAATTATTATTATTTTTTTTAGCCAGCTTTTTATCTTTTGAACTTTTCAGTAAAAATTAATTCTAAGAAGAAACAAATAAAAAGTAAAAAACTTCGACTTCTAGAGAAAGTCACACAGTGACGTAAAAGTAGAAATTTTCGTCATCACGCAGATATCGCCGACATACTCTAGAGATGACGTATTTCTTTCGCTCTGTCTCTCTCTGTCTCTCGCTACTGTCTCTGTCTGTCTCTCTGTCTCTCTGTCTGTCTGTCTGTCTGTCTCTCTCTCTATCTCTCTCTCTCTCTCTCTCTCTCTCTCTCTCTCTCACTCACACTCACACACACACACACACACACACACACACACACACACACACACACACACACACACACACACACACAAACGTGTGTACCAGGGCCGGATCTGGGGGATCCTAGGGGTTCCGGACGCCCCCCCCCCCCATCCAGACCCAAAATTGTTTAAAATGCTATAACAAAGTCCCTTTGTTATGGTGTTTGGCCCCCTCCACCCCCCCGACCCCCCCCCCCCCCTCCCCGGTGTGATTTTTTTCGGCGTTTCGACACACACACGCTAAATGCCTCCCCCCCCCCCCCGCCCTCCCCTCCCGTTGTTTGATTTTTCGGCCACTGGAAGAGGCCTTTTGTGTCAGGTTGAATGTCCGAAACAAAAAGTTGGAACCCCCCCCCCCCCACTCCCTGGAGGTAACTGATCCGCCCATGTGTACAGTAAAGTATAATGTCTCTAAAGTCAACCTCACTTCACACAATTATAGAAAAACTGAAACTGTACCGTGAAATTCAAGTTTTTGTCACCATTTTTCTTAATTCTAGAAGTCCTAAGTGAAACTCATATCACGTAAAATAAAAATTACGTCATGACAAGTGACTTTTTTCGAACCAATGACTCGTATGTACTGTATCCCTTATACGAGGTATGATCAGAAAATAATGATAGTTGGACCGCCATTTGTAAACTGCTTAAGTCACATAAACACAATGAACATCAAAACAAATGTCAACGAGCTGGTATCTTTAGACATACCGCTGAGTGACGTCATTGAAAAAGAGATGTGAACAGCTGTGGTTGAAAACAGTGGACTCTCCAAGATAATACATTTATTTCTACATTTTTAATAGAGCGAAACTTTAAGACAGCCATGTAAAAATAAAAAATAAAATAAAAAAAATAAATAAAAAATAAACCAACCTCAAAATTAATTTAAAAGTTGTTTTGCCTGGCACTGCTACAAGAGGATTGTGCAAGTTAACTTTGAAAAGAAGACTTTGATGGCAAGTAAGGTCTGTCAGCCGGGAACGACCATACATTGTATAGAAAAATGCGCATATATTTTATCTTGAGAAATATCTTGAACTTCCGATCGTTTTTTTTTAACAGTTTAAAGGATAGTGTTCAATGACTTTGACCTCCAAAACCTATCTGCAATATGGATACCCCAGTTCTTGACAAAGACTCAGATCTCGCTTTTGTTTCGCAAAAAGAGACTTCCTGTCCATTGTCTTCCCATAGGACTGCATTATGTACATACTGGTCTTGCGGCTTCAAGCTGTAAGAGTCCAGAACAACATGTCATGCCCAGCACACATAGGCAGTTTCTCACCAAACTGTTCGTACATTTCGTTTCTGAAATCCTTTTTCGTTCTACCATCCATATCCACAACCGTCCAAGGAACATTGAAATGTCTCAGCAAGAGACATAGATCCTCATGAGCCCCCGCAGTCGCGGGGGCTCATGAGAATCTATGTCTCTTGCAGCTGGATCGTGTTCAATTTTATTCTCTGCAGTGAAGCTTTAACAACCACAAAAATCCGTTAACCCTTCAGCTGTCAATACCGCTTTTTGTCCCGATGATTCTTGCTGGTATCATCGCGACAAAAAGCGCTAATGTCAGCCACAGGGTTAAAATCGACAGGAAGGACGCAGCATCCAGTGCATGACACTTTCCGTCCGATGTTTTAATGACATTTTAATAAAGAATTTGTAGTCCTTGCCTCTAATTTGCAGACGAAGATTGTGACCGCAAATCAGAGGCAATGATTATTTAGAATTTTCGATTCTCGTCCAGAAATGCAAAAGCACGATGCCTGATTTGAATTTCACTCAACAACTAACGTTGCAAAAATGTGTTTGATTTTAATCAGTTGTTAGAACTTCAGCACAACGTTGTGAATTGAAGTCGAAATGAAGTCAAAATCCTAACTCAACCGTTTGAAGCGGCTACTGACAAAAAATACTGAAAGTGAATCGAGGCAGAGAACCAGTTTACCAACCATTCTTTCTTTCTATCCACTCCCCATCTACACGCACACACACACACACACACACACACACACACACACACACACACACACACACACACACACACACACACACACACACACTTGACCCCGCCACCTCCTCCCCTTCCTATCCACAAACACATGTTGGTATGCGTGCAACATTGATTTGCCGGGTTTTCTAGCAAACCCGGCAAATCACTGTTGCACGCCTGCAAGTATGCGTACGTGCAGCAAACTCGGCCAATTAGACCTAACATTTTACTTTCAACAACTCCTCCTTACCCCCTCTCCCCTTGCCCCTCTCTCATGCACCCTGCGGCACCCATTCCAATCTTTATTCGTATTACACATCCAGCAGCCGCACCCTTACCCGCCTACCGCCTAAAATCCACTACACAAAGACTGCCGTCACAACGAGATTCAACCTACACTTCTTCATACTCCCTTACCCCCCCCCCCCTTTACCCCCTCCCTGCTTCCCCCCTTTTTATCCTTCCCCCTCACCCACCGACCCCCCCATCATCGACACTATCCAGCTCCACCAATATTACCCTTCCAACCGTTGTGTGCCATTATTTTGTTTCCTAGCAGTACAAAAAGAAGGAGAACGAAGGCTTTACTTCAGTTTTTATTTTATTTTCCTGTTATTTCACGTACATTTCCGCTGTTCATCTATCGCGGATGCAAGTACGATTTATGCGCCGTGTGTCCGTCTTTATTTGTGTGCGCCGGCATGTGTGTTGATCAGAGATTGGCTTAGACAGGAGGGAAATGGATCAGAAGGATAAGCTTAAAAACATGAACAACTCTGAATGTTCCTAAAAGAAAACGCAAGTGAGCTCCAAACAATACGGTAGACTTGAGATGAAATCCTCATCTTGTTATAGTTTTGGGAGGAATTGAGGAACGGAATTTTATTTCAAAAAAGAGATTTAGTTCTACGAGCTCTGCGGTTAAAAAAAATTGGATCGTATTGTTTGGGGGTTCTTTGTCCCATGTAAATCATTTTGTTTGCAGGAAAAACTTTGGCGATTGGCAGTAAATTACTTGAGAGCTTGCCGTGCCTTGCGTCGTGCAAACGCCGTTTCCATTCGTCAGGCAGGGTGCGAGGCATGACTGCTCTAAAGAAATGCACCAGTGGTTGTCTCCCTCTAGGTGGTCAGCAGCAGCGATTCGTGGGAGACAACCAGTGTGGCCAGTTGCATGAGCGAGCTTAGTCCTGCACCAGCCACTAAGCAAGGTGCGCATAAGCAGGACTAAGCTCGCTTATGCGACTGGTTTCAGGTATGACTGCTCTTAGGGACTGGCAGTTGGGTTTTAAGAACTGATGACGTAGGACTGAGGGGGCTCATGCGGATCTAGGCCTCTTGCATTCTGGTATTGCTCGTCGTGTTCCTTCATTGAAGGGATTAAAACATCTTTGTGACACAAAGTCTCATGACCGAAACTAGAAGAGTGGTCGCCTGCACACATGGAACCAAGTGTACCCACTGTTATTGAATTAATAAAAGATAAAATGATTTACCCATTCAGCCCTGACGCACTACAGCAGGGGATGGATCCATCATGATAATTCAAGGGTAGTGTCAGATTAGCTTGGCGCCTGCCAGGGCCAAGCTAATCTGGCACTACCCTTAAATTATCATGGTCGATACATCTCCTGCAACAGGTGAGTAGTCGTTAGATGACGCCTCCAAAATTTGGGAAATACGTGCGTCGGGCTGAATGAGTTAAAGGCATACTTTCTGTGCTTTTTTTTTTTTTTTAGGAAGGTTATCAAAGGTAGTCACATAAAAAGTCACTTTATCAGGTCCTGATTCGTCTGAGTGTTATCAAAGCAACACACAAAGAAAAGAACACACAAACTGGAAGCCATTGCTATTTTGTCTTTTATCTAGTCTAATTATTGTTTTGCATATTCTATTATTTGAAGCACGTCGTTACCTGGTGTGGTATCATAAGAAAAATTCTCTTTTAACCCATTTACCCCGACGCACCAAAGTAGGAGATGGATAATTCAAAGATAGTGCCAGATTTCTGTGAACTATAATGGTCGATTCATCTCCTGTAAATGGTACATTTCGTCAAGTGACACCTCTAAAATGTGGCCTTGGGGCTAAGTGGGTTATCCCATTAAACTCTTTCACACTGCAGCATAATATGGCTCGATCATGATAGTTTAAGGGTGGTGCCGGACTAGTTTGGCGCCTCAAGGCGCCAAGCTAGTCTGGCATCACCCTTGAACTGTCAAGCTCGTTCTTGTCTCCTGAACTTATATAGTCTTCAGAGGATAACATCTAGAAGCGACAAGCTATTCCAGCACCACCCTTGGACGATCATGTTATATCTTTTTTCTCTGAATAGTATAATATATTCCTCAATGGAAGACTCCTAGAGGCGACAAGCTATTTCAGCACCATCCTCTAACTATCATTGCGGTCTGTCCAATATAAAAGTAGTCCGCATAGAATTACTCCAAAACTGGAAGTAAACTGAGTAACTTCTACCGTAATCCTTCATGATTTAGTGAGGAATACCGACAACAACGACAAACTATTTTGGCACCACCCTCGAACTATCATTGCGGTCTATATTAAGGACTGCATAAATGTAATCCTCACATAATTACTCCAAAAATGAGTAATTCCCCAGTTCTCAATGTTTTGCGGAGGAATTACCAACAACGACAAAATAAAGCTCAAGAATTCACGCCTTCGGTGCTGGACAAAATACGAAAGCCATCCAACTTCAAGAGGGAAAGAACCTCATAAGTGCCCGCAAGTCGGGGACTCATGAGGTTCTTTGCCTCTTGCTGATTCTATTTATATCCATGTTCCATAGATTGGTAGGATTATTAGGTGTTGAATCCGCCCTGCTTTCAAAGACGTACTGGTGCACCCAGCGTCAGCGAAGCGGATACAATAACTCGTTCATCTTTTCCTCTCATCTACCTAAAATTTGTACTCTGACATAGCGTTATCGTGTAGTTCAGATTAGAACATTCTTTGCCGGTGTCTGCAGGATCGTCTTCTGACGTGGATTAGATCGTCCCATAAGTTCCGGCACCACAGAGAACAGGGGCGGATCCAGACACTTCTGAGGCGAGGAGATGTGTGTTTCTTCTATTTATTTACAGCAATCTACCCAAAAACACAAAGCTCTGGACAATATATCGTGGGAGTCAGGTGGCTCAGGGCGTTCGACTTTCGTCCTAAAGGTCGAGGGTTCTAATCCAGCTGGGGTCCCATTTTGTTCAAACCCTATTTTCCTCCATTAAATCCATAAACTGATTTGTTTTCAGATGTGTGTATTGTCCTATGAAGGCTACATTACATATTAGAAGACAGACCAGAATCTTTAGTCCCGTCTCGTCTCGTCTCGTCTCGTCCCGTTCCGTCCCGTCTTTTCGCGTATTATGTCATCTTTTCTTATACAGGAAAATTCTATATTCTTTTATTTTCTTTTTTAACTCAATGAAGGAAATTAGATTTCCGAAAAATCGGTATTCTTTTATTTCCTTTTTTAACTCGTGCAAGGCATCCAGCATCCAGAAGCTCCAGACAAATCATATGAAGCTATTGATGCGGGGCGCTTTGAATGAGTTGAGAGGGATGGGAGATGGAGAGTCCCTACCCTCCACGGTACGAAGTTCTTGCTTCTCCGCCAGATCCGCCTCTGTGGAGATACCTTACTCGCATGCCACGCGTACAACTTATTAACTTGGTTGAACAGTCCTTCGGCGAAGTCATCCACTGCAAAAGGCGTAGATCCTCACAAGCCCCTGCATTTGCAGCGGCTCGTGAGGATCTACGCCTTTTGCTGTTAACTATCAAACATTATTTACATCTGTTCTTTAGGCGGAGGAACCCTTGGATCGTAAACAACGTCGCTCTTTGTTGTGCTAATTACTTCTTGTCTTGTACGAAGGAAAGCGTGAGGCCTCATCTCCAACATCTCAGGATTAAAAAGAAAATGAAAAGACACATGTGAAGTGGAATGTAATTAATGTGCCAATAACAAAGGCAAGCGAGATATTGGCCTAATTGTAATTTTCTATGACATTCTTAAAAAGCCATTAAAGGATTTTTTTTTTTTAGTTTCGGTTTATTTTTCTTTCGTTCTTTTACTTTTTCAAGACAAAAAGTGTGTCGAGCTGTGGTTTTGGTCCTTACGGCTCCAGAGCGGTAAGATCCAAAATCACAGGCCAAGACACATGCAGGCCATATGCGTACAACGAACTGTAGGTTTATTTATTCAACGGATACTGACCTATCTTTCTGGAAGATTGCCTACGGGTATCCTTACGGGATTGACTTGTGTGTCCTTTACCTCTCGATAGGGGATCAAAACACAATCAACGCCCGGGAATTTGATCCGAAAATGGTCTGGTGCACTCAGCTCCGTCCATTATCCCTTTGCGTGTCGGTAGCGGTTTTAGTCGCGATGATTCCTACAGGAATCATCGCGACTAAAACCGCTACCGACACGCAAAGGGTTAAATGGAAAACCACGTAAACTACGGCGGAGCACAGTAATTCAAGGAGTCATTCTGGAGGGACGGGAGATAACACCCAGGCATGCGGTTTCTCGGGCCCCGATGGTACACGGTTTACTTGCTTCGATCATGGTCTGTTTGTCTGTCTGCGTGCTTTTCTCTTTCTTTCACTTTTGATAGTTCAAGGATGGTGTCAAAATAGCTCGGCGCCTGTATGCACCAAGCCATTCGGACACCACCCTTGATCTACCTAAGTCGATCTGTTCCCAAACCTGAGACACAGACCTCAAAGGATATATATATATAATATATATATATATATAAATTATATATATATATATATATATATATATATATATATATATATATATATATATATATATATATATATATATATATATATATATATATATATATATATAATTTCGTCCTCAGGATGTAAGGAGGGACATGGGATCTAAATGTTCGTCCGTCCAGCGCTGAGTGAGTTCCCTTGAAATGTATACTGTATCTATCAGAGTTTATCCTCCCTTATTTAGTTTGTGAGTAGCAGCTAAGTACTGACACATGAAATGAACAGATACCATTGGACCATCCTAGGACTTTGCGAAGTACAATGGAAGAACCTTGGGGAAACATCAACCCAGGAAAACCACAAACTGTACTACAGTGGCAGAGAAGACAAACACGAACAGGGTGTCGGATTTCTCGTCCACAAAGACATCGTGAACACCGTCATGAGTTGTCAGCCAGTCTCCAGTAGGCTTATCACCATACGCTTGAGGGCAACCCCATTTAATATCACCATTGTACAAGTTTATGCCCCAACAACAGACTATGGCGATGAGGAAATAGAAGACTTCTATGACCAACTGCAAGAAGTTCTGGACCAGACCCCCAAGAAAGACATTCTTGTGGTGCATGGAGACTGGAATGCCAAAATAGGAGAGGATGCTGCTAGGAACTGGAAAGGCACGTGCGGACGCTACTGCAATGCAGAGGCCAACGACAGAGGCTTAAGGCTCCTGGAATTTGCCAGTTCAAATGATCTAAAGCTGATGAACACGTTTGGCCCGCACAAAGCATCCAGAAGGTGGACATGGCACAGCCCGAACGGAGAGCACCATAACCAAATTGACTACATCATGGTGAAGAGACGCTTCCAAACCAGTGTGAACATTGCCAAGACAAGAAGTTTTCCAGGAGCAGACATTGGAAGTGACCATGACTTAGTGATGATGACCTTCCGACTCCGCCTAAAGAAGGTCAACAAGCAGGGTCCCACCAGAATCAAGTTTGACCTCGAGAAGCTGAAAGACCCAGAGGTAGCGGAAGCCTTTCAGGCAAAGATAGGAGGAAAATTCGCACCACTGCTACTTCTGGGTGCAGAAGACACGGACGTGGACACACTGGTTGACACATTTAACACTGTTGTAACCCAAACAGCCAGTGAGATCCTTGGCAAACACCGACAAGCAAAGAAACCTTGGGTTACAGCTGACATCTTTGTTCTATGTGACAAGCGTCGAGAATTAAAGAAAAAGAAATCAGAGGTAGAAGGAGCTAAACAATACAGGGAAATTAACCAGGATATCAAGAAAAGCATGAAAAAGGCAAAGAATAAGTGGATTGAAGATCAGTGTAAACACGTAGAAGAAAATCTGAACAAAAATAATAGCAAAAAAGCATAAAAGCTGGTGAAAGACCTGACCAGTGTAAAACAAGGACGCTCCTCGATCATTCAAGATAGTGAAGGGAACTGTCTTACGGAAGACCAAGACTTACTGAAGAGATGGACAGAGTACTGCTCAGATTTGTACAACCACCGAGCTGCAGGGGACCCAGGCATACTTGTCAGCCCACCCGTGACCAACAATGGCAACTATCCCATCCTCCGAGAAGAAGTAGAGGCTGCAGTGAAGTCGCTGAAAAAAGGGAAGGCAGCAGGAGCAGACAACATCCCTGCAGAGCTAGTCCAAGAAGGGGGAGAAGACACGATAAGCGCCTTACTAACAATCTGCAATAAAATCTGGCAGTCAGGGGATTGGCCCACACCATGGACCCAATCACTTATAATAACTCTCCCCAAAAAAGGCAACTTACATCAATGCCAGAACTATCGCACGATCAGTCTTATATCCCACCCAAGCAAAGTCATGTTAAAGATCCTATTGAACAGGCTGAAGCCACAGGCAGAGGAAATCATAGCTGAGGAACAGGCAGGCCCACACCATGGCGCAGCACAACTGAACAGATCTTCAACCTGAGAGTTCTATGTGAGAGATACCTCCAGCACCAGCAGGACCTCTATCATGTCTTTGTGGCTTTTAAGAAAGCGTTTGACAGGGTGTGGCATGCAGCCCTTTGGTCCACCATGAAGCTATACAACATCAATGCCAACCTGATCAAAGTCATAGCAAACCTTTACAACAAGGCCACTAGCGCAGTCTGCTTCAACGGCAAAATAGGAAACTGATTTAGGACTACAGTTGGAGTCAGACAAGGCTGCTTGCTCTCACCTACTCTTTTCAACATCTTCCTGGAAAGAATCATGACGGACGCTCTGAAAGATCATGAAGCAACTGTCAGTATTGGAGGCAGAACAATCACGAACGTGCGCTTTGCGGACGACATTGATGGCCTTGCAGGAGCAGAGAAGGAGCTAGCTCAGCTGGTGGAAAAGCTGGATAGTACAGCCATTGCATATGGGATGGAAATCAGTGCAGAGAAGACCAAACTGATGACCAATAACGCCAGTGGCATTGGCACTGAAATCATGGTTGGAGGCCAAAAACTGGAAACAGTTAAGAAATTCAAATACTTAGGAGCCATTGTGACAGATGAGGGATCAAAACCAGAAATACTGTCCAGGATTGCGCAGACAACAGCACTGACAAGATTGAAGACCATATGGAAGGACAGAAACATCACACTCTGCTCCAAGATCAGACTGATGCGCTCCTTAGTCATCTCAGTGTTCTTGTATGCCTGCGAGTCATGGACCCTCACAGCAGACCTTGAAAGGAGGATACAAGCCACTAAAATGAGATGTTTTCGAAGGCTGCTTGGCATCTCATACAGAGATAACATCACAAACGAGGAAGTGGGAAGCAGAATCAGGCAAGCCATCGGGCTCTATGAAGACTTATTAGCCATTGTGAGAAAACGCAAACTGAAGTGGTATGGGCATGTCACGCGTTCAGCAGGGCTTGCCAAAACAATCCTGCAAGGCACTGTGCAAGGAGGACGAAGGAGAGGAAAACAGAGGAAAAGATGGGAGGACAATATCTCAGAGTGGACAGGACTGAAGCTGGGCGATACGCTGAGAATGGCAGAGAACAGAGAAGATTGGAGGGAGCTGGTTGCCAAGTCATCAGTGGTGCCCCAACGGTCGGCAAGACTACGGGATATAGATAGATAGATAGATAGATAGATAGATAGATAGATAGATAGATAGATAGATAGATAGATAGATAGATAGATAGATAGATAGATAGATAGATAGATAGATAGATAGATAGATAGATAGATAGATAGATAGATAGATAGATAGATAGATAGATAGATAGATAGATAGATAGATAGATAGATAGATAGATAGAGTAGCAGCGTATTCGTCCTAACCCTTGCGAAATGACGGAAGATCTACGACCGTATTAATAAAATAACTTGGACTTACCAGAATTAATTCATTTTTAATCCTTAACCCACCCCCTCCGCCATTTATCTTCATGTTGCTAGAGGCATCTATATTTGTGAGTCCTTACGGCAAACAAGAGCCATCCACTATTAATGTGCAAGGGGCATATATTATCATGCATTGCTGCATGGACTCATGATAATATACGCTTCCTGCTAGTCCCATTTTACGACCGCTGATCGAGGAAAACATCACAATTGGGGTAAGGGGTCTTAGTGCTAGCAGTAATTTCATGATGTTCGTTCAAGGTCTTGTTGACCCCATTGATGTCCTCCGATCGAAGAGCTCACAAAGGCAGCCAAAGACTAAGTACAACCCAGGATCAGTAACTGACTGACTAAGTCCGATTTACTGTCCCCTCGAGATAACCCAGGATAAGGTGACCATACCACGAGTAGTATCTGTCGCGCTTTGATCCGAAATCTTTAAGTCAGTAAGTAGATTATGCCATTTGCAGATGAGATTGGAGACTAAGCTAGCGACTGAATCCTGCGGCGGTCGGACAGATTAGAACTGCCACGGTCTCTCATCGGGGGCACATACCCAGTGCGCAAAAGCCATCGGGCCGACGTCAGCCGCCATTGGCCCGCGCACGCCGTGCGCGGGCCAACAGCGGCCGACGTCGGCTCGATGGCCTTTTGCACGTTGGATACTACGTTCATTGAATCATTGAATGTCTTAGATATATATATATGTGTGTGTGTGTGTGTGTGTGTATGTGTGTGTGTGTGTGTGTGTGTGTGTGTGTGTGTGTGTGTGTGTGTGTGGGGAGGGGAGGAGGGGGGAGGGGGGCGAGGTAAGAGATTGAGGTAGGGGAGTGATTGGGGGTTGTGTTGGGTTTCATATTAAAAGAAATTCCCTCATATAAATAGATTGACAGTGAAAATGGGAGGTCTGAAAGCTCTCAAGAGCGACAAAGTATGAGAATAAGCCACAAAAAAAAAAAAAAAAAAAAAAAAAAAAAATACCCACTGTACCAGTCGAATAGTACTCCGTATCTAGCTAATAGATTTTAGAGATACACGACACGCACTCACGCACAGACCATATACACCACGCACACACACACACACACACACACACACACACACACACACACACACACACACACACACACACACACACACACTCGCGCACACAAGTAAGCACGCACACACGCAGTCGCACGCACGCACACACACATACACGCGCATGCACGAAAACACACGCACGCACACACACACACACACGCGCACACACGCACACACACACAACATACACACTCTCTGTCTCTTTGTGACATATCCCCCTCCCCCATTTCACGTTCCCGTACCCCAACATAAGCCCCTCTTCCTACCCCCCCCCCCCCCCCCCGCCCCACCCACCCACCGACAAACAGACACAGACACAGCACAGCCACACATACCTAGCCACAATTACTGCAATTTCGCTAAATACCATACATCCTTAACCCCTCGACTGCCGAGAAAACGTCAACACGATCTAACTGCAAGAGACATAGATCCTCATGAGCCCCCGGCAACTGCTGACACCACTCTTGCTGACACCACTTTCAATCCACGTTCCTGGGGCTCCTTGACGTTGAATTAATGAAGAACGCAGAAACGCAATTTTCGTCAACCGACAATGAACGATTCTTAAACCCATATCATACTGAGGCTAAATGCTTCAGATTTGTACACTGCTATATGCAAGTTACATTATACTACTTACAGATAGGGATATAATAATAATAATAATAATAATAATAATAATAATAATAATAATAATAATAATAATAATACATAGTTCTTGTATAGCGCTGTTTTCCAGGAAAACACTGGACTCACTGCGCATGCACACCCTCTCTCTCAGACACACGCACGATTATACACTACTTTAAACCACCCCATCTCTTCCCAACACTACACGTTCACATAACAGATATACACCAATGTCTTTAGTTCAAGGGTGGTGCCAGAATAGCTTGGCGCCTAGAGGCGCCAAGCTACTCTGGCACCACCCTTGAACTATTTTACTTATTTTGACACACTGGTGTATTCCGAGTGATAAGGGTTAACACCGCGACGTTACTGGCATTCTCCCAGTTCCCATGAAGCGTGCAGACATGCAGTTCTAGAGCCAAAACGCGCATTCTTTATATTTCTCTGCTGATGATTGCGTGAAAGTGGCGGGAGGTGGATCGATCACTCTGCAACTTATTCGAGACACACTGCATCCGGTGGACGCAGATTTTTTTTGTTGAAATCTTCGCTGATTCAACGACAAAAGAGCTAAAACGTCCGAGCTAGGTACACAGATTGTCATTGACGTCATGCTTAACGTCCGACGCAACAGGCTTCTCAGGACGTGCCTGCATGCTGTGAAAAAACTAACAGACATTGATGTAGTCGCAGCGGTCAATACATTAATAACCTAACACATGGGCCTAATAAGCAGCCATTAGCAACACACTCCAATTCAGAGCTCAGCAGCGCAGACAGTAGGGAGTTTTAAAAGGCAATACAGTGAATGGCCTCGGGTAGACGAACACATGCCCAGAAAGAGAAAAACTCCCGTGGGGCTGACCCTGGAACTAAAAGTCCTACCCCCCAGTCCCCAGGCAGACCGGTGGGTGCGGTACAGTGGTGTCAGCAAGGTTAGTCTTCTGAGCCCCACAATGCTCCATTGGGTCGAAGTTTCAACTGGGTTGTTTTTCGAAGACAACACTACAATTCGGGAGACAAGACTGGCCATACTGATTCAAAGGTGGGGCTAGAACAGCTTGGCGCCTGAAGGCGCCAAGCTATTCTAGCACCACATTTGAACTGTCATGATTTACCTGGATTTGCGTAAGTGTCAGCATGCGTAATCGCCAAGC
>BTPG01000005.1:118876506-118959006 GCA_036245525.1 Semisulcospira habei
AGATGAAGATTGTTCTCTACACATAGTGCGTGTTCACTTCTGTTGTTTTCAGTTAGACGGTCGGACATTAGACACACTTCATAGGACGAATGACCTGGTATGATTTTTTTTTTCAAAAGACAGTTACGTCATGGAACGAATAGACTCACTGTCTCTGTCTCTTTACGTCTCTGTCTCTGTCTGTCTCTGTGTCTGTCTCTGTGTCTGTCTGTCTGTCTGTCTCAAATCAGATCAAATCTAAATGAAACCCTTGACTATCGCACTGCGCTCCTAGGAGGTATACTTTTATTACACGAACAACTCATGCACATTTAACTCATTCGAGACGTGCTTCCTCCGGCTACGCGGCTTATGCTTATGCCTCAAATGAGCTAACAAGTGCATTCTCGTGCACAGAATAGTTCACAAAGAAGCACCTGCCTATCCATACATCCTATTTGCTGCTCATGTCAATATACACATCTTGCAGATGGATCTGGCCGGATGAATCTGCGGAATGTTTGAAATTCGTGCAATGTATGACCTTTTGATTTACAGATAACCTCTATTTAGGGATAATCTCGGTTTTTTTCCCTAGCCCATCAGTTAACGGAGAACAGGTGATCGTAGCGAGTGCGTGTAGTGTGAGTTAAGGCTTGAGAGAGGAAGGGGGGGGGGGGGCTTGTGGGAGGGGAAGGGGCTGAGAGAGAAACACAACACACAGGGTCACAAACGAACATCACTTGACATTTGGTAGCAGGTGGCTCAGATTCTTCAAAACATTATCCCTTTCGCTGTTGGTAGCGTTTTTGTCTACCGTATTGTAAATACGGTAGACTTTAGGACGGACCTGGTCGGAGCGTGTTCCGTAGAATGCAAAGGACATAACAGGGGGGCGGGGCTCATGGTCTGGCAAAGAATTAACAAGATAAAAATGACGTTACGTCTAGCCACTCTAACCTTGCTGCTGAACGTCGATTTGGCGCGAAGCGCCGTATGTGCGTATGTGTGTGTGTGTGTCTGTGTGTGTGTGTGTGTGTGTGTGTGTGTGTGTGTGTGTGTGTGTGTGTGTGTGTGTGCGTATGCATGTAAACACGAGAATCTCCGATATCACTGTACGCACAAACTTGAAACTTGTCAAAATACTTTATGAAGTAGGTGGCTAAGAGAGCCTCTGAGCATATTGTAATGAGCATATTGTAATTGGATGTCTCATTGAAGGCATGAAAGACCGTTTATAGAGCGTCGGTTGACCCAGATTAGAGTCCTCAGTTTTGATTATATGTACTTGAAATTTTGGTTACGGCTAATTTGTATAAATTCGTTAACCAGCTTTGTACCTCTTCAACTTTTTCGAAAATAAAAGTTTAATGCGGAAAAAATGTCAAAAGTAAGACTCCTTGATTTCATCAGAAGAATCAAACAGTGACGGTGACGTAAAAGCACCAAACGCGTCAGTGTTTTATACAATGTTTCTAATTGAAGCGAATCACCAGCACTTCAGTGTTTTTCATGTGTATGAGCTGGCGCAACTATGTTCTCCTTCATTTATTTTTGTATGATATTTGCGAACGTATTGTGGAAAAGATGGAATATACATGCAAGCTCATACAGAAAAGGCTTCGTGGGCGTGGGCCATTCCACCTTATTCTTCTCAAATGGCTGTGGCTACGCCAGCTCACAAAACGTATAACCGGTAGGAAGCGCCGTGTGTATGCCGTCTGTGTTTGTGTGTGCCATTCTGCCGTTTGTGTTTGTGTGTGCCATTGCGGTGCGGATCAGGCGAGCGGAGGGGATGAAAGGGAGATACTGAATGAGTTCGTAATCCAGCGTGCCTTCCGGATGAGTGACATGAAATATCAAATTCGTCATAGTGTACACGGCGTCGTGAGGCCAGCGATGCCATGACGTGAAGCTTATAGTGACGTCATTTTGCTGCTCGTGCTATTCTTCGTCTTCAGAATTCCTGTCGCTACTCCAGCGCACAGAGCGTACTAATGGCGGGAAGCGCCGTGTCAGTGTCCGTCTTTATTTGTGTGCGCCTGCGTGGGTGTTGATCACAGGTTGGCTTAAAGAGGAGGGAAATGGATCAGAAGGATAAGCTTAAAAATATGAACAACTCTGAATGTTCCTAAAAGAAATACGCACTTGAGCTCCAATCAGTACGGTAGACTTTGGGAAGAAATCCTCATCTTGTTTTTTTTTCTGCCGCGGTGATTCCTACCGTCAAAAAAGCGCTACCGACAACCAAAGGGTTAAAATCCAAAATGATTAGACCTTGCCCCGGCCATTTTCCCACATTTTGTATGCGAAATATGTTAAATGGCTTCATCTACCACCTTACTTACTGTGTGACTCTGTGTGTGTGTGTGTGTGTGTGTGTGTGTGTGTGCGCGCGCGCGCGTGCGTGCATGCTGTGTGTGTGTGTATGTGTGTGTGTGTCGGCGTGAGAGAGAGAGAGAGAGAGAGAGAGAGAGAGAGAGAGAGAGAGAGAGAGAGAGAGAGAGAGAGAGAGAGAGAGGGGTGGGGGGTGGGGAGAGAGAGATAGCACCTGCATACATATTTGCCCTTGCTGTATGAACTTTAATGTACTTAATGATTTTTTGTTTATTGCTTTACTTTGCATTTTTACTCATTCTATATTTTTGTGCGTACGCGTATGCGGGTAGGTATGTCTGGAGTGCGTGTCCGAGAGCGTGTGTTTGTTTTTGTGCGTATGTGCCTGAGTGCGTGCGTGTGTAAGTGTGTGTGTGTGTGAGAGAGAGAGTGTTCGTGCGTGTGTGCATGCGTACTGAATTGCGGTGTACATGAGTGTGTGTGTGTCAGTGTGTGTGTGTGTTTGTGTGTGTGTGTGTGTGTGTGTGTGTGTGTGTGTGTGTGTGTGTGCGTGCGTGCATGCGCGAGTTGTGATGTGCATGCGTGCGTACCTGAATGCGTGTGTGGGTATGTGTGTGTGTATGTGCGTGGTGCGTGCGTGCGTGAGCGAATGCATGCATGCAGCAGTGTGTGGTATGTGTATGTTTACATGTCTATGTCACTTATGTAGTAGATGTAGCAACGGCAAGTTTGAAAACTGGTCCTGTTACCAATAACTTCTACCGTTGGAAAATAAAGGTTCATTGTTCATTGTTCATTGTTCATCATCTCGCACTGGCAGTCCGACAGTTTGTCAGTCCCTTATTTTTTCATCGATATAAAAAGGCATAGATTCTCATGAAACCCTGCAGAAGCAGGGGCTCATGAGAACCTATGCCTCTTTTCAGCAGATATTGGCTACATTTTTGTCATTTGTCCGTAGTATGACACTGACGGTTACATTTTCGTCATTTGTCCGTAGCATGACACCGACGGACACTGACTGAGTATGCGTCTATACGCAAAAGATCCTAATAGTATAAGTCCTAGGAACAATTGGAGCCCATTTTGGTCTGCAAGAGGCGTGGATTTTCGTGAAACCCTGCAGTCGCTGGGGCTGATGAGAATTCACTCCTCTTGTAAATGAAAACAAATGGCTAATGAAACTTACTGGGGGAACACCCCCCCCCCCCCACCCCTCCACAAAAAACCCAATAGTTATAATATTCTAACATGTGCATTTCGTTTGTAAGTTTAGACGGAAATGATTGGCACTGATTTGTTAGTCAAGTCACCAGGCTGGAATATGCGAACGCCATCGATACCCAGTGAACAAAATACCCTCGGGCCGAAGTCGGCCGCAGTGGGCCCGCGCACAGTCGTGCGCGGGCCCACTGCGGCCGACTTCAGCCCGAGGGTATAAGATGCGCATACGCCACCACGCTGTGAAAGATTATGCTTTTGGCGTCATATTATCCATGGTTCGTTAGAACGTGCGTTGGACCAGACATGCAATGCAGTCCTACCGACGTCAAAGACAACGATCGTGCGATATATTTTTTATTATTATTTAAAAAAACAAAAACCAACTGCATCGTGCTGAACTCATCCACATCAAAGTGCCGCATGCGGGCAGTGTTCATCGGCAGTGGCGCGATATCGAAAGGAACTCTGGGAAGACTTATGATAGGTGGGATGGCCCGGAGCGCGTATGGGCATTTACGAGAGCAGATCGAGATACCATATTGACCTAGCTGAACTGTCCTGTACTGAACAGCGAATCTGCAACCATTTCATAAACGCCTGTCCCAAAACGATGGTAGCGAAGGGGGTTAACTCATTCCAGACATGCCGCGTCCGGATACGCAGCATTAAGTCGCATATCCAGATGCGGCACTTCTCGAATGTTTTAACCCCTTCATTACCAATGGAAGCAGATTGTGTTTCTGAAATTTTTGTTAATTTAACGTCAAAGAGCGCCAGGCCAGCCGTTCAAAGAACATTGATACAAAGTGGTGTCCGCAGAGACATAGATCCTCACGAGGCCACGCGAATGCGGGGGCTCGTAAAGATCTATGTCTCTTGCAGTTAGATAGCATTCACTTTTTCACAGTGAATGTGTTAAGACCATAACACGCATACATTAACCCCCTTCGCGCATGAAGCAAGAAGAACATCATCGTCGCACTTTCACCAATCAAGATCCAAATCAGCGAACCTTCGATCGCACCAACCTTTTTGCTACCCCTACAGGCCAAGCAGAATTTCCCAAACCTAGAGAAGTTCTAGAGGTGCAATGCTGTTTAATGAACTCATTTAATATCTTCCTTTTATCTAGTTATATGTAACATAGCTCCATTTCAAAGTCTACCGTATTTTCAATACGGTAGACATAAACACCCTTTGTAATAACAAAACTGGTTTCATTTCGATCCATCTCAGCCAGGTGAAAGTAAATGCAGCCAGTCCATTTTTTGTGATAAGCGAGATTTCCATTACAATACAATGAAAATCTCGCTTTTCGCAAAACTGGACTTGCAATCACAGGGCATTCATCTGCCATGATACGGCAAAAGCTAGTATGTCCACTTGTGAGAAAAGCGAAATTTCCATTACAATACAATACAAATCTCGCTTTTCACTGACATTGACGCTGTCTTTTCCTCTTCCCAGGGCGTATATTTCTTGCCCGTAACGTGTTACGGCTAAAATGGGAGAAAACCTTTGCGTGATAAGAGACCAAATGTTTTGCCAGTTAGCCTCGCGGTGTCGCACTGTACACTTTAGAGTTGTCGTTGCGAAGTGATCAATTTGCAACCAAATTGCGCGAGTTTTATTCCCAATTCCCAAGTTCTTTATTCATCCTCCTTTTGCCATGGTGCGTGTCTATTATGAAAAATGCGAGGAGGAAACAAGGTTCACACTCGCTGACGCTCGATCAATTATCAAACTTTTCGTACTTTTGTACTTCTTTTCAGTTCCTCATCCTCTTTCCGTTAAGCAAAAGGTCCTCAGGCCGATGTCGGTCGCAGTGGGCCCGCGCACGGCCGTGCGCGGGCCTACTGCGGCCGATGTCGGCCTGAGGACCTTTGCTTTCTGGGTCCTCACCCCCTTCCTCCTCCTCCTCCCTCCCCGCCCCCCCCCCCACCCCTGCCCCACTCAGCTGCGTCCCAATCAGCTTGCTTATGCACCTAGTTATCCCTTACCTTCCCTTCGTCGTTCTTTCTCAACTTAGACGTCACCGAATTTTAAGTGTCGAATTATAAAAATCAGTTCCGTCGTTCAGGAACACTTTGCGGATCCTCAACGTGACAAAGTCTTTATTTTATTTTTTTACTGTTCTTCTGCTACGCCTTTGTCCACTTCATGACTGATAGATATAAAACTTTCGCTTGACTGGTTTGCCTAGGTGATGAATTGGCCATGACACCCTGGCAAACCACCTCAGCTGGTGGGCTAAACCACGTGAGGGGGTGGTGTTCACATTGCACCACTAGGCGGATGAGCTGTTTCTGACAGCCAACGGCTAGAGGACGGAGGAGATCAGGTTGGATCCAACGGCCAAATGTGGGGGAGTAAACCCTTCAAATCAGGAGTGGAGCCCCGAAGGCAGACAGCTGCCTGTATTCACGCACTGTTCTGGCAGCTCCTGCAGCCAAACTGATGCCAAACGTACTGCTTTGCATTCCTTTGGATACATCAGCGAGGCCGAGAGGGGGATCTTGACGACTGGGCATCCCAGGATCTCCATACACTTCGCCCAGGCTTGCGCACTGGAGAGGTCACTCCATTGACTGACCCAGCAAGCGCATACTCCATTGTCTTCCGAGACAGGATGCCGAACAATTTACAGTGAACCAGACCAGTAATCAGGAACTGTGGCCGGGAAGACTGGTGGGTGGGGCGGAGCACGCTAGGGCCTTTCCGTGTGTGAAAATCCCTTCTTGAATGTACCGACCTGAACTGAACTGAACAGAAATGAGCCGTACTTGAACACAAATTTAATTACTTTGGACTTTTTGAATTTCGATTGCTTTGACCTCTTTTGATTGCTTTGGCCTATTTTTTTGTCTACCGTATTAAAAAAAAATACGGTAGACTTTGAAATGGGGCTGGTCGGAGCTCATTCCGGAACATGCACATGACGTTTTGGGCGTGCGGCTGTCGGGTACGGTTAGGTCAATTGTGATCTGTATGCCCTAGATGTGAAAATCAGACAATTTTCTGACCCACTTTTTCAGAGTCATTTGTAAAACACCTAACATAACTTTAATTTTTCTTTTACGAAAAAAAACAACTATCTTCTCATTAATACCGCATGAATTTTCATAAATAGTGTTTGCGTAAGCCTGCTGTTTGTCCCGGCCATGGGGTGGGATTAGGTCAACATTGTGATTTGTAAGTCCTAGGCGTGAAAATCAGAAAGATAATTTTGAAGTTGATACTCTGGTACGTCAAATGTTAGTACTGCGATGAGTGAGGTATAACATCGAGTCGTCACGATGAACACGGCGTCGTGGGACTAATGATGCCATGACGTGAAGCTTGAAGTGACGCCGTCTTTATTTCTGTGTGCCAGTGTGTGTGGATCAGAGGATGAGTAGAGTAGAAGGAGATGGATTCCTTTCGCTACATGAGCCCACAGAGCGTACTAATGGCGGGAAGCGCCGTGTGTCCGTCTTAATTTGTGTGCGCCGACGTGTGTGTTGATCAGAGGTTGGCTTAGAGAGGATGGAAATGGATCAGCATAACAAGCCTAAAAATATGAACATCTCTGAATGTTCCTAAAAGATAAACGCATGTGATCTCCAAACATACGGTAAACTTTGGGATGAAATCCTCATCTTGTTTCTTGTTTGTCTGGTCTACTGTGATGATAAGAATCTAACGATGATATCCTAGTGCGCGTCAGTCAGGAAGGTAATAGGGAGACTTAGAAGACAAACGAAGTGCGTTTCGGTTAGCCCGTTTCGTTATTGACGTCTCCAGACTGTGTGTACTTCTTTACGAACTCGTACGACTTCGGTCGTAAATCTTCGTCAGATCGCCAGTTCAGTTCACGAAACGACTTTTGCAGGTCGATTATGTCTAACAATCCTTGATATGACACCATATCGTGTAAGATTTAACTCTTTCTACCCCAGACACTCCACAGCAAGATAAGGGTCGACCATGATAGTTCAAGGGTGATGCCAGAATAGCTTGGCGCCTATGGGCGCCAAGCTATTCTGGCATCACCCTTGAACTATCATGGTCGATCTGTGTCCTGCACTGCAATGCGGTCTTCAGAGGACAACGGCGAAATTTGGGGATTTCGGTCTTGGGGTAGAATGAGTTAAGCGCGTAGGTCATTTTAGAAATGGACCCTGTCAACAATTATCGCTAAAGTACCACTAAAATATGTTTTTATGTTAGTTTTCTGAACCCCACTTTCATCAGCTCTCGCTGCGAGGCCTACAAGATGGCGGTCGTCGCTTCGAGCCGGCTTCGTCGAGTCACTTTGTCTGTCGCTGTTTACGCACCCAACACATACATTTATTTGGAATGACTGCTAATACACTTCTATTGTGTAATCGAAGGCTCACATGACTTATTTGTTTAATGCTTTTTCGTCAGTGGACAGAAATCGAGAACGATTCCCGATGTATCGATACCGCCGAAGAGTTACCTTCCTTTCACCAACGAAACATTATTCGCTAGCCATCTAAGTTGCATCAGCGGTTCGAGTAGCCGGTTTCGTATCGTAGGACCGAAACGAAACGAAGATGATTGGTTATTCTAAGTATCCCTAATGATAACAGACTTGAGTTCTCTCCAAAATGCCGGCGGCATCCATAGTATCGACTTTCCAATTACAAAGACCTGACTGCCCTGGGATGAATCATTTTAGAAACGCACTCGACTTACATTTATTATTCATTTATGGTTACTGTGCTCACAGGCTAATCTCTTCCACGGAAACTTGCTCTCACAAAACTATATATGTATAAAACCTCAGCGAAAGAGGCCAGTCTAACACCACAAGAGAGATCTCTTGACCCCCTCGTGCATGCAGCCACCGATACTGTCAACAGTAGAACCGCAGCAAGGGGCTGCGTGCACAATGGGGTTAAATTAGCCGTGACACGGTTCCTTCCCCTGTGACACCGTTTTCTCCCTTGGGTACTGACGGCGGCCAGACGGTTTGATAATTTCTGCGACAGAAAACGATTCTACTTGTGACCCACTTAATGGACGTATTCACCCTTGACAACCGAACATCCATTAATTAAACCCATTGACTTGCCGAGAAAAAGCAACACGATCCACCTGCAAGAGACATAGATCCTCATGAGGCCCCCGCTCCTCTTAAAGACACCACTTTGTATCTATATTCCTCGGCGGGCTGGGGCTCTTTGGTTTCAGAAACACAGTCTGCGTCCACTGGCGGCGAAGGGAGCTTAGTTAGACGAAGTACGAGTTACGCCTCTTTCCGACCTAACGTTTAGAAGAAACTACCAAGTAAGAAGGAAAAAGTAATGTCAGGGGAGAGAATTGTGCATCATCGGCCTATGATCAAAGATCTGGTTTGGTCAAAGCGCAAAAAAGGATAGGAAAAAGGGGAGCGCTCAGTAAGTGACTGGAAGCAATGAATGTAGATCCCCCCCTCCCCCCCCCCCCCCCGAGAAAGTGGTGTCAGCAAGAGGCATAGATCCTCATAAGCCCCCGCGATTGTGGAGGCTCATGCGGAGGCTCATGCGGAGGCTCATGCGGATCTATACCTCTTGCAGATGGGTGTTCTTCAAAATGTCCCTACAAGCTGCAGAAGGGGGCGTACCACATATTCACTGCCGATTCCCAGCCCTTTGGTGCACGGAAATTTAGATCTAGATCCCCCAAGGGGGTGGGGTGGGTGTATGGGGGAGAGGGGGGGGGGGGGATATTGCCGATGTGGACAGCTGTTTCGGTCTTTGCTTCCAGTCACCACGTAGCGCTCCCCTCTTTTTTGTGTGCTTTGACTAAACTATATCTATGATAATTGTTTGATAATGCCCAATTCTCTTCCCTGACAGTACTTTCCCTACTTACTTAGTAGATTCTTCTAAATTAAAGCACTGGCAGTCAACCTTTCGGTCTCGTTTATGACCTAACATTTGTTTGAGTTTCATAAGCTGAAGTTAGAATTTACATATAAAACGTTATAGCCGTTAGCACTTTCTTACATCCCAAAATTGCTAAGTCCAAACACCATTGAGTCGCGTGTGTATATAGGTGTTTGTCCCAGGAATAATGCATGCCATTTTCAAAAGGAAGTCTTTCGCTATAGATGAATAGGTGCTGTTTTTGCATTGACTGTTTTGCATACTGGCGCATGCTAAACTCAAGGGGTACAACCGGGCAGATTATTTCGAACGTGTCTGCACGTACATAACATCGTGGCGAATCATGGATCTCTGCTTCGGGACAAAGGACATTTGTTTCCCATGGCTTACAAGAATATGAACGCTCAAGCATTACTTTGTTTTGATTTGGTGTTTAGATATATCCGTAGCTGTGACTGAGCCAATTTTGGGTTGTACTTTTTGGGTGAATAACTACTACTACTGCTACTACTACTACTACTACTACTATTACTACTACTACCCAATGCGCAAAAGGCCATCGGGCCGACGTCGTCCCGATCGCCTTGTGCGCATTGAGTACCGCTGCGGCTGCTACTACTAAAAGAGCAGAAACGTCTTTCAGTTCACGACATTCTAACTTCATAATTGAAGTCAGCCATTTTGTCCAGCATTATTTTAAGACAAACTAAGAACATTTAACAAGGAGATCTATATTGTGATCCATTACCCTTTACTGTCTGAAGTAGGTCGCTTAAGCTTCAAAATCACACAAACTGACGCGCATATTGATTCACTGCTAAATCACCCCCTTGATTACAACTGACGATACTGTTCGGCGGATATGACGCGTATTCTCATTTCCGCCTAACGCTATCGTCTGTAGCATTGAAAGGGTTAATCTGCAGTGGTTGGCGCTGGAAGTGAAACTGAAACAGTACGATAATGGCATATAATAAATGTTGCACTCACCGACACACGAAACATACATAGAACTTATGAAATAAAAGTCGTGTAAAAACGACCGCAAAAGTGAGAGAGCGACAAGCAGGACAAGATTAACAGGAACGCCCGCGTTGCAAATTGCTTCAATCACCGCGCAAAATGTCCAGCCATTCAGGAAACGCGCCGTTAAAGAATAATGATTTCGCGAAGTAATGACATCGCAAGATACATCGATTGACTTTTCAGTCTCTCGTCCGCCCCTTCCAATGGGCAAGAGGCATAGACTCTCATGAGCCCGTGCAGGTGCAACGTCACGTGAGAATCTATGCTTCATGCTGGGCTGGATTTCCCCATTTATATCCACACATTGACGAGGTCACGTGTGTTTGTTTAAGAGGTGACTGTTTTCTGCGGTTTTCAATTAAAAGTACACCGCGGAAACATAAAAGAGAAAATGGCTAGAGATTCAGTTTTTCATTTTCTCTCCTGATTAGATTCAGAATAAAAAATAATATGAAAGTAAGAAACTTACCGCAAATAAGCGAAAAGAAAACAGGCCATGCAACAGTGCTCAGCGCATTTAAATTAAAGATGAGGAGAAAGTTTAAGCGGAAAGATTTCACCAGTGCACGATGTACAAAGGAAAAAACAGACATACAAAATTATTTGCGCAATTCTAGTCCAAGGTCATGCTTACCCTTTCACTGCCAGTGGATGCAGATTCTGTTTCGGAAATCATTGCAAGTTCAACCTCGAAGATCCCCAGCCACCGAAGGAGCGTGGATACAAAGTGGTTTCTCTTCGCAAATGGGGGCTCATGAGGATCTATACCTCTTGTAGTTGGGTGATGTTCATTTTTTTCTCGGCAGTAAAGGGTTAACACAACAACAACAACAACAACAACAGCAAGACGCGAACACGCAAATACATATATGCGTGCACGTGCCTAAATATTTACCTTGTTACAATGAGCACAAAATTAACTCATTGTGCCCGAGGTACCAAATACCGACATTTTGGAGTTATCCTCTGAGGACCGCATTACAATTCAGGAGACATATCGACCATGATAGATCAGGGGTGGTGGCAGAATAGCTTGGCGGCTTTAGGCGCCAAGCTATTCTGCCACCACCCTTGAACTATCATGGTAGGGCCATATCTTGCTGTGGTGTGTCGCGGACAGAATGAGTAAACCTTCGTGCCTTCCCAACACCACCATGACTGTCCTATGTCGGATACACAACTTCACTTCTCACTCTGTCAAAAGATCCATATCGCAGAGCCCATAAATATGCAATAGGACAATAAAAGCCAGAAATCCCGTTACCTATCCACACCCATCCCTACTGCTTTCAATCTGTTAGATCCCAACCATTTCCACGCCCCAAGCTTCAAAACAAAATAGTTCCGGTCTCTAAAATCTGCATATTATTGGGATCTTCACTGCTAGTCGTCTTCTGCACGTGTTAAAAACTCGGATGGACTATCATTTCATTTTTACAAAGAGGAATAATGTCTAAGCAATCATCCAATCAAACAGCTCACAGCTGCGGCCATTTGCAAGCGGAAACGAGACTTCCTGTGTCTTGACTAAGCTTGGGGCGTGGAAATGGTTGGGGTGTAACAAAATCTAATAAATTTTCACATCTCTATCAGTTTCGTAAGAAACTGACAAATACAAAACAAAACAAAACAAAACAAAACACAGAACAGAACAGAACAGAACAAAACAAAACAAAATAAAACAAAACAAAACAAAAAACAATACATTACAAAACAAAACAAAACAAAACAGAGTTATATGTGCAATACTAGCCTATGATCCACACCGGCCCTTGTAAATCGGGCACAGAATTACACATCGCCATCATTATCATAAAAAATACTGTAAACCCCCCGCATAAACATGCAATAGCGCCAAAAGTATATGCTTTTACGGTGCAGTTATAAATTTGCGCCTGGCGTATTAATGGCGTCGCAATTCAATATGATCTAATATCTGTCACCTTTCGAGTAAAGATTACCACAATCCAGCTGCAAGTGACATAGATCCTCATGAGAGTCCCCGCAGTAGCGGGGGCTCATGAGGATGTATGTCTCTTGCTGACACCTCTTTGTATCCATGTTCCTCGGGCGGTGGGAATATTTTGGCGTGGAATTAACAAACGTTCAGAAACGCAGTCGTTGGCCATTGGCATTTGTCTCCTTTCGCACTTCGCTTCCTGTCCAACAAATCAGGTTACGATGAAACCATTAGGTCTGTGCAATCTCTCACCCTTCCCACTCAGGCTACAAGAGCATAGATCCTCAAGAGGTCCTGCAATTGCAGGAGCTCATGAAAAATCTATTTCTCTAGCAATTCCTGTAAACTTTTGCTGCATTATTGACGTCCTCAGACTGATAAGTATCATGTGGATTTTAGCGTACGGCTGCATAGTTTTTATTAATTTCAGAGCTGAAATAACCAAAGGGCTGAAATAACACATCTTTAACGAATGATTACTTAGAGTTAAAAAAATGAGTCATTAAATATTTCTCTCTTGACTCAACCAACCAACCAACCAACCAGCCAACCAACCAACCAACCAACCAACCAACCAACCAACCAACCAACCAGCCAACCAACCAACCAACCAACCGACCGACCGACCAAACGAACGACCAAACGGACTAACGAGCGAACAAAGAACAAAAGATCGAACACAAACCGAAACAAACGAAGAAAGAATAACAAAAAACAACAATAAATAAACAACAGAACCCTGTCTTGTTACTTGCCAATCCACGCTGATATTTTTGAAGTAAAAAACAAAACAAAAGAAGAAACAAACAAACAAAACAACAACAAACAAACCAAACAACAACAACAAAAAACCCAAACAAACAAACAACAACAACAACAACAAAGAAAAACACGTTAAAATCACAACACGCAACCACACACACATCTCGTGTAACTCAATTACGCTTCGACTGAATTTTATTTCACGTCACTCTATTTCTGTGTCAGTTTCGATCGCAGGTCCTTTCCCTATATCTTGTCAGAGGCATGGCCGAAAATTTAATAAGCTGTGTCGTAATTTTCCCTTTTAAGCGTGTTTCTTTCATTGTTGGGATTTTCTTTGTCAGAGGCCTGCACACATTTTAAATCCACCAAGTCTGGCAGTCCGGCGCCCACAATATAGTTCAAATATGACAACAGATCAAGGGCAGTGGAGGTGATGCCCCGGTTGGCAAAAGTCCTTTGGACCGCCGTTGGCCGAAGTGGGCCCGCGCACTACTGAAGACCTTTGCTTACTTTTGTGCCTATACAACGCACTTCTTGAGTGTTTTTGTTTTCTTTTCTCGTGCAGTCAGTTCATCTCTTCTGCATGCAATCTGTTTTAAGGAGTCGATCCTTCAGCCTGACGCACTACAACAGGAGTTGGGTCGACCATGATAATTCTAGGGCAGTGCCAGATTAGCTTGGCGCCAGCGCCAAGCTAATCTAGCACTGCCCTTGAATTATCATTTTCGATCCATCTCCTTCAACTGGTGCATAGTCATTAGATGACACATCCGAAATTTGGGAAATACGTGCGTCGGGCTGAATGAGTTAACTCATTCTACCCCAACACCGAAATCCGGAAATTTTACCGTTGTCCTCTGAAGACTGCACTCTAGTGCAGGACACAGATCGGCCATGATATGGCGCCAAGCTATTCTGGCAACACCCTTGAACTATCATGGTCGATCCTTATCTTGTGTGGGGTGTCTGGGGTAGAATGAGTTCAAGTGACCTGTTCCAGGCAGTAAGGAGTTACTAAGTCGCAATATCACCTTTATAAATGTTCTTAGTATACATGTCTTTCAATGACGCAGGACAAATGAGCTAACTTTAATTATGAAGTTTAAATGTCGTACAATGAAAGACTTATCTGATCTTCTTTTCCTTTGTACACAGGAGAGTTCCTTCCATTATACTCAAAACCTCAAAAACTCAACACTAGTAGAAACCCTCGAGTACGTGTTCCTACTCCGATAAATAGTGAAAAGAAGGGGAGACAAGTCGTAGTTGAGGCAAGACAACATTGGTGAACCGTTCGATTGCATCGGCGAATTTAACAAATCAAAGCTAGCCATGGAGCAGATCGCTTTAAACATTTAACCATATGAAGTAGTTGGTTTGTAAGGTTTTGATTCAAAAGATAGCAAGTCCATGTTCGTCAAAAGCAAGATTTTCCTTGCGTTACTATGAAAATCTCGCTTTTCACAAAAATGAACTTACTGCCTTTTGCCTTCGAGGGTCAGTGCGCAGCAATGAAAGGCAATAAAAGCGGTTAAAAGAGGGCGCCACTCGTATTACCAGCACCACCGCGGAAAATCCATCCATTATTCTTGTGCTTTTTCAGCCAAATTTCAACAAAATTTCAACGCCAGGGATCTGTTAGAGGTTTTGCACCTTCCACTTTGTATGACAAAAAGCGATTATTTTGGAGAAAATTTTGGGCCACAATCCTGCCTTGTTCCTCTTTCAGTTTTTGCCTTCGTTGGATTTTTGCACGATTTTACACTTTCGCTGCCAGCGTCTTTCGCAGATGGGCCAAGAGCAGTGCCTGACTGGCTCAAGGGTCGTGCATGATTGGCTTGGCACCTCTGACGCCAAGCCAATCAGGCACTACCCTTGAGCTGTCCCGATCGATAGACACCTTGAGGCTTCGACATAGCCCTCGAAAGACAGTTCTGACGAGCAAGTCGTTGGCATTGGTTCTGATGGTGCTAGGAGAACGCCTGCAGACGGGGCTGAAGCTCTCTGTTGGAGCATCCTGTTTGGGGATTAAACAGAGACACTTTGTCTCTAGGGGTCAATTTACTGGTCGAATTCGGCCTGGCTGAGCTGGTCGTTGTAAAAATTGTCGCCATTTTAATTTATTTTTATTTTTATTTTTATATTTTTATTTTTGGGAGGGTCTGTACTGCAGTTAAACAATAGGAGCGTCGTGAAAATAAACGGTCATTATTAACATTATTAACTCATTCAGCCCACGGACGTATTTCGCAAATTTTGGAGGCGTCATCTAATGACTATGCACCAGTTGCAGGAGATGGATCGTACTTGACTTCACACATAGGAAACTGTATAACTTTGTGCATCTTTTTTGTGTGGAAAACACACCATGTCTCCGGCAGCTTCTGCAAAGTTTCGGAAATTAACCCTTTGGTTGCCGGTAGCGTTTTCGTCGTGATGATTCCTGCAGGAATTATCGCAACAAAATCCTCTGCTGACAGTCAAAAGGTTATAGTTACCATAGTGGTTTAACTCGTTCAGCGCCAGTTAAACGCAGAACTGTGTTTCTGAAACCTTCATTATGATTCAATTTATAAAAAAAAAACCCACAAAAAATCTGTCCCAGGAACATGGACTCAAAGAGGTGACTGCAAGAGGCATAGATCCTCATGAGCCCCCACAACTGCGGGGGCTCATGAGGATCTATACCTCTTGCCATTGGGTGGTGTTCAAATTTTCTCGGCACTCAACGGGTTATTTATAGTACCCCTCCGTGCGTGCGTACTTGTTGGCAAACTGGGTTTATGGCCAAGATGATTGCCCTGAGGATCGTGTTATGTTCTGGTGTCTTCGTGAGATGTCGCACGGCACCGGTATTATCAGGTTTGGGATCATCAGTACTTGGGCAATCTGTGTGTGTGTGTGTGTGTGTGTGTGTGTGTATGTGTGTGTGACAGTGTGTGTGTGTGTGTGTGTGTGTGTGTGTGAGAGAGAGAGAGAGAGAGAGAGAGAGAGAGAGAGAGAGAGAGAGAGAGAGAGAGAGAGAGAGAGAGAGACAGAGAGAGAGAGAGACAGAGACAGAGACAGAGACAGAGAGACAGAGAGAGACAGAGAGAGACAGAGAGACAGAGAGAGAGACAGAGAGAGAGAGAACGAACGAACGAACGAACGAAACTTTATTTTCCAAGGATTGAGATATTAGGCGCGCAGGCCTTTCTTACAACCTGTCCTTGCTAAGCTACTTAAAAAAAGGAACACCAACCAAGCAACAAAAACTAACTAACAATAAACGTCACACACACGCATAACACGCACACAGACACACATATACATGTACTCGTGCACATGCACACTTTTTTACATTCACATAAACACGTACGTGCGCACGTAATTATCTAACATATAAGTAGGTATGATATTGTGTGTACTATCAACAACAAGTTAGAAAACAGAACAAACAATTTGGAGGCTAGATGGAAAAAAAATAGCAAAAGGTTAAAAACATGAAGCGCATTATGTCGAGAAACAAAGAAGAAGAAAGGATCAGCATAACGTTGACTTAGAAAGGTAATCATGTACTCTACTTTTAAACAGAGAGAGGGACGTGGTTTGTTGAATAGTGGGAGGAAGAGAATTCCATAGAAGAACACCTGAATAAGACAGGGTAGATTTGAACAGGTCTATACGGGGTCTTTTTTATAGAGAGACTGTTCCTGGAGGTGCTGTATTTTTTTCAGTTCGCGAAAGAGAGAGAGAGAGCGTGTGTGTGTGTGTGTGTGTGTGTGGTGTGTGTGTGTGTTAGAGAGAGAGAGAGAGAGAGAGAGAGAGAGAGAGAGAGAGAGAGAGAGAGAGAGAGAGAGAGAGAGAGAGAGAGCGTGCGTGCGCACGTGCGTGCGCGTAGAACCGTAAGGTAAAAAATCACAGACTGAAGCATAGCTATACCTACGAGCAAAAGAAATGCGTCAACTTTGGAATTATCGGAAACATTTCGGTGTTTACAATGATTCGAAATGATGCCGCATTTCTTTTACTCGTCAGTATAATAAGAAACTCGTCTCGCTCAAGTTTATTATTACTCATTGTGACAGCACCACGGCGTTTGTGATCTTTCTATAGCAGTCTAAATCCAATGAAGGGAGATTAACTTAGGCGAACACAATTATATCAAACATATGACCTCTACCCCTTCAGCGAATCCATTTCCATGGTCTGCCACTCTGGATAAAACTGGGAGGCTTCTTGAACTGATAGCCGCCTGTCCCCTTCGATAAAGGAAGCACGTTTAACCCTTATCGTTCGGAATACACCAGTGTGTGAAATAAGTTTGACTAAAATAGTTCAAGGGTAGTGCCAGAAAAGCTTGGCGCCTAGAGGCGCCAAGCTATACTGGCACCACCCTTGAACTAAAGCCATTGGTTTCATATCGTTATCTCTAAGTACTATAACTATAATGAAGCTTGCATATGGCAGTGTACAAATTTGAAGCTTTTAGCTCAGTATGATATAGGTTAAGTCATCCAACCCTGGCGCACTACAAGATATGCATCGACTATAATTATAATGCAGTGATGGTGCCATACTAGCTTGGCACCTCTTATCATGGTTCATCTGTCTCGTAAAGAGTAATCAAGTTTTGTCTCTTCAAATAAACGCCACCGATGCTGAGAACGCCAGAATCAACTTTTATCCCATTTATAAAGATATTTATCGACCATCATAATTCAAAGGTGGTGCCAGAATAGCTTGGCGCCTCCAGGCGCCAAGCTATTTTGGCACCATCCTTGAATTATCGTGGCTGACTTGTCTCGTAAACAGTAGTTTTTACAGCAATATCCCAGTTTTGGGATGTTTTTGACCGCAGGGTTAAGTGCGTCAAGTACACGCTAATACTAACAATTCAATATTTTCTATGATAAGGCGTTGTTCCTGAACGCTCCCAGGGAACACTCAGCAGGGTGTGAGGATTGCTTTATATAACATTGTAATCTTTGCGGCAATGATTTGACTTCAGAGGAACCACGATAAATAATGTAAGTCTAAAAAAAAAAGTTTTCGAGTTACTATTATGAGCCTGTCTGTGCGACTGAATTGTCATCAATCAAAACAATTATCCAAAGTTAGCCATACACTCAGTCTATTTTGAGAATGCAGAGTACACATTTGTATTAGTCTGCCTGTGATTTTGTACCTCACAGCTTAAAGATGAAAGAAAAGAAGGCTAGCGATGGACTGATTGGGTTGAACGCCATATAAAAATAAAAATGATAATCGCCACCCGCTCACCCCCACCCCCTCCCCACTCACCCCTCCCCCCCCCCCAAAAAAAAAAAAAAAAAAAAAAAGAAAAAGAAAAAGAAAAGAATAAAAACTCCCCTCCCCCCCCCCCTTTAAAAAACAAAAATAAAAAATGAGAGAAAAATAAAAAAGACATCATCACAAACAAACAAACAAAACAAACAAACAAACAAACAAACAAACAAAAGCAACAACAAAAACCAAACCAAAAACCAAACAAACAACAACAAACAAACAAACAAACAAACAAAACAAAACAAAACACAAAACAACCCTCCCCCCCCAAAAAAAAAAACAAAAACAAAAAAAAAAAAACCCAACAACAAACAAACAACAAAAAGCACATTAAAAACAACAAACAGAAAAACAACAAAACAAAACAAAAACAACAACAACAACAACAAAACAACCAAAACCAAAGAAGCAAACAAACAAAATAAACCTCTAAAAATCAACAACAAAATCCCCAGGAAACAAAAACATTCCCCCTTAAAAAAAACTACAGAACAACAACAAAACAACAATAGAACTGTAGAATATTATGCGAGAAGGAGAAATGAGATAGTCAATTAAGTTGATCAAGTTCTACGTCGATCAATCTCTCGTACTTATATGCTCATCAGGTTCTGTTTGCAGTTAGCATTTCGGATCCAGAAATGAAACAGTATTTATATAACAAGGAACAGAAGAAAAAAAAAAACCCCATGTATTCCTTAGCTTTCATGTCTGTTCGCTACTCTTTGCCACAATTAAAACGCTTTCCTGATTCAGCCTCAAGTCGTACGTGTTTTGTGGTAATCTGTTGCGAAAGAACGACAGTAATGCAGTTTGTCACCCGCTGAATGCAATGTTTTGAACGAAAAATAGAAGACAAAAAAATCAGTGGACAAACACTAGATAATCCATCTCTTGCAGCTTCTTAAATAAAAAAATTAACATATCTCCATTAGTCTTGAAGAGCATCTGCGGTTGATCTCGTAAGGTAAGAGGTATTGATTCTCATGAGCCCCTGCGTTCGCAGGGGCTCATGAGAATCTATGCCTCTTGCAGATGAATATAATGCAACGGGGAATTCTGCCCGCAAGGTAAAATGGCACTTACCCATGCGCGCTTCCATTTCCGGTGAGAGAGGCATTTTTCCCGATAAAGAGCAACAATCGTGCTAGTGTGCAATTTAAGGTGGAATCAATGTTCTTTCTTCAGGTGCCCAGTGCTATTCATTTAACTTTCATTCGTTTTATTTGTTGCTTTCGTTAATGGTCATTCATTAATTCATTAATTTATTCATTCATTCATTCATTCGTTGATTGCTTGGTTGGTTCGGGCTTTAACGTCCTCGTCACAAGAGTGATTGCAGACGACTTTAACTCATTCAGCCTTACGGCCGTATTTCTAAAATTTTTGAGGCATCATCTAATGACTCTGCACCAGTTGCAGGAGATGGATCGACCACGATAATTCAAGGGCAGTGCCAGATTAGCTTTGACAGGAGCCAAGCGAATCTGGCACTACCCTTGATCATGGTCGATCCATCTCCTACTGTAGGGCGTCAGGGCTGAATGAATTAAAGAGGAGAGGCTGGGGGTGGGGGGGTGGGGGGGGGGGGGAGAATGGGCGGGTTGTGAGGGACAGGGACAGCTATTGCCAATGGAGTTCGATCTGAACAACGGTTAGTTCAGGCGCATAGCACCTATTCTCTTTTGATTTACCGGGACATTTCAACGGACACGCTATTGAACAAGCCCGCCTTTTCCCATAAATTAATCTTGGGTTTTCTTGGCCGGAAGATTTTTATAGCCGTAAATCTCTTTCACCCCCACCTTTAACTGCGGAAGATGGATCACCCATACGAGCCAGTGGGAACCATTTTATCTCAGAAAGAACACGGCCTCAGTCTTGAGGAATAGATGGATGTGATCATGATCGGCATGATTCACAGACTATCTGAAGAAGAAGTCAATAAAAAGTCAATAGCGATGTTTCATTTACGTCCGAAGACTCCCAACAACAAACGAAAGCCAAGTCAAGTTATTTAACCAGCTTGCACCATAAGCGTAAATACCATTGCAAACATCTCCAAGAAGCATAGATCCTCATGAGCCCGGAGGATTTATGCCTCTTGGAGATATTATTTTGGTGTGTTGTCTGTTCGCCGTGATTTCGCTATCGTTCGTTGTTGAGAGCCGTTCGTTGTAAACTAAACCTCACTTGTATATGAACACAGTCGACACGACCTGCATTCGGACCCCCCCCCCCCCTTCCCCCCCCCCCCCCCCCCCCCCCCGCGTATACCTGATGAGTCATGTCCCAATGACTGTGTTAACCCTTTGAGTGTCGGTAGCGCTTCTGTCGCGATGACTCATGCAGGACGAAACAAAACCCGCTATCGACACTCAAAGGGTTAATCTTTCCATCTGCAGTTACCACGAGATTCTTCGCCTCTCGGGAGGTTTTTACATTCACCAACAGTGAAAGGGTTTATTTTCCCAAAGAAGTCCCCTTTCACTCATGGAATATTGTCCGATGTCTAATTACAAGGCTTATATTTCTCTTTTGTGTAGAGTATGATTGTGCTTAATTAGTGCACACAAAGGGAAACCAAATTAAAATGTCAGACGCTTGTCGACGAAAATCCATCCAGTTAAGCATCAGGTCCTCAGGCCGACATCACCCGTAGCTGGCTCGCGCACACGTGCACACGTGCACGGGCCATCTAACGGCCAACGTTGGATTGAGGAAATGTTGCTGAATGGGATTTATTTTTCTGGACGAATCACTCAAGTAAAATAAGCTGTCAGCGACATTGGATTCCGTCTGACTTTGAAAAACCAGAGAACTCGCAGCGGAAACATAAAGCTGCCAAGCATTTTCGATTTTGCCTGACTTCATAACACAAAGAAACTCACACACACGCGACATCGTGGCAAAAGGTTATTATGAAGGTACCGGCGCGTCCATTTTAGACGAACAATTTTGCCATATCCCATTTCTCGTTTCCCAGACAAGGCTAAAAATATTCTGTAGAAATGTAGCACCGGGGGTATCCAAAACCAAAACCAAAAAAGTGATGCGCTATACTCTTTAAGTTAGTTGAAAATGTGTCCACAGGTAATGTAATTACTGGAACTGTACAGGAACCTATAATACGATGAAAAAACTACAAGTGGTCCAGCAGGGAGAAAATACAACAAAGAGCTGAGAAGTACAATGAGCCTGAGCGTAAACAGACCCAGGCTCATTAACATTCGCGGCCAGCGGCAACCGAATGCGCAGCTTATGCCGCGCATCAGGATGCGGCTTCAAGTTCCGCGAATGAGTTAATCGTCACACTGCTTCCATTCTCTTTGTTCACGTTTTCTGTTATTGGTTGGGTTTTATTGTACACCACCTATATACTTATAGAACCTGTCAAGAAAACGTTTACTTAGGAAACACCCTGCACACCTTGTCACAGTCTTACCGCGCTAATGTTTCTGGGATATCATGGTGCACCTGTAGCCGGCAGTTCGCAAACTAAAGTGCGTGATTGTTCGCCAGAAAACACATATTCCACATTTGAATGACGAAAGCTCATTTCCTACACGTAGAAAGGCCACGCACACTCCGAAATAGCTCAGGCGGTTAAGCGTCGGAGCAGGAGAGCGAAGGGAATCGCCGGGTCGTGGGTTCGAATCCCCGTCCCGCCCCGGTAGCTGGACTTGCAATCCAGGGGGAAAAGGCGGATTTGTTCTATAGCATGTCCGTTGAAAGGTTCTGGTAAATCAAAGTGGCACAGTTGGAGCGCGCCTGAATTGATCAGTGTTCAGGTCGTACTCCATAGGCAATAGATTTCCCTGTCCCCCATAACCGGCCCGTCAGGGCCGTCCATTATCACTTCGGTGCCGTGGACGTTAAACCTGGAACTAATCAATCACATTCCCCGACTTTTTTTTAGCCGACCGGTTTGAACCGAAGATCAAGATCGTACTACCTGTTCTGCAAAATGGCTGTTAGTTTTGACAGTGATGATGATGTGCTTGCATTATCAGCAGTTTTGCATCATACTCGGGAAGAGGCGGGCGAGATATCCGGCAACGAAGGTGGTACTGATCTTCCGCCATTTTCAAACTGAAACGACGTGCTTTGCTAGACGCGCTCTGATTGGTTAAAACTTACATTCGGGGCCGATTCGTGTCGGAAAAATAGAGCAGGTTCTAAACACACGATTCCCAGCCGATTGGGATCGGATCAGATATATGACGTCATCCGAATGCAATCGGATCGGAATCGGCTACAAAATCGGGGCCCAATCGGCATGTGTGGCGGGGCCCTAAGACCTCCGAGGAACACTAGGCATTCGCATGCACCCTGACAACTTCGTTAGGAACGAGCGGCACGGAAAAGATCGACAGTAACCTTATAGCAACAGGTTTGAAAAGAGACTCAATGGACACGAACCCAATCAGATGATGAAAAAGAATTTTTATTCACGCGGAAGAGAGAAAGATAAAGACCCAAAATCCACCAGCAAGATACACAGATTGTGAAGAGCCGATAGTGCTGCAGTTTTTTTTTTTTTTTAGGAATATATGCCTCCTGGGTGTGGATAAAGATTTTTGAAGAACTAACGACGGGTTGACACAACCAGGTTCAGAAGATAACGAAAACAACATTTTTTGTAATATTCCAAACAGAGAGAAAGATTCTAAAGACCCGAATTCCGCAGCAAGAGGTACAGATTTTCAAGAGCCCCTGCGGCTGCAGAGGCTCTTGAGAATCTATGCCTCTTGCTTATGAATGGCAACAGCTTAACGACGTCAAATACGTGGCATCTGTCCGGTCAAGGGGACAGGGTAGCAGCTGCAACCCAGACGACAAATTAGCGTTTCTAAATCTACATGCAAGCTAGAGGCGACCATTTTCAGGAGCACCTGCCACTGCTGTGGACCCGTGAGAATCTGTTCCTCTTGCAGATAGGGACAGATGACTGGAGGACGTGGGATGTTCGGAATTTGTTTCCTGTCAAGGGGAGAGCAGCGGAATCCTCCAGGACCACTTCGTATTGACGGTCGATAACGCGGACGAAGACGCCGATTTTGCGGCCTTGTGTTATCGTCGTTTTAGGGAACGTTTCATAACAAGAGTTGTTTTTCGTCAGTCAGAATCAAGTCAAGTGGTGCCCCTTGACAGCAACCCAGTGGGCAAAGATCCTCAGGCCCACAACGGCCGCAGTGGGCCCGCGCACGGCTGTGCGCGGGTCCCCTGCGGCCGTCGTGGGCCGAAGACGTTTTGCTACTGGGGGAAAGACGTTCATGCAGCAGACAAGGATCGTTTCAATGTGAAGAATGCCCTGCGGTATGCGTCCTCATAACAGTCATAAAGTATGCCCCTGGTGAGAACCGCGAATGTAAATGAGGATAACTAGAGGCAAAGACTCTCACGAGGCCCTGCAACTGCAGGGTGCAAATTATGAGGATATACACCTCTTATAGATGAACTGAAGATTGATAACTGAATGTGCTGATGTTTCAATTTTTCGAGGGAAGTTCATAACTAACATAACATGACCGAAATCCCCATATTTTGCAGTTTTTGCCCTCTAAAGGACTGTATTGCAATTGTAGAGACAGATCGAGCATGACAGTTCAAGGGTGGTGCCAGAATAGCTTGGCGCCAAGCTATTCTGACACCACCCTTGAACTATCATGCTCGATCCATATCTTGCTGTGGTGCGTCGGGGCTGAATGAGTTAAAGTGACATCAGTGATTAATTATGGCGGAATATTGCAACGTCCAACCAAGGTTTCGCTTAACCCTTCATTGCCAATGGACTGAGACTGTCATTTTAAAAAAATATATCGTAAATTCATCTCAAAGATCATCAGGCGTCAAAGGAACATGGATACAAAGTGGCATAGATCTTCATAGAGCCCCCGCGATCTGTACCTCTTGCAGTTGAGTGATGCTTAGTATTTCTCGGCAGTGTGCCGGTTAATGGTGGAATCTTGCACCGTCCAACCAAGGCGAATTGTGCATCTGAGTGTATCGTACGCTGTTGTAACTGACAAGTGACATGGCCGATCTCAGTCACGTGCGAGTCAAGACCTGATGAATAATTCATATGCCCTGTCATAAGCCTAAATTCTTTATTGGTCTGTTCGAAAAACTGTTCGTTTTTTTCTTCACCTTCCTCGCTGCCTATGGGCGCAGAAAACAATATATATAAACAACACAGTTGGGGTGTTTGGGTTAACAAGCGAATGCCTCCTTTTTGTCACTCAACTCATTTTAGCCCCAGCTTAAACGCTCTACAGAAGGAGATGCGTTGACCATGATAAACAAGGGCAGTGCCAGATTAGCCTTTATTGTTGATGAAAACTGAACAGCATCCAAATTTGGGAAATACGGCCTTGGGGTAAAATGGGTTAAAGCACTTGTCTTGAGCGGTCGCGCCCTGTTTGTGATGACCGGTGACGATCAAATTACGGTGTCTAAAAGACGGTCGTCGTACCAGTCATACGGAAACCGCACAGGAATGTCACTAGCAGCCGTTTCAATTATCTAGTAGGATTGCGCCATTGTGTCCGGCAACTGCGAAAAAGGCAGATGGACGCATAGCGTTAGCAGGAAAAGTAGACGATAATGATAACGGGCAACCAAGGGCATCGCTGTAACTGACCCTTGTTTTAACCTGTTTGGCAGTCGGTGACCAGCATGGAAAAGGCTATCGGGCCGAAGTCAGCCGCAGTGGGTCTTCGCACAGTCGTGTACGGTCCCGCTGAGGCATACTTCGGTCCGATGGCCTTTTGCATAGTGGGTGGTGCTTCATGTCGGGATGAACCCATTTAGCCCTGACGCACAACTGCAGGAGATGGGTCGACCATGATAATTCAACGGTAGTGCCAGATTAGCTTGGCGCCTGTCGGCGCCAAGCTAATCTGGCACTACCCTTGAATTATCATGGTCGATCCATCTCCTGCAACAGGTGCGTAGTCGTTAGATGACGAGTGAAAAAATTGGGAAATACGTGAGTCTGGCTGAATGAGCTAACCCGCCGTCAGCTTGTAGGTAGCGGTTTTGGTCGAGATGATTCCTGCTACCGACACGCACAGGGTTAAACTCTTTGCATGTCGGTAGCGCCTTTTATCGATGTGATTCCTGCAACTTAACCCTTTGATAGCGGTTTTAGTCGCGATGCCTGATTCCTGCAGGAATCACCGCGTGTAAAACCGCTACCGACACCCAAAGAATGAACAAAGTAGTGCTGCATTGTATTGTATCGCATTAGTTGTATTGCAATTTTGTATTTTGCATTTCTTATTTTTGTATTTTTGCATGCATTGCATTGCATTGTATTTCACTGCACTGCACTGCATTGCATTGCATGGCATGGTATTGTACTTGCACGCTGTTTCGAACGTAAGATACACGGCGTTTTGACACTACGTCATTTGTCTTTAGAAAAGCACGATTTACATTGTATACAATGCGCATCTCGCTTTTATAAACAACGGACATACTGCAAGGCTTTCAGTATTCAAATCAAGGCATTGTTGCTCTGGAATGGAAAGAGATGGAGCCGTTAGCAATTTAACGACTTCTTGGCAGCATATCTGTTTACCGCAATAATTACTTCTGACGGCTGTGAAATGGTTCACAACACATCGTACATACCTATGATTAGTGTTCTTGCAAAGCCTTTCACTTTCGCAGCGAAAGGTTGTTGTTTCTGCTGCAATGAGCATCACGATACCGCGGTAACCCGTTCGCTGACGAGACACGTTTTACACCACGCAGCTGCAAATGGTATGGATCAGTCGTCGGGGGCTCATCAGGATATATATCTCTTGCTGAAACCACTTTATATCTTTGGTTTTTTTGACGGATGAAGATCTTTGACATTTAATTTACAATGATTAAAAAAAAGAAAGAAGAACAATCTGCCTCCACTGCATTATAGGTGTTAAGTTCTTGATGAATGAGAGTCGATAGCAATGACGTATGTTGAGCGCGTGACTAGAAAAAAGAAAGAAAAAAAAAAATCCAGGCGAAGAGCTAAGAAACCACTGTCCTTGAGCTATTCTGACTCAGCTGGTGATAGCTGTCAAAAGGATAATGAAAACCAACGAAGAATTTATTTCATGTATGCCTACTGTTCTGACGTGTTGTGATCTGGCATTAGCGAAGGCCCTACAGGGTCATAACTCAGTGCACAAAGGCCATCGGGCCAATGTAGGCCGCCGTTGGCCCGCGCAGGACCGTGCGCAGGCCAGCGGCAGGCCCCATGGCCTTTTGCGCATTGGGAAGACTGTTTTTATTGTGAGAGTATTGTTACTACAACTGTATTCTAATTTGTGATCATTTTCTGCCCTGTGGAAGCAAAAGGCAACAAGTTTAGTTGTGAAAAGCAATATATTCATTGTATTCAAATGAAAATCTCGCTTTTCACAATGGGCGTACTGCTCTTTTCCCTTTACACGGCTGAATTTCTGATCATTGAATTGCATTCTTGATACATCTGCGAGAGAAAATTAATGAGTCACGATCGTACGGCAGAAATAATCTTCTTGTAAAACTAAAAGTGTCACGTACACAGTGATCGCTGTCGGTTCTCATTAACTCATTGTGCCCGAGTTACGAAATACCCACATTTTGGAGTTATCCTAGATCGTAGGACTGCATTACAATTCAGGAGACAGCTCGACCATGATAGTTCAAGGGTGGTGACAGAATAGCTTGGCGCCTATAGGCGCCAAGCTATTCTGCCACCACCCTTGAACTATTATGGTCGAGCCTTATCTTGCTGTGGTGTGTCGCAGGCAGAGTCCGAAATAGCTCAGGCGGTTAAACGTCGGAGCAGGAGAGCGAAGGGAATCGCCGGGTCGTGGGTTCGAATCCCGTCCCGGCCCCGGTAGCTGGACTCACAATCCAGGGGGAAAACGGATTTGTTCAATAGTATGTCCGTTGAAAGGTCCTGGTAAATCAAAGTGGCACAGTTGGAGTGCGCCTGAGTTGATCAGTGTTCAGGTCGTACTCCATAGGCAATAGATTTCCCTGTCCCCCATAACCCGCCCGTCAGGGCCGTCCATGATCACCTCGGTGCTGTGGACGTTAAACCCGAACTAACCAACCAACCAGGCAGAATGAACACAGAACACAGAACGCAGAACACTTTATTCGGTAGGTCAACGACCCATTCGAACCAGGCAGAATGAGTTAAAGATCAGTGTCTCTTGCAGCTTGTTTGCTGTCGCCTCTCCGCAGCAGCGTGTCATCACAAACTGAACTATACAAAACATGCATTGTTTAACGCATTCATTTGTCGCAGTTTGTTAGTGATTGGTTGGTTTTTTTTTTTTTTTTTTTTTTTTTTTTTTTTTTTTTTTTTTTTTTGCAGTAGTGTGTTGTCATAAACCGAGCTTTACAACGATGTTTTGTTTAACATATTTAAGACGCCCCGCATAAAATTTCCAAAATATAAAAACTATTTAAATTTCCAAAATTTCAGTAGCTCGTTTGAGCTTGCCCTTAGCACCACGTGAATGTTCTGTGTTTATGTTCAGTGTGTGAGGGAATGCGCGTGATTCACGTGAGCGTGCTTGTTGGGCTCAGTTCGCGGCTATGTCCTGCGCATTGAGTTATTATAAATATGGAAATGCGCCATATAAATACTATGTATTATTATTATTATTATTATTATTATTATTATTATTATTATTATTATCAATAGCTGTTGAAGTGCCGCCGGCAACGCTATTCGACTCTTCCTCAGATGTTGATGCGGGACGCCTCGAACGAGTTAACTGTTTTCACAAGTGATTTGTTTATGCTGTCTGGATGCACACCGTGTGTGTGTGTGTGTGTGTGTGTGTGTGTGTGTGTGTGTGTGTGTGTGTGTGTGTGTGTGTTTGTGCCCGTGTGCGTGCGTGTGTGTGTGTGTGTGTGTATACGTGCGTGCGTGCGTATGTGTTCACAAGGTACTCATGAGAATCTAAGCCTATAGCTGACTCGAACTGTAAACACTGGATACTTTAACCCCATCCCTGCCACTGGACGCAGATTGTGTTTCTGAAATCTGTGTTATCTTAACAACCAAAAGCCCCATCCGTTCATGAGACATGGATACAATTGGTCACAGCAAGAGGCATAGATCTTAACGGGCCCCCGCATTCGCGGGGGCTCATTGGAATCTATGTCTCTTGCAGTTGGGTGGTGTTTAATTTTCCTCGGCAGTTAATGGGATAACTGTTACAAAATGTCGCCTTTGACAGCGAAGAGATAAATTATCACGTGCACGCAATCAGTAGGCCATAACACGCACTGGATGAGTTGGAGTTTGGATTCTGTTATCTATTTCATTTACCGCCATCATCTTGTCAACACAGACAGTTTGCAATCTGTTTTTGAACTGAACTCGGCCTTAATACAGCACCATGGCAGTTACGAGTTACAGGCACGCTCTGTTCAACAGTAATTTGATTTTGACTCAAAATTATCACTATTCATTGCAGGAATTTATGCGACCACCCAACTGCAAGAACAAATAAGCTCACGAGTAAGCTCAGACACGGGGGATCATGAGGCTCGTTGCCTCTTGCTGACCCCGTTCAATTCCTCGTACACTGGACTGATGGAATTATTGATTGCAAAAGATGTCGCATTTCTTTTGCTCGTCAGTATATTTGCTGTTGAATCGCCCTGCTTTCAAAGACATACCTTCACGGCCACTGGACGTGAAGGCGGTATCTTTAAGTTTCAAGCTTTGTCTGACTTCCATGATAACAAAAAACTGATTGTTACGCGTTGAGTCGTGGTCGTAGTATGATATCACACCAGACGCGCGCACGTAAGGTTCTTTTAAAGAAACTTCATTCAGCTGCAACCCGTCACAAGTGGCTTAAGGTTGTAGACAATACTGGAGTAACAGTTCCAACAATATTTTATTTCAGCGATGCGATCTCCACACAATGCATTCCCAAATGCACCAACACTGATACAATGTCTCCTCTGCAAATGTCAACACTGGCGACACAATGCGTTTCTCTTACAACGTACACCACCGTTACGCTGCGTCTCTCACAATGTACACCCTATACGGGCCACGTACCCACGATAAACTGTGTGTCCCTACAACTGACAATGCATGACAATGTACACACGTGCTTCATAGCACCATCTTTTATAGTAAAACAACTTTCCAGAAAAATCCACCGAAAAAAACACAACGCAACAAATCAGAACAGAACACGTAACTGAAACTCATAAATATTAAATAAAAAGAACTTTCTAGAATAAACTAAAATAGTCTACAAAAATTCGACTGCTAATTTCAGCCCAAAATCCCAGTGTGTAATGGCGTCACACAAGAGTATGGCAGACCGTTCACGACCTTTCATAAAACACACTGACTGGCTGCTAAATTCACGCGCACACAAAACAACTATGACTAAAATAAAAAATAGAGGGGCTATACACTTTGATGTCACTTTGATGTCACACATACGAGGTCACTAGACAGCGCGACCTTGCTCGAACGTTCTGGTTTATTCTCAGTGAATCTACGCATAACAAAAATCGACCGCTATTTTCCGTGCGACTTTGCTAGAAGCTTCCGGACTATACTTAGCGTATCACAACAAGGCCAATTATGTTATCTGCGCGAACGATAAAGAATCTTACTGAAAGAGTACGTGATTCGCAACCACGATAGCTCAAATAAATATCGGATCGTTTCCTACGATTAACACATAATGGCGCCAAGCTAATCTGACACTACCCTTGAATTATCATTGTCAATCCATCTCTTGCAACTGGTTCATATTCATCAGATCATACCTCCAGAATTTGGGAAATGCACCAGTGGGGTTAAATAGGTTAACACGCAGTACACAATCTTTAACCCGTTCACTATTACTGACGATAGAGCTAAGTGGAAGACACGAAGACACGCGTATATACACGTCTTTTCCGCCAAGCGGTTATCGTCAGCAGTAGTCTAAGGGGTTAAAGTCAAACTGTATACAGCTTTGAAAAATAAATCATACGCACTTTTTTTTTTTTTTTTTTGGGGGGGGGGGGGGGGAGGGGGGGGGGGGGTGCATCGACCCACGGTTCTCTGGGTGAGTGTCCCTTTGTATCACTGACAAAAACTTTTAGTTGGTCCGTGCATCTGAAAATCATCGGGAGAACACATTTACTTCATCTAAGGAGCAAAGGTCTTTATAAACGGGGCAGATGTCTACGTAACAATCCACTGCCAGTGGACAAAGATTGTGTCTTTGAAATCATTGCAAATTCACCGTCAAAGATTCTCAATGAACATGGGCACAATGATTTTAGCAAGAGGCATAAATCCTCATGAGCCCCCGCATCTGCGGGGGCTCATGCGCATCTATACCTTTTGCAGTTGCGTTTGTGTTCAATTGTCCCCGGCAGTGAAGAGGTTAAGCTTGCAAGACATGCATAAAAACAATGGGTCAATGGAAGCGGCAATGTCCGAACACGGTACTGTACTTCGACTCTGACTTTTCTTTTCAAGAGCAATCAAGCACGAACCGTAGAAAACACGCCGATCGAACTGAACTTTTATGTCGGCGTTGTGAACGTCGTTCGCAAGACTGTTGAAAGAAGTGCCTGTCGTAGTGCTTTGTTTTGAGGGTTTTCTTTTTTTTTTTTTTTTTTTTTTTTTTTTTAGCCCGACGCAATAATATTGTTGCAATGTAGAGGGACAGTCGATTGGCAATAGTGCTGGCTTGGAAAAGTTTCCTGTAACTGACGGCAACTGTGGCGGGTTGCAGAAAACATTTCTAAGCCAGTGCTTGCGAACCAACTGTCCCTCTGCATTATCAGCCTTCCCGCCCCCCTCCGCCCCTGTCTCCGCCCTTCCCCCCCTCTTGGGGATGATAAAATAAGCTCAGACAAAGCCGCTAAGACTATGACAGGCTAGGCATGTACTGGCTATTGAAAATTACGTGCGATGTATGAGCCTTTTTTTTTTTGAAGACATAAAATACACGTGCTACAGTACTAGTGGCGTGCTCGGAGTTTTAACTCCTTGAAGGCGCCCCGCATCAACAGCTGCGGAAGTGTCATATAGCGTTTCCGTCGGCAACGCTATACGACACTTCTGCAGATATTGATGAGGGGCGCCTTGGATGCAGATGCATCCTCCTCGGGCGCAGGAAATGGAACAGACATCGTTTTTATGAATAGCGTGGTTGACCCTCTGGAGAGAGTATTATCTCACTGAGTGCACATGTGCATATCAGAGAAAAAACAGCAACAAAAAAGGGGGCTTAGTGAAGGTTCTTTAAAGACAAAGGCTATTACCTGAGCATGTTTCTCTTTTTGTTCGTTTGTTTGTTACAGAAGTATTGGTGCGTAGGCTGCTAGCAATAAGGGTCACAGCGGACGAATCCATGCTGCGAGGAAGTTTTACAGCCTTCAGTGTGGTCAACTTCGCACACAGGTTCATTCCACTATCAACTTGGCTCACTGTGTTCTTTGTAAAGTCAAACCACGTGGACTCTGCGCTGTGTGTGATTGGCTAGATCGCATTTCAACTTGACGGAACATTAAAAGAAAATAGGACCGAGTTCTTTTTGGACTGAAAGTCAATACGGAGTTGATTTCAACTCTCGGTATGCCCTTTCAATCACCGAAAAGTGCTGCTTCAATCGTCAAGTTTCAATCGGAAAAGCTGATTCGTTTGCGAGAGCCACCCAGAAACTTGCTGCATCCTTATAATATCGGATCTTTTGAGTACCTCGTTTTTCTGTCATCTTCGTAGTAGTAACAAAAAATCTAATCTCAGTTTCACATATCTTTTATGACAGTCACTATACTCGAGCGCGGTGAAAAGAAATTACCCACGGCTTGCAATTGTCTCTGGTAACCTTGTTCAAGGTCATGCTAGCAACGTGAAATATTTCCCACGACGAAGGAGTTGTCCGGCTTGCGAACTGTCAGGTTGAACCAGGAAACCCATAGTTTCCTGTACGAAAATCTGTCAGTGGAATGGAGAATAACATGGCACTGAATTGTATAGGAGGGGAGGCATTTGTATTTTGCAATGATCAACAATAGTTCTTCGATTTATGCAGATTAGCGGGCCAACCTATCGACCTATATCGAAAGAACTTTTGTTGATCATTGCAAAATACAAATATCAGTCATCCTGCGAGCACACATGACCGTCTGCTCCGGCACATTGATCACACGATATGACTTGTTTGTTGGAATTCGTAAGGGAGAGGAGGATGTGGAAGCGTGGGAGGTGGGTACGGTGTGGGCTGGAGGGAAGGGAGAGAAAGAAGATCCACCAGGCCTCAAAACCGATCACGTTCACTCCATCCCCAAATTTTGCAGTTGTCCTCTGAAGACTGCATTACAATGCAGGAGGCAGATCGACCATGATAGTTCGAGGGTGGTGCCAGAATAGCTTGGCGCCCATAGGCGCCAAGCTATTCTGGGATCACCCTAGAACTATAATGGTCGAGCCATATCTTGCTATGGTGTGTCAAGGTTAAATGAGTTAACTAGGTTGAAAGAACAATCTGTCTGTCTGTCTCTCTGTCTGTCTCTGCTGTCTGTTTGTCTGTCTGTCTGTCTGTCTGTCTCTCTCTCTCTCTCTGTTTGGGCATATAATGAGATCGACCCCAATACCCCCACTAAAACCAGTCCAGACGAAGCAAGTCGTGTTTTATATCTGAATCACCGCCTGTTCGATACTTAGCCCGTGACTGACACCAGGACTCAGACGATCAACAGAATGAAGAGCAGTTATTTGTGAGGTTTCGTTTCCAACGAACGATTCCACCAAACCGAACGAGAGCGCAATCACGGCGGATAAGCAGCTTGAACCGTAAGCATAGACAGCACTCCAAACATCTCCAAGAGGCATAGATCCACATGAGCCCCGGAGCTAAACATAGACAACACTTCAAAATCTCCAAGAGGAATAGATCCTTATAAGCCCTTCAGGACTCACGAGGATCTATGCCTCTTGGGGATGTTTGGAGTGTTGACTATGCTGAATATGGTACTAGCTGGTTATTCACAGTGATGTCGATCTCGTTCGTTGTTAGGTCAACCGGCGAAAACGTAACCTCTATATTTTACACTATATTTAGCTATCCACTCATAACGATTTAGTATGCAAAAGATCATAGGGCCGACGTTAGACAGACGTCGTTCCGAGGACCCTTTGCTTACCGGAGACGCTTGCCTAACAATTTTATCAGTCTGTAGGAGTCATAGATTTTCGATCACGGTCACCTCAGGCAGTCATCTACCCCGTGACATTTTGCGAACTGGGGCGCGTGCCTAACAGCTTGATCGGTCGGCAAGGGGCACTGATTGTCGATCACGGTCACACCGAGCCGTCTTCACCCAGAGGACATTTTGCTTCTTGTGTCAAAACTAGAAATGAAAAGTGTGTTCACTCCCTTCACTGTTAAAGACGGCATCCAGACCAGAAAGGTGACTGCCAGCGGGTAAAATGCAGAGAAGAACCCCGCGGAGAAAGAAACACGCTTAGAAAAGACAGTTGTAAGACAGTTATGTTGTACTGCCTTTTCTAAGAGTGTTTCTTTCTCCGTTGGGTTCTCTGCTAAAAACAGCGCAGGACAGAGGTGAACGCGCATCCCTATTACAAGCGCTCGGCACGAGAGAGTGAGAGAGAGAGAGAGAGAGAGAGAGAGAGAGAGAGAGAGAGAGAGAGAGAGAGAGAGAGAGAGAGAGAGAGAGAGAGAGAGAGAGAGAGAGAGAGAGAGAGAGAGAGAGAGAGAGAATGTTGTGTGCAGGGCTGTAATTTTGGACATTACGGCTAAAAGCCGAAAGGTCCAAAATCACAAATCAGCACATATTTTCTAAAATAAATCAAAGGATGCAGTTGTCATGAACGGTTGACGTATTTCTATTTCTTCACCAACATTTCATCACTCGAATCTCTAACAATCACGACTCAACTTGGCAATCAATAAGAACCGATGACGTTTGTGCGTGACAAAATCATGTTCCGTTTGCTATTGTTCTGTTTTGAAATTTACAGATTTTTACCCTTATGATTGATTTACCGTGTGATTAAATCAAGTTTCTTCTTGTTTTCTTCTTTTCCCAGATTTCATTTTTGTCGTTTTCGTTTTGTTTTGGGTGTTTAGACCACACTAATTTTCAAAAGGTGGTGATTGTCTCTCTTGATATCCCGTCTGTGAGTTATCGGAGTATTGCAGAAATGTGTTTGTTCTCTTCTTATCAGTTAACGTACTCGACAGCGAGATTACAGATGTTTAGGAACTGAACTTTCTCATGCTGATCTATGTGATCAACAGGTATGGGACGAATTCGCTGATACACTGTATGAACAAGATTTGTGAAGACCGAGTGCGATTCTAACGCAACTATTTTTACACAGAGCGAAAGCGAGTACAGCCCATCTGCAAGAAAGAAATCTGCTTCTCCTGATCACAAATGATGATATTCAGAACAAAAAATGTATTAGTGAGTCCATTACATCCGCATGAGGCATATATTTTTATGAGCCTCCGCAACCGAGAGGCTCATGAGAATCTATTCCTCTTGCGGGCTCCTGAACACATATGACACTTAAAATAACGGCTGTTAGCCTAGCCATGCAGCTGCAGGTATTTTCAGTCTGTTTTCCATCAATACTCCTCATCACCCTCGTCCTCGTCCTGCACGGAGTCGATGCCGACCTCCTCGTAGTCCTTCTCCAGAGCCGCAAGATCCTCACGAGCCTCGGAGAACTCACCTTCCTCCATACCCTCACCCACGTACCAGTGGACGAAGGCGCGCTTGGCGTACATCAGGTCAAACTTGTGGTCGAGGCGGGCCCAAGCCTCGGCAATGGCCGTGGTGTTGCTCAACATGCACACGGCTCGCTGGACTTTTGCTAAGTCACCGCCGGGAACGACGGTAGGTGGCTGGTAGTTGATGCCAACCTTGAATCCAGTTGGGCACCAATCGACGAACTGGATGGTGCGCTTTGTTTTGATGGTGGCGATGGAGGCGTTGACATCTTTGGGCACTACGTCACCACGGTACAAAAGGCAGCAAGCCATGTACTTGCCGTGACGGGGGTCACACTTCACCATCTGGTTGGCCGGCTCAAAGCAGGCGTTGGTGATCTCAGCCACAGTCAACTGCTCGTGGTAGGCCTTCTCAGCGGAGATGACAGGAGCGTAGGTTGCCAAAGGGAAATGGATACGGGGGTATGGCACAAGGTTGGTCTGGAACTCCACCATATCCACATTCAGACAGCCGTCGAAACGCAGAGAGGCCGTGATCGAAGAGACGATTTGGGCAATCAGACGATTGAGGTTGGTGTAGGTGGGTCGTTCGATGTCCAGGTTCCGGCGGCACACGTCATAGATGGCTTCATTGTCCACCATAAAGGCGCAATCGGAGTGTTCGAGAGTGGTGTGGGTGCAAAGGATGGAGTTGTAGGGCTCAACAATGGCCGTGGAGATCTGCGGGCACGGGTAGACGGCGAACTCCAGTTTTGATTTCTTGCCGTAATCCACAGACAGACGCTCCATCAGCAGAGAGACGAAGCCTGCCCCAGTGCCGCCGCCAAAACTGTGGAAGATGAGGAAACCTTGAAGACCCGTGCATTGGTCAGCCAGTTTCCGTAGACGATCCAGTACCAGGTCCACGATCTCCTTGCCGATGGTATAGTGGCCACGCGCATAGTTGTTGGCGGCGTCCTCCTTGCCAGTGATGAGCTGTTCGGGATGGAACAGTTGCCTGTAGGTCCCTGTCCGTACCTCGTCCACTACCGTCGGCTCTAGGTCCACGAATACAGCTCTAGGGACGTGCTTGCCAGCGCCCGTCTCACTGAAGAAAGTGGTGAAGGAATCGTCCCCTCCTCCGACCGTCTTGTCTGAGGGCATTTGGCCGTCGGGCTGGATGCCGTGTTCCAGACAGTACAGCTCCCAGCAGGCATTGCCGATCTGCACACCGGCCTGGCCGCAGTGAACTGAGATGCACTCACGCATTTTGTGTGAAGTGAATGCTATGTAAACAGCTGGAGAACACGGCAATCCGTTGAACTGGAGCGAGCAACGCCACTCAGCGTTCTCTCCCGACAGTGTCTGAACAACGACTGACTAAGGAGATGTCAATAGTTACGTCAGCCTTTTGGAGACGTCACGTCGCTAGGCGCTTTGACGTCGCCGATGACATCGCCCTTAAAAAAACATCTTAAATCGTTTTTACGTAACTGATTACATATTCCTTTCAGCCAGTCATTGTACAGACGCTGCGTAATGCCCTCGCATCAGATTCGACCTCCAGAAGCTAAAAGACCCGGAAGTAGAAGAGCTCTTCCAAGCCCAGGTGGGAGGCAGATTTGCAGCCTTGGCTACTTTGGACTGCGACGTAGACACCCTTGCTGGAAATATAAAAGAGGTGTTACTTTCTACAGCAGAAGAAGTGCTGGGGAAGCAGAGGAAGCGCAAACAGCCCTGGGTCACCGATGACATCCTCGATCTCTGTGATGAGAGGAGAGCCTGGAAGAAAAAGAGAGGCCAAGACCTCACATCAGCAAACAAGTACAGACTTGTCAACAAGAAGATCAGGAAGAGGATGAAAGAAGCCAAAGAAGATTGGATTGAAGACCAGTGTTGTAGCGTGGAAGAGGGCATGGCAAACGGCAACAGCAAGAAGGCTTATGAAACGCTAAGGACCCTCACCAAGACTCAACAGCGAACAGCCACAGTCATCGAAGACAGCAGCGGCCAACTCCTTACGGAAAACACTGCTGTACTAAACAGATGGACTGAGTACTGCCGAGACTTGTATAACTACAAGGCTGAGCCAGACACCAGCATCCTCCAAAACAACCAGGCTGGGGCCAGGAAGGCTGAAGACCTGCCAGTGTTAGCTGAAGAGGTGGAAGCAGCCGTACGCAGCCTGAAGGGAGGAAAGTCTCCAGGTGTAGACAACATACCTGCTGAACTGTTGAAACATGGAGGAGAAGTAACAACGAAGGTCCTCACTACACTCTGTCAAAAGATCTGGGAGCAAAAGAAATGGCCAGTAGAATGGACACAGTCTCTAGTGATCCCGCTCCCCAAGAAAGGAAACATGAAACAGTGCCAGAACTACAGAACTATCAGTCTGATAAGTCACCCTAGCAAAGTAATGCTTAGAATCATTCTCAACCGCCTCAAAACTTTCGCCGAGGAACTGCTGGCAGAAGAACAGGCTGGCTTCAGAGTTGGAAGAAGCACTGTAGAGCAGATTTTCAACTGCCGCGTCCTGATCGAGAAACATCTGCAGCATCAGCGCGAACTCTACCACAACTTCATTGATTTCAGGAAAGCATTTGATCGCGTCTGGCACGACGGACTCTGGCAAGTCATGAGATCGTTCAACATAGAGGAGGGACTGATCCAAATGATAGAAGCGCTTTACAAGAACGCCTGCAGCGCGGTTCTACTTAACAATCAGTCAGGCGAGTTCTTCAGGACGACGATCGGTGTCCGTCAAGGATGCCTGCTCTCTCCTGTCCTTTTCAACATATTCCTGGAGAAGATCATGCAGGAAACCCTCCACGACCACCATACTTCAATCTCTATTGGTGGCAGATCCCTGTGCAATCTTCGATTCACAGACGATATTGACCTCATGGCAGGCAGCAATAGTGAGCTCCAAAACCTGACAGACAAACTTTCAAGTAGCGCAGGGTCTTATGGCATGGAGATCAGTACGGATAAAAGCAAAGTGATGATCAACACCACAAGCGACAGCAGCAGCAACATTCACATGAACGGCCAGAAGCTAGAAGAGGTCAATAGCTTCAAGTACTTGGGAGCCACCCTGTCCAAAGACGGTAGTTGCGTAGCAGAGATCCGTATCAGGATAGGTACAGCAACATCCGCAATGGCCAGGCTGGACAGGATATGGCGAAGTAACTCCATCAGCTTCACCATCAAGTACAGGCTTTACAAGTCCCTCGTAGTGTCTATTCTACTCTACGGCTGTGAGACTTGGACACTGCTTGCAGACTCAGAAAAGAAAATCCAGGCCTTTGAGAACAAGTGCCTGAGGAAGTTGCTCCGCATCTCGTACCGCGAGCACAAAACCAACGAATATGTACGGAGCATCGTCACCTCCCTGGTGGGCCCACATGAACCTCTTCTGGCAACCGTGAAACGGCGCAAGCTTGCTTGGTTTGGCCACGTGACCCGACACAACACCTTGTCCAAGACTATCCTCCAAGGCACTCTCGAAGGAAGTCGTCGGCGAGGTCGTCAGAGAAAGAGTTGGGTCGCAAACATAAAAGAATGGACCGAACTCGAGATGCCAGACTTGCTTGCCACCGCCCAAAATAGAACTCAGTGGAGAGCACTGTCTGTTGCTGCTGCCTTTCAGTCCCCCCAACGCCCAGTTCGGGCAAGGGACTGATGATGATGATGATGAATGTTACATTTTATTTCGTAATATGATGATGACAAAAAATTCGCTGCAATAGGAACTACAGAATAAAATCATGAAAACAATGAAACAAGATGGGATGAACAATAACCCGCAAAGTCTCTTCTAACAGCCATGACTCACAAAGTCCCTTTTATATGCGAGCTGTACTCTCTGTCAAGGGTCTCTACCCGTTGTCTTTGACCGGATTCTTATTTTGAAATATATTTGAAAAAAGTCTCGCAAATTTGCCAATGCATCAGTGAGCTCTATAAGAGTCACAGTGCATATGCGTCATTGTTTTGAGAGAGAGAGAGAGAGAGAGAGAGAGAGAGAGAGAGAGAGAGAGAGAGAGAGAGAGAGAGAGAGAGAGAGAGAGAGAGAGAGAGAGAGAGAGAGAGAGAGAGAGAGAGAGAGAATATGACAATGATTCTTTATTTGAGAGAGAGAGAGAGAGAGAGAGAGAGAGAGAGAGAGAGAGAGAGAGAGAGAGAGAGAGAGAGAGAGAGAGAGAGAGAGAGAGAGAGAGAGAGAGATAGAGAGAGACGTCACATCTACAGTATTGCGTTGATGTCTGTGTGATGGCGAAATTTCTGCTTTTACGTCACAATCACTGTCTGATTTTCTCCAGAAGTCCAGTTGTTTTATTAAAAAAAAATTTCTTCATAGAATTAATTTTTATTGAAAAAGTTAGAAGATACAAAGTTGGGTAACGAACTCATCCAATGTCTTTTTACAATCCAAAACTGCAAGTGAATATAATGTTAATAACGGACTCTAATATGGGTCAACCGACTTCCTATAAACGGTCGTTTAACTCTTCAATGAGACATTCAATTTCAAAATGCTCAGAGGTTGTTCTAGGCACCTCCCCTAATTTTAAACTTGTACGTACGCACGCTGCGAAGATTTTCTTATTTACATATATACATACGCATATACGCGTGCACACACACACACACACACACACACACACACACACACACACACACACACACACGTACACAAACACACACACATACACACACACTCACACACACACACACACACACACACACACTCACACACACACACACACTCACACACACACACACACACACACGTACACACACACACACACACACGTACACACACACACACACACACACACACACGCGCGCGCGCGCGCGCGCCGACAGTACATTCTACAGCGGGGTTTGCGTAAATAGATATGACGTAATTTTTAACTTGTTATTTCACTGCCAGAGTTTTAGTCTAGCCCGCCTATGATGTCGTGTGTGCTCTTTGAAATCGCTTCACCTAGTCCCATCTTAAACAGTCTCTTCTATAAATAGAAGACACTTAAAAATAATCCTACAAAGATCTGGTGGCGCAGTCTAAACACTGAGGATCATCTGTAATTCGTCCAGGGGTCTGTCGTATGAGTGAGTTTAGTCCTGCGCCAGTCACTAAGCAAGATGCTCCGCAATAGCGGATCACCTTGCTTAGTGACTGGCGTAGGTCCAACCTCGCTCATGCAACTGTCGACAGACTTAAACGTTGATTGCCAAGCGCCTACAATGCAAAGAAATACTCAGATAAACGCAGAAGCCCGCTTACAATCATCTGCCTTTATCTGAGTATTTCTTTGCATTGTACGCGCTTGGCAATCAACGCTTAGGTCTGGATTTCAAAATTCAATACAGCTTCTCAGCAGATGCAGAGTTAACAGGCAAAACACTTCACCTATCATGGTCAGTCCATCCCACGTGACACGCATACAGTGCTTTCACGTAAAATGACCCCGAAGTGATTGAAATATATTAGGTGTTTTCGATTTTTTTCACATCTGTGTTGCTTGGGGTGATGGCGATATTTTCTTGAATGGTTTATTGAACTTATTGAACTGTCAGATGAAGTAGTGAACAGGCGACAGTTGCATGAGTGAGGTTGGACCTGCGCCAGTCACTAGGCAAGGTGCTCCGCTATTGCGGAGCACCTTGCTTAGTGACTGGCGCAGGACTAAGCTCACTCATACGATAGACCCCTGGACGAATTATACACGATCCTCAGTGTTAGACTGCGCCACCATTACATGCATCAACTCAGACAGACTTATTCGCGTTCGCGTTGGCATGGAGCTAAATTTGTACAAGTTTGTGAACTACAAAAAGTAAGCGAAAGATCCTCGGGCTGCCCTCGGCCTTAGCTAAGGCTGACGTCGGCCCGAAGAAATCTCTCTCATTAGGCATCCACTTCGTACAGCCAGATACACGCCCGCTATATATCCGCGACACCACAGCATACCGGGGTCTGTGACTGAGGGTAACTTGTATGTGTGCTGTAAAACGACTTTATGTGATCGGTCAATGCCGGATGGAAGAAGCTGGAAGTAGAACGACGTGACATTTTCTAGGATTGAACTTTCTCAAAGTGTCTGACCCGCGCTTGAAGTGGAGAATAATGATGGCAAGAACTGTGGTTTGCGGATTTGGAAAATTGGAGCCAAAGGGAAATGACGTCAATGGGCAGGAAGTGACGCCAGTTCAAGTGTCGTTGACCTCCGTTACGTGCCGTGGAGTGTTCTGTTATTTTTCAATGTAGGCCCCCTGCATTTATTACTGTTTAAAAATTTCTCCGATTTTTTATTCGCAGGCAGGAAAGTGGTTAACAGAATTTGATCCGACCATGTTTTCACTTTCGTGCGGTGAAATAATTGGAGGTCTTAAGCATAGACAGTTCAAAATCAATGTTTGTATACGGGATGCGGGAGGATAGACACAAATAAATACAATACAAACATGAAGCTTAAATTAAAGAAGATCAACTCATGCTTGTTGAAGATGAAAATCGTTAATTTGACTTTGAAATTGAGTGCACGTGTTCGCGCGCGCGCGCGTGGGTGTATGGGAGTGTATGTGTGTATGTGATGGTGTGTGTGAGATGGTGTGTGCGTGTATGTGTATGTGCGTATGCTTATACGTGTATGTATGTGTGTGTATATGTGTGTGTGAGTGTGTGTGTGTGTGTGTGTGTGTGTGTGTGTGTGTGTGCGTGTGTGTGTGTGTGTGTGTGTGTGAGTGTCAGTGTGTGTGTGTGTGTTTGTGTGTGTGTGTGACGTAAAAAGAAAAATGTCTCTTCATTATTTCGTGACTTAAAGTGATCCTTTAAACGATCTTTACGACAAAAACTGCTCTGACACAGCTAAAATTCCGGCCTTAATATTTTGCACCAGAAGTACCTCATTGAATGCTTCTTCATGTTCCTTCACGTTTGATAAATATGGATGAACTGTAATAAGTAAGAGGACACACGAGCCTTCGGAAAATGCACAATAATGGAGTTTAAGGTGACAGTGTATCGACTGGGTTTTATCCTTGTGCTTGGTTTGTGCTAAAGAAATTCAGTATTTACAGTTCTGATACCAATCACGAAAAAAAGTTTTAAATATGCAGAAAGAGCAGCTGATCTTAAGAGAAAATAATTAACGCTTACAAAAGGATTCAAATGGAGCCAATCGAATAATACTTTCGTAATGCATCGCAAAACATGCATCCACGCCGGCGCTCGTCAGTATATTGAACAACCTTTTACTTGATATAGTGCCGATAACAGGCAGATGTAATTACGAGATCCGAATCAAAAAGTCCGAGTCGTAAGACGAGGGCATTTTGATTCGGGTTAAGAAATGATATCTATCGGTTATCAGCACTATATCAAGCAAAATGTTGCTCAATTTAATTGATGTACCCAGTCCAAAACAAAACTGTGCTTCGCGTCATTCATTTTGCTGCTGATTGCGGTGTTCAGACAAAACACAGGAATGGCAGACGACTGTATATCGCTGTCGACTGAGCGCGTAGATTTCGCCTGACTATGAAGACATCGGTGCATTGTATAACCGTGCGTGTTACTGAGTAAATTCTACTGTAAATAGATCACACATAATTGCGGAAAATGCCAGCAGGTTTGTTTATTTAGTCCTTATCTCAGGTTGTCGATATCACCAGCTGACATCTCGTCAATTTCACTAGTCAGTGCGGCGACTGGTGTCTGTTCTCCGTTCGTGTGTGTGTGTGCATAGGATATACATTTCGAGCGTCCGTACACACTAAGAAGTATTTCATTACTACTACACATACGGAGCTTGTTAATGTTGCAGTATGAAAATAATTCGCGTTCCGTTTTGAAAAATGCAAATATCATCAAGATCGAGCAAATGCATGAATATTAAATTGCTTGTTATATAATATATCAATACATGTGTCAAAGAAGGACAAACCGTATGGAGTGGGCATTGTTTTGCGATGTATTATATAATTTTATATTTCAATTCTGAGAGTGCTCTGCTGCACTAATGCCATGGAATTCCACGCTGGTAAGCTTGCATTGCGTCATCAGGACAACAGCTGCCCTTTTTGTGACTGCAAGGCGCACTAGATCTAGAAAAGAAGGAGGATGGGAGAGAAGGAATGACAGACCTATCATTTTGAGTCTTCCACTGAAACACCCATTGCTAAAAGCAATAGAGACTACCCCCCCCCCCCCCCCCCCACCGGCGCCCGGCAGTCCACGTGCCTCTATCTAGGCCTCCCCACTCCCGGGGAGTACAAATTGCCTAAGTTGTTGCCTTAAAAAAAAATTAGTCTGTTTTCTTCCACTGAAAACTCATAAAGCTGTAGGGATGCATTCCTCGTTGTACTAGGGGTGCTACCAGTAAATTCTGGAAGTGCCTTCTAGTAGGCCTACTGGCGTTGTGTTTGCAATTGTCAGGTTACGCTGTATGCCTACCTGACGATCCTCCTTGGGGCGAAATCAGTTGTAGGCGGCAAACCTAAATATACCCAATAGCAGGTCCACTGTCTATTGTGAGTATATTCATACCCTCCCCGAAGGTGGGGAGGCCTGGATATAGTCAAGTGGACTGCGGGGCGCCTGGGGGTAGTCCATATATAATTATACTGACAAGCAAATGAAATATGGCATCATTCGAGTCATCGAAAACAATGCAGTGTTTTCGATGACTCAAATGATGTCGCATTATTTGGTTTGGTCGTCAGTACGTATAGCTTGAAGAAGCCAGCAAAAATGATTTCTACAATCTGATCAGGAAAAAAAATGCTCGCAGTCGCATCCAACATGGATTTACTGTTGGTAAAAGAAGAAGGGTGTTAGAAAGCTTTCCAGACTATTAAAAGTTAAAAACAAAATCTCCAAATTCCTTGATAAGAAACGAGGAATCTAGATTATGTAAAGTCTTATCTGCACTGTGGATTTTCAACCCGGAAGAAGCAGAAATACTCTCTCTCCCTCCCTCCCAAATCTCTCTCTCTCTCTCTCTCTCTCTCTCTCTCTCTCTCTCTCTCTCTCTCTCTCTCTCTCTCTCTCTCTCTCTCTCTCTCTCTCTCTCTCTCTCTCTCTCTCTGCTATGAGTCACGGTGGACAACCAGCTTAGGTGGCACATCAGTAATGTCTGTAAAATTGTCTCCGGAAATCTGTACATCTTAGCAAAACTTAAACACATTACTGATATGGAGACACGTCAACTGTTCTTCAATGCCCATATTAGATCACATATAGAATATGCCTCTACTGTTTGGGATCGTTCGAGCGACGTCAATTTGAAAAGATTGAACTCTCTACATCGGAGAGCTGCCAAACTAATGCTCCCTGATCCCAGCTTAACTACTGACCAAAAATTGGCAGCCTTAAAAATTCTGCCCCTGAAAGATTATTTAACTTACAATAACGGAATGATTATGTTCAAGGCATTAAACGATAAGCTACCCCGATATATCACGACGCTATTTACCGTCCAGTCATCAACATACTCCAGATCAAGAAAATCCCCTATTGTGTCGCGACCTAGAATTGATCTCTATAAAACGAGTTTGACGTTCTCTGGCTCTAGTCTTTGGAATGCCTTGCCTAGAAAAGTCACGACATCAGCTACTTTCTCCTCGTTTAAAGTCAGTCTCATCAAGTACTTATTTTTGTCAGCATCCCCGTGACTGTGCACATATTGAAAAATACTATTCTGATTAGATCATTAATTGCGTGTATCCCAGGTTTCTATGACTCATTTTTATTCGGTACAGCGTGTGTGTAGTCAGCTACTCATATGACTGACTAGCTTAACGTCCTAAGCCGCGCAAGCGCGTGTGTGTGCACGTGTGTGTGTGTGTGTGTGCGTTTGTGCGTGCGCGTGCGTGTGCGTACGTGTAAATTAGAGACAGAGAGTGGCGTGCTGAATGTGCATGCGTTATGTATGCGTATTAGGTTGCATGTATTTTTATAACATTATTTTAATTAAACCTCACAACATGTCATTATGCCCGACCAGTAAAGCTGGTAATTCCTATGTCACTTCCCCCTTACATTTTTTTCTTCTCTATTGGCTTGTGTTATGTCAATTAATTTTTTCCCCTGCTCAGTAGTAGAAAATAATTAGTGCGATAGTAACTCAAAGAAGTACCCAACGGAGAAAGAAACACGCTTAGAAAAGACGGGTACAACACAATTTATTAATATTTCGGGTAAATACCCTTTGTCAAAATAGACAAACAAACAAACATAGAGATTAGCCGCTACTTATCTTTTGTTTATGTTTATGTTTCTTTCTCCGTTGGGTACTTCTTTGCATATTACACGCTTGGCAGTCACCTTTTTGGTCTGGATTGATAGTAACTCAGTAATCAGTAGACTAGCAACGGCAAGTTTGAAAAATGGTTGTTACTACCAAAACTTTTACCGTTGTCAAATAAAGGATCTCTCTCTCTCTCTCTCTCTCTCTCTCTCTCTCTCTCTCTCTCTCTCTCTCTCTCTCTCTCTCTCTCTCTCTCTCTCTCTCTCTCTAAATGAGTTACACTTTCGAGACGAGCTGCATTCGGATAAGCGGCATGAAGACGCATATAGAATAAGTTAAGACAGACCACCATTAAAAATACCGACAACAACAGGTTATTGTGATAGATTGAAACTGGTTTAAGGGCATATATCTGAAGTAAATACCCTTGAGATGCTTAAAGACAGCTCAGACAGTAAGCGCTGTAAGTCTGACTCGAGGGACAGGGTGCACCTTATATCCCTGATGCACAATTTAGTTCCCTTGTATCGCAGACGTTTCCCCTACTTTTGCACAGATCTATGACCAGCGTTGCACCAACCTAGATTTGTATTCATGACTAATGGAACATAACACATACGCCTACTGTACGCACAAGGAACGTTTAATAATAATAAAGAGCATTTATATCGCGTTGAATCCCCAGGAGTAGTGGGCTATAAGCGCGTTACAAAAAAAATGTATGTATGCAGAATCTCACAACATTAAAAAAAAAACAACAACTACGCACACACATACAACTGAAACACACATAACAAAACCATTCCCACGTTAAACGCATTTTGATGATGCCGATACGCCACCACGAAGGTGCTACACGGTCAACAAAGGGAGGACCTAAACTCAAGGCCTTCACGATGGTGCTAAACGGTCAGCAAAAGGAGGACCGAAGATCAAAGCCACTATGATGGTGCTACAAAGTCAACAGAAAGAAGACCTAAAATCAGCACCACCGCGATGGCGCTACGCTGTCAACAAATGGATGATCTGTGATCGTCCAAGTCACCATGATGGTGCTAAATGATCAACAATCTAAGGTTGTAAAGATCAAAGCCACCAAGATGGTGCTACACGGTCAATAAAAAGAAGACCGAGGTAATCAATGCCACCGTTTACGTACATGTAGCTTTTAAATCGTTAGGAAATCAATCTGTAAAGCAACCTTCTCAAGGACAGTAATTTGATTTGTCAAATTCGCCGATGCAACGAGTTTCCAATCTTGTCTTTGCCCCAGCTATGACTTTTTTACTCTTTTTTTTGCACTGCTGTGTGAGTAGATCGTCATCGTCTTCCGTTAGAATTATATACTAACGAGCAAAAGAAATGCGACATTTTTGGAATCATCGGAAATACTTTAGTGTTTCCGATTATTCCAAAAATGTCTCACTTCCTTTGCTCGTCAGTGTAGTTTCAGAGAACGTAAATCTATTAGAGACTCTAAATGAGTATGTATGTACACGTTACAGAGGTTTTATACTGTCGCTTGTGCGCACCCTCTCCTACGCGCAAAGGAGAAGAACATAAATGTCTTTTGTTTTACGACATTCAGAATTCGTAATTAAAGGAACGGCAAGTAAACCCTTTTCTGCGTCAACATTGTAGGGCACACTGAGAACATTTATAAAGGAGAATTTGCGAACTATGAACCCCTGGAGCAGGTCGCTTTAAAGTGTGTTTCATTGTACATGCGTATACTCAGTGCAGCATTCATACTGTCAGCTACACAGGTCAACTTCAATATATCTTGGAACCCGTGAGCCATAAAGTCATGCACGTTCTTAGCGATGACGTTTCTGTAGTTCTACGTTGACATAAACCATTGTGGTGGAAAAATGGCAATCAAAAGGTCGTCGGGCTGACGACAGCCTTAGCTGGCCCGCGCACTACCGTGCGCGGGCCAGCTAAGGCTGACATCGGCCCGCCGACCTATTACTCGCTGGGAATCCCCCTTGGAAAACAGAGACCTGTGCGCGTTATATCCGATACCGCGGAATATTGAAGCGCGTTATAGTGAGGCTTGCCTTTATGTGTGTGTTGGTTTGCGACTTTGGAAAGAACGATGCAAAAACACAGATCAGCAGAGTTATTCAGCTCTCGAGGTGAACATGTTGGTCACGTTACACCCAATCGCTACGAATTAAAAGCTCGTGGTCCTGGCCAAGCTTGAAACAGGACGCGGCTTTGGAAAGTACGTTCCAAAAACACCAGCTGACTTATTCAGCTCTCGAAATTTATTCGGAATTTGGACTTGTTTCACCAGTCGTGCCAGTCTATGCATCTAAAGAAGAGCGTGCACATGAACTGTGGAATTACTAAACATGTGCTGTTCCGGGCTCCATCCCTACATTATTCACAGACTAACCCACTGCCTGAGCTTTCTTCATTCTGACTGACCCCACAGAAGAGCGTGGAACTGAGCACACAGAGAAGAATTTACCACAGTGAGCTTTCCTACCACCGTGGCGGCCGTGTTTATCATCACGTACTGCCTGGCCCGCCGGCGACCTTCGCTGTTGACAGATATTTCCCAACACAAGCGGCGTGCCAGTGAAAATGACTGTGTGTGGGGGTGCTGGTTTTATTTTATTATAATGACTCATGACTGTTACCATCGCAGTGATATTATGTGTTATAAATGATGTTGAAGGACTTTGTCGGAGCGGTGCCCTCTGCTAAACACCGGCGCTGTACTATAGCGACGGGCCTCCAGGTGCAGCTTTGATCGTTGCTTTATGTTGCCTAGATAGGAAATTATTTTCCTTTCGACGGTAAGTTGTTTCTGTTGTTAACTTGTATTTTTATGTACTAGCTTTAGTCAAGTAGGAATTTAATAAAAGAACATATTACTAGTGTGTTCAGGAGACATAGGGTTGTCTTAGCATTCTGTTTTTGTCAGGGAGGTTCGGGTCGGGATGAGGCCACTGGCGCCGGCCATTAGATGCCTTGGCGACGGGCTTCACCCGTACCAAATCATTGTCCATTTTGTAGCTGTTATTGTAATTTGTGGAATGAGCGAGTGAGTGAATGTGAGCAGCACCTGTGGTGGCAAGACAATTTTTGCTGTGTATGATTATCTCTATTACAGCAACAATAAAGTCATCTTGAATCTTGAAACATATTAGTCACATTGCACCAATCGTTCCTAAGCCTTGTTGGTCTCGCTAGACCTCAATCATTACGGCTGAAAAATTCATGACGCCCACCCACCCCCACCCCCACCCCCAACCCCAACCCGTCCCCCTCCCTACATTGTGCGGATCGGCTCTAGGGAAGTAACCGGTGAGCAATTTGGTCTTGACGTAAAGGGGACAGAACTACTTCTAAGCGGACAATAGAGCAAGGGAAGAGGAAGTTGATTGGGGACTCAGGGACGTCTGGATTGGGACCTGGGTGGACAGAGCAGGATTATCTGGTCTCAACCAGACAGTTTACAGTCACTTTATCACTTGTTTTTTAAAGGCGCTGGTGTGCCAGCGACCCATGATGGGTGCCCTGAGAGTTTCCCTTACTGAATTATCTCCTTCACCCCCTCCCCCCCCCCACCTTTACACATCCACATATGTTACACCAAAGTGGTTGTCTCCTTCGATTCGCTGCTGCTGCAGCGAATCGAATGAGACAACCAGTTTTGATGCCACGCACACCGTACTCACCCTCTCTCCCTATGTTCACATTCATCAGTGCGACTCTCTTTATGTTTACTGCCTATGGCCACAAGTTGTGTTTCTGAAATCATCTTCTATTCAACGCCAAACAAGCCAAAGTCATTGTTAACTCTTTGGCTGATGGCAGCGCTTTTGTCGGGGTGATTACAGCGGGAATCACCTCGACAAAAAGCGCTACCGACAGCCGGAGGGTTAATTTATTCAGGGCTAAAGAACCCCACCAGTCCGAAGAACACGGATCCAAAATAAGACTAATTAAGGGCAGCAAGAGGCATAAATTGTTAGGAGCCCTCGTAGGTGGATGGGCTTGGGATGTAGGCCTACACCTTTTGTAGTTGGACTGTGCGCGGGCCCACTACGGCCGTCGTGGGCCCCAAGACGTTTTGCTACTGGGGCTGTAGATGAGAATCTTCGTCTGTGTGTAAACGAAGTACCCAACGGAGAAAGAAACACGCTTAGAAAAGACGGGTACAACAGAATTTATTAATATTTCGGGTAAATACCCTTTGTCAAAATAGACAAACAAACAAACATAGAGATTAGCCGCTACTTATCTTCATTGGCAGAAGGAATGTGGCAACTGAAGGAGGTGACGTAAAATAAAAGAAAAGGAAGAACAAAAGTGCGGAAAAAGTAAAAATGACGTCAACGAAAAATCGCGTAAGAGAGAGACTCGGAAAGAACCTGAACACGAGAGACAAGAGTGTGTGCAAGCACGTGCAGGAGCGAGCGAAAGAAAAGGCGTGTAGATGAGGCCAGAGAAAGAGAGAGAGAGAGAGAGAGAGAGAGAGAGAGAGAGAGAGAGAGAGAGAGAGAGAGAGAGAGAGAGAGAGAGAGAGAGAGAGAGAGAGAGAGCGAGACGGAGAGAGAGAAAGAGAGAGAGCACGAATGGGGAGTACCCTTGGGCACGAAGTAGGCTGAGTGTCTAATACACAAGGCCTGCTAAACACCAACCCGAAGGCAAACTTTATATCACCTTCAAGTTGAGGACTACCTCGGGGAAAAACGGGAGGACCCCGGGAAAAAAACCCCAGCATTTAGCACGGTACACAACAAGTAATAAATCATGAAAACAAAGCAAAGAATCAAATTCAGTAAGAGAATATTGGTATAAGTGGGGAGTAGGTAGTTGTGAAACCGTCTTCAAGGGTAACTCAAAAAATAAGGGGGGGGGGAGAGAGAGAGAGAGAGAGAGAGAGAGAGAGAGAGAGAGAGAGAGAGAGAGAGAGAGAGAGGAGAGAGAGAGAGAGAGAGAGAGAGAGAGAGAGAGAGAGAGATGGGGGCGGGGGGGGGGGAAGGGGGGGGGGAAGGAGTAAGGAGGAAGGGAAAGAAAAAAAAAAAGGGAGGGGGCGGGGGCGGAAGACAACCAGCCAGAGCCACCAACCCCACCCAACGGGCACCCACCAGCCCACAGAAAAACACACAGGCACGCAACGAGACGACCACATACATCCCCAAGGGATGCACACGATCGCCCCGCCCCAAAACCGCGTATCAAACCGTGAGCCGGAGACCCGGTGCCCGACAGGGAAGGGCAAGGGATCCAACTAAACGTTCGGCCAGCGCTGAGAAAGTCCCCAAGGGAAATGTACATATCAACCAGCGCCAACATCACCTAACTGATTAGTGAGTAGTAAATCAGTGAGGTAAAGTAGCAGACACAAGCAAGGTAAACAATGTTAATCTTTCATATTCATCCCGAGTGGCGCCACAGTGCCCAGTTTATTAATCAGAAATTTTTCACGGTCTTTCCTGGCCCAGACATTACTGGCTTGCATAAGCCAGAGGCCTTTAACGCGAATGTCTGAGACGGAGTGGTCGGCCTGATTGAAATGTCGTCCGACCGGTCTGTTGTATTGGTACTTGACAGACTGAAGATGTTCTTTGAAACGGTCGTTGATGGTTCTTTCCGTCTCTCCAACATAGAGTTGGCCGCATTTAACACAGGAGATGACATAAATCACGTTGGTGGTTTGACACGTGAAGTATCTGTCTATGTTGAATTTGTAACGTGGACCATTGACCACGGTGGAAGGGCAAATAAAAGGACACGTCTTGCAATTAGGAACATTGCACGGAGTGGAGCCGGAGGCTCTGGTGGTATGACGAGGCTTGAGAGTAGAGCGAACAAGCATGTCCCGCAAATTAATATCCCTCTTGAAAGCTACCAACGGAGGTTCAGAAAAGATAGCAGCAGATTCTTGACTGGATGACAAAAGACCCCAGTTAGAAAGAAGGATTTTACGCACCGGATTGGTGTGGGGATGGTAGATCATGGTTACGATAGGCCTGTCACTATCAGCGGTAGGTTTAGTCTGCAGTGTACTCGCGCGACTAAGGTTTTGAACCGTTTGGAGAGATCCTTGAACAACAGTATGTGGGTAGTGTCTGTCGATGAAAAATCCAGCCATTTCTTTGGATTGAACATCAAAATCTGATTCTTCGGAACATATTCTTTTTAGCCGAAGAAACTGGGAATAAGGGATGCTGTTTTTAGTTTTGGGGTTGTGAGAAGATCGGTAGTCGAGGTAGGAATGTGAGTCGGTGGTCATGTGAGTAGCTCCTAAACCGTCATCGATGTAGCGTTTATACATCTCAGGGACAGGCCCAGTGTATTGCTGAAGAATCTGTTGCTCAAGGAAACCCATGAAAAGGCAAGCATAGCTGGGTCCCATTTTTGTGCCCATCGCTACGCCACTGCACTGAGCAAAGGTGACGCCATCAAAGGTGAAACTGTTAAGAGAGAGAACCAATTCAGCCAGACGTAGAAGTGTATGAGTAGGAGGTTGTTTATGACTTCTTTGGTTGAGGAAGTATGCAAGTGCATTGAGGCCGTCATTGTGCGGTATAACAGTATATAGTGAAGTGACATCAAGGGAAAACAACAGTTCAGTTTGGCTTATGCAAGCCAGTAATGTCTGGGCCAGGAAAGACCGTGAAAAATTTCTGATTAATAAACTGGGCACTGTGGCGCCACTCGGGATGAATATGAAAGATTAACATTGTTTACCTTGCTTGTGTCTGCTACTTTACCTCACTGATTTACTACTCACTAATCAGTTAGGTGATGTTGGCGCTGGTTGATATGTACATTTCCCTTGGGGACTTTCTCAGCGCTGGCCGAACGTTTAGTTGGATCCCTTGCCCTTCCCTGTCGGGCACCGGGTCTCCGGCTCACGGTTTGATACGCGGTTTTGGGGCGGGGCGATCGTGTGCATCCCTTGGGGATGTATGTGGTCGTCTCGTTGCGTGCCTGTGTGTTTTTCTGTGGGCTGGTGGGTGCCCGTTGGGTGGGGTTGGTGGCTCTGGCTGGTTGTCTTCCGCCCCCGCCCCCTCCCTTTTTTTTTTTTTTTCCCTTCCTCCTTACTCCTTCCCCCCCCCTTCCCCCCCCCCACCCCCCGCCCCCATCTCTCTCTCTCTCTCTCTCTCTCTCTCTCTCTCTCTCTCTCTCTCTCTCTCTCTCTCTCTCTCTCTCTCTCTCTCTCTCTCTCCCCCCCTTATTTTTTGAGTTACCCTTGAAGACGGTTTCACAACTACCTACTCTCCACTTATACCAATATTCTCTTACTGAATTTGATTCTTTGCTTTGTTTTCATGACTTATTACTTGTTGTGTATCGTGCTAAATGCTGGGGTTTTTTTCCCGGGGTCCTCCCGTTTTTCCCCGAGGTAGTCCTCAACTTGAAGGTGATATAAAGTTTGCCTTCGGGTTGGTGTTTAGCAGGCCTTGTGTATTAGACACTCAGCCTACTTCGTGCCCAAGGGTACTCCCCATTCGTGCTCTCTCTCTTTCTCTCTCTCCGTCTCTCTCTCTCTCTCTCTCTCTCTCTCTCTCTCTCTCTCTCTCTCTCTCTCTCTCTCTCTCTCTCTCTCTCTCTCTCTCTCTCTCTCTCTCTCTTTCTCTGGCCTCATCTACACGCCTTTTCTTTCGCTCGCTCCTGCACGTGCTTGCACACACTCTTGTCTCTCGTGTTCAGGTTCTTTCCGAGTCTCTCTCTTACGCGATTTTTCGTTGACGTCATTTTTACTTTTTCCGCACTTTTGTTCTTCCTTTTCTTTTATTTTACGTCACCTCCTTCAGTTGCCACATTCCTTCTGCCATTGAAGATAAGTAGCGGCTAATCTCTATGTTTGTTTGTTTGTCTATTTTGACAAAGGGTATTTACCCGAAATATTAATAAATTCTGTTGTACCCGTCTTTTCTAAGCGTGTTTCATTCTCCGTTGGGTACTTCTTTGCATATTACACGCTTGGCAGTCACCTTTTTGGTCTGGATTGATTGTGTGTAAACGGACAGGGCTAGACTATAGACAAACAAGTCAAACTACAGAGCGGCAAGTCATCGTGATCTTTGCACATGGCAGCTGAACGATGACGAGATATTTTTTTATATCGGAAATGACGGGGCTATAAAGCTATGAGAATAGAGTTAGTTAGTTATTTGAGTTTAATGCCGAGCCGGCGACTAAGACCATCTCACGGAGGTATGAGAATAAAGGCAGAATTAGGTCAGTATTCTAAGGACTTCGGTAGGGTTTAACGCCGAGTCGGCGACTAAGGCTGGATGATGAGGGTTTCTTCGGAACTGACGTGGCTATAGAGCTATGAGAATAGAGTTAGTTAGTTCGATATTAGAGCTTAACGCCGAACCGGCGACTAAGGATATCTCAGGGCGTTATGAGAATAAAGGCAGAATTAGGTAAAATTCTAATGACATGTCATGAGACTAGATACCTCCTCTCACAAGATCTTGCCTCATTGACATCCACAGTGAGGTACTTAAACGGAAATAACAGCTCGAGTGCTACAAGAACACCTGCCGCGGAGACCAGGCCGATCCAGGAAACGGTTCCAATAGTGCTGACTAGAGTAGCACAATCTGCAACTTGCCTTCTGTCTTTCGTTACTTTGGCCTGATTTTGATCTAGGAATAACGTGACCCCTATCTTCGCCTCGTGCAAATGGAAGAGGCTGGATGATGGGATTTTGGCACGTCAAAAACAGAAGCTCAACCCTAAACATCCGTCCGCCCAGTGCCAGAAAAGGGCGAGGAGGAAGGCGGATCGGATTACGAGGGTTGACCGTGCAAACTGAAGAAAGCAAAGCACGACAACCAGATCCTTGAGTCAGTTGCATGAGTGAGATTAGTCGCGGAGCACCTTGCTTAGGGGCTAGCGCAGACTAAGCTCACTCACGCAACTGCCTCCTTGTCAAGGAAAACGGTAGCGTCACCTGCGGATTTCCGGATTGGGGAATGACGTGGTGAAAGGGTTGGCTGTGGACGTGGTTGGTAATGATTTATGTAGGTCAGATCGGACGATACGCACGCACGCATGCGCCCACGCATGCACGTACGCACGCACGCATGCACGCACGCACACACACACACACACTCATACACACACACACACACACACACACACACACACACACACACACACACACACACACACACACACACACACATACACTCGAAATCTCTTGATTGCTACTGATGATACCACTGGACGGAAAAGGGGTGAAGAACGTCTTTTTCGCCGACAACAGTCAAGGGTTTCAACATATTTTCTCGTCGAAACAGACAAAAAAATGTGCCGGGAAAAGACGAACACCATCGAACTTCAACAAGCAAAAATCCTCATGAACTGCCACAGATACTGGGGCTCCTTAATTTTGGGGGTCTCTTCCTAATTCGTGTTTCATATATAGACAAGATTTCTTGGCATTGAATAAACCCTGCTTTCAAATACATAGATTGTGTACTCCGCCAGTGAAACAGCTCAGCTAATTGCTGTCATTGCTGAAAAGCTGGCGTAAGTGACAGCACCCACGAACTAAACCATTTGGTCTATTTTGGACTCTCTGTTTCTAGACCTTGGGCCAGTTGCACAAGTGAGCTTGATTCATGCGCAAGCCACTAAGTAAGGTGCTCCGCTGTAGAAGAACACCTTGCTTACTGGCTTGCGCAGGATTTAAGATAAGATAAGATAAGATGGTTTATTGCCATATGTTTCCATGTACAAAACAATAAAAACATTGAAATTTGTCTTGATGTCAGTTACTAAGACTAAACACACACACACACACACACACACACACAGAGAGAGAGAGAGAGAGAGAGAGAGAGAGAGAGAGAGAGAGAGAGAGAGAGAGAGAGAGAGAGAGAGAGAGAGAGAGAGAGAGAGAGAGAGAGAGAGAGAAACATCTGATACAGTTAAAAACTGACTACACAATCATTCTCACTCGCCACTCGCGCTCTCTCCAATTAGTCCGGTTGATCAGAGAGAGCGTGAACAGCAAGAGGGAAAAAGCTCGCTCATGCAACTGGCCCCTGCAACGCTACCCAAGGACGTAGGAGAAAGATCATTTGCTTGACGTGTTCTAAGCCCTGCAACGCTACCCAATTTTCGGTTCAGATGAGCTAGGAGCTGCAATTAAAAAAAAAGTAACTTCCCCTGTCACGAACCGTGTATATCGATCTCCTGTGGTCGTTAATTCGGATCGATCACGCGCCCACGCCAAACAAAAGGTCTTCAGGCCGACGCCGGCCGCAGTTGGCCCGCGCACGGTCCGTGCGCGGGTCAACTGCGGCCGGTGTCGGCCCCCAAGGTCTTTTGCTTACTGGTTCGCTTCCCCACGGGTCCATGGTTACGCCGCCAAACGCCCGATCGGGATGTAAATTGTTCTTGTTCAGTTCATCATCCATCCCGTTACCTCTGCCAGAGGCACAGATTCACATGCGCTCCTGCAGAGACAAGGACCCATCTCAATCTATGCCTCGTTTCTGATAATTAAAGCTCCCCCCCCCCCCGAAAAAAATAATAAAATAAATAAAATACAAAAATTCAAAAACAAACTTATTTTGGATTATTCTGTTACTGTTCAGGTCCAGTCCAAGGTACCGCCTCTAAAATCCAGAGTGGGCATAGATTCTCACAAGCCCCTCAGGGACTCATGAGATTCTATGCCTCCCCCGTGAAGGAGATCAGCTCCACATGTTCCTGAAATCGAAGTGTTATTTTGGGGTTACCGTATGATCGATTGTGTGGGGATGAAAGCGGACATGTTTCGCAATTAGATCTTGTTATGAGTGCTGTGCCTTGCACAAAGGGTGTTCTGCTTAACGTCATACCCTGCTGCACGTGCCCTGCAGGGTCTCTCCTATCAGCACATTCGCACGTGGATCACAAAAGGTCCCAGCCAAAGTCCTTTAACATTCAGAGCCAAATGACACGCCTATTTGGCTTGCCAAAGATCATTGGGCCTTCAATGAGGAGAAAAATTAAAAACGATCCAGATGAAAGAAACATAGATCCTCATGAGCCCCCGTATCCATTTTCCTTGGACGGCTGGAGATTTTCTGCGTTAAAATCACAAAGATTGCAGAAAAGACAAGACAAGGTTTCATTGCACCTATGCTACAGTTCCACCAATGCCAAAACATTGGCCAAGAAAAGTGACACCTGGGAAAACTTGGAATATGCAACTACTGTAAATGAATGGGTTAGACTTCCAGACGTTTGCTGAATTACGAAGCACTTCCAGCTGCTTAGAAACTTAGATCCCCAAAGTGCCAACCAGCAGACTTCAGGGACGTATGCAGATCTGTGTGCCTAAGATGGAAAACAGTTCACCCAAGTGTCTGGTTTTTCAAACTGTGAACCAGACACGAGAATTTCATTCCGAAGAACAATGAGTTGCATAGCGTACTGTGTAGGTTCTTCACTGCCTTGACACGCAATAGGCTAATTGAGGTCAATTGAGCCAAATGGGAAGACTCTTGTTTTCACTCTAGCTCCTTCCATACATTACAGGCATAACTTATCTGAAACTCTTTGCCGGGACTGATCCCAAATATTACATACCCATCTCTCAAAGGACAAATCGATACGACTGCCACAGGTCAATAATTCATGTTCCTGAAATCATCACAGATGGGCCAACTAAAACCCATGGTACGATTGAGGATAGCAAGAGGCAATTTCGGGGGCTCTTTAGGATCTATGCCTCTTGCAGATGGGTGTCATTAGCTTGTCCCGGCAGTAAAGATGTTAGGTATGTAATTGTTTTCGTTCTTCATTTTCACACTTTTGGCTACTGCGCAGCCTCGGACAATCAGCAGCCACACTATTTTCCACGCACGCAGCGATAAGTTAACGCTTCCAGATATTGGCGGGGGAATCCTGTAGAGTGATGTCTCTGTAAAACGATGTCACATGCTTCCCTTTGTTCGTTTGTTTTAAATATTTTTGTATTTTCAAGGTCAGATAGATCAGATAAATAGGGCGATGCCCGATTTTCAAAAAAGATAACATATTACTTCCAAATATCGGTTAGAGATTGTTTTGAGTGATGTCCCAGTAAAACTCTGATAGTTACGTCCCATGGGTTTTTCCCCCCGGTCAGATGAAAGTGGGACGTCTCTTTTTAATTGTTGTATGAAACATGATTTCAGCGTTCCGATTGCCGTATTGACATTTTCACACAGCTTTTCAACATGAAAAGAGAACGATGAAACCCTGGCATTAATACAAAAGATAACCGAACTATTGATTCATTACGAAACAATACACTGAATTTTACATCGAGCAAACGGACCCTGAATACAAAGACCCAAAATAGATCAAGGGTGACATCTGTATATATGGTTTACAATTAATGTCTTTTCAAAATGCAGCGAGAATCGTTTTCTCAATTTTCTGTATATATATATATATATATATATATATATATATATATATATATATATATATATATATATATATATATATATATATATATATATATATATATATATATATATATATATATAGGGGCCGTTTTAATTCCTTTAATGCTCGTGTCCAAATTGTATGTCTCTAAAATAGACGGAAGATTCACTGCCAGATAAGCTCGTCCTCCTGACGCGCACGGATATTAATGAGGCCGGCAAAAGGAATAGACACTCATGAGCCCCCGCTATCGCGGGGGCTCACCAGGATCTATTCCTCTTGCATTTGGATGTTGCTCGTTGTACAGGACATAAAGGGATCAATGTAAAAACAGATCCAAGAATAGACGTATTTGTCACCTTTAAGTATAATCTGAATCACGCTGTCTTCTTCCGCTTTCATATGGCGGTACTCTGAGGTGTATTATGGGACGAATCTGGTACCAAGCACGTGTTTCCGTGTGAGAAGACACTACACTGTGCCAAACAAGCGTTGGTAGGGAAAGACGACACATGTCCAAGGACAGTTTCCCCATTCGGGAACCGACAACCGTCCATTGTGCCGACATTGCCAACTACAATGTTTCCATTAACTGCACGCCCCCCCCCCCCTCTCCTCCTTAAAGGGTCAGATCCCGAAGGTGCACTTTCGGGTTAGCCCCAGAGCAGGCGGCGCAATGCTTTCGCGCAGACTAAGATTTAAATGACTTATCGGGTCCGTCCTTGCGTTTGTATATAGGCCGGCCGACGGTTTAACTTCTTCTGTCTGAGGACAGGAAAATGAAGATAAAAGGGTCCGATCACAAACAGCAAGGACAATAAATTTTCGCGACCCCATGCGATGATATATATATATATATATATATATATATATATATATATATATATATATATATATATATATATATATATATATATATATATATATATATATATATATATATATATATATATATATATATATATATATATATACTTTTCAGTGCTGTCATGATCAGCCGAATATCATATTATGTTTTTAACAGAGATACTTTGTGTGTGTGTGTGTGTGTGTGTGTGTGTGTGTGTGTGTGTGTGTGTGTGTGTGTGTGTGTGTGTGTGTGTGTGTGTGTGTGTGTGTGCCTCGGGCCGACTTCAGCCGGAGTGGACCCGCGGACAGCAGTGCGCGGACCCACTGTGGGCGACGTCGGCCCGAAGGAATCGGCCGGTGAATTAGTGGCTCAATAGAATCCACGTTGTTTATTTTACGGGATGGAAGCTTCCACTGGTAAGAAATATAGATACGTATAATCATAAAAAAAAAACTAAGGTTTCGCGAAACTGGAATGGCATGAGGGACATAGTGGTGACACGATGCAATCTATGCTTCTTTGCCGATGGGGCGGGCGGGCTATGGGACACACGGTCTTAATGAAAATCAATGCCTCTGCAAATCCAACTTTCTGGAAGGCGGGCTGACCCTTGGACGCAGTGGCTCTTGAGAATCCTAGCATCTTGTAGGTGGAAACAACTGACTGATGGAGGATTGCGGCAGAATCAGGACTGTCCCGCGGAAATGGACAGGCCGGAAAGAAAATAATGCCCATTATCAAGGAAGACGGTCATTTTTCTTGCGACTTCCGTGCGGCCACTACCGACAACGCATTATTCGGGAAATCCGCCTTCGGTCTGGTCCGCGAACGTTATCTGTTTGCAAGAGGCATAGATCTTCATGAGCCCCCGCGTGCACGCGGGGGCTCATGAAAATCTGTGCCTCTTGCTGGCCCAATTTACATACTTGCAACTTACTTGAGGGCAATTTCTTGGGTATCGTCGGTTTTTAACGTATGGCCTCGACAGGTTGAAAAAAGAGTCATCCGAGTGAAATAAGCTCAAGTAGCCGTAGTGGTGGACATGGGTTCTGATGTTTTATTCTAAGGCTGATGCGATGTTAATGAAACTGTCAGTCAGCTGATAAATCAACCGCGATGCACACAAACAGTGTTGGTCGTAATTATTCTCGAGCACTTTTAGTCATTGAAGGTGTGTGTGTGGGGGTGGGGGGTGGGGGTCGGGGAGGGGGTTGGGGTGGGGGGAGGGGGTTATCTATTGTGAAAGTTTCCACTTGGTGATTACAATAATGTGGACGTCAATGGAAGTTTTGTTTCCGTACTCGAACCATCCCGTATGAGGCCAAGATTAATACTGCCCACGCCGTAAAAACTATCCAGTAAGCAAAGGTTCTCGGGTACCCGCGATGGCCGCAGAGGGCCCGCGTGGCCCATCGCGGGGCCGGAAGACGTTTTGCGGCTATGTACATTTTTCAGTGAAGCGTGATTTTCGTGGTTATACAAGCTGGAATATCATTTTTTTTAAAGAAAAGCGCGATTTTCATTGTTATACAATGAAAGTCTCGCTTTTCTATTAAAAAAATGACCAAACTTTTTTTTTTTTTTTTTTTTTTTTTTGGGGGGGGGGGGGGGGGGAAGGGGGTGTTGCTAAATAATGACATAATGGACTGTGGCGTATTGATTTTTTAAGAAAGATTATGTTTACGATCTCGTTTAGTTTTATATTTCGGATTAAGGACAGGGTATGCAGATATAAAAGCCATTGAATTTTTCAGAACCCGATTTAAATGATATACATACCAGTAGCTCAGTACGGTTTCTGCACGCGTGGAAACCTGACGCAGTCATATTGAGCGTCTACGTCATAACCTTCCCTCCCCACTGCGTCTTCGACAATTAGACGAGACTCGCTCGAAACTCAATACTCAAACGCAGACAGAAGAGACCACAGCGTTCCAGGTTTCATTTCAGCTGACAATAAAGCAGTGTGGTTGTTATTCACCTCTTAATAGAGTCCGACGTTTCCTAAATATGGTTTCCAGAGTCTTAACAGAGTCCGACGTTTCCTAAATATGCTGTATGGTTCCGAGTCCTGGGCCCTCTCTCTACCGCAGCCAACTACGACTCCTCGAACGCTTCCACCAGCGCTGCCTGCGTACCATCCTGGGCATTCACTGGAGTGACTATGTCACCAACGTCGAGGTCCTTGAACAGGCTGAAACTGTGAGCATCGAGGCTTTGCTGCTGCGGACACAGCTCCGCTGGGCGGGGCATGTCTCCAGGATGGAGGATCATCGCCTACCAAAGATCACCCTGTTCGGCGAGCTTGCTACTGGACACCGTGACAGAGGGGCACCAAAGAAGAGATACAAAGACTGTCTCAAGAAGTCACTTAGTGCCTGCCAAATCGACCACCACCAGTGGTCTTCGCTTGCTGCGGACCGTGACACCTGGCGCTCCACCATTTACAAGGCAGCTGTCTCCTTTGAGGACTCTCACAGAGCTAGCCTTAAGGACAAGCGGCTCAGGAGAAAAAACAGAGATGCCGCAGCTCAGAACCCTGGCCATACCGTCCCCTGCAGCCACTGCGGTCGAACCTGCCTGTCTCGGATTGGCCCCCGCAGCCACGAACAAGCCTGCAGACGTCGTGGGCAACTCCTATAAAATCTTCGTTCGCGAAGTCAAGCCAAGAGAGAGAACAGAGTCCGAAATAGCTCAGGCGGTTAAACGTCGGAGCAGGAGAGCGAAGGGAATCGCCGGGTCGTGGGTTCGAATCCCGTCCCGGCCCCGGTAGCTGGACTCACAATCCAGGGGGAAAACGGATTTGTTCAATAGCATGTCCGTTGAAAGGTCCTGGTAAATCAAAGTGGCACAGTTGGAGTGCGCCTGAGTTGATCAGTGTTCAGGGCGTACTCCATTAGGCAATAGATTTCCCTGTCCCCCATAACCCGCCCGTCTGGGCCGTCCATGATCACCTCGGTGCTGTGGACGTTAAACCCGAACTAACCAACCATCACCTCTTAACTGTCAGGGCAAGGCGAACGCTTCACAGCTGCAAGAGACATAAACCCTCATGAGCCCCCCCCCCCCCCTTCAGCGGGGGCTCATGAGGGTTTATTCTCTTGTTAGTCCTGTGTTTTAAATCTCTATTTTTGGTCTCATTAAATCTGGTGTTTTTTAAAGAGAGTGTCGGTCAGTGTGAGGTGGATTCAGACGCGAAATTTGTGATCACTGGCAGACAAAGGGTGAAAGTAACCTGCTCCAGGGCGGGCTGTGATTTCTAAAAATGGCCGATACGAGTTCTCAGTGCTGTCTTGCCTCAAGTAAGACTTCTCAACCGCTCTTTGGAAAGAAACACCAATTTAACCACCGCCTACCGAGTACCACCTCTATGACTGCAGCAGACCATTCCGCCGAATGATCACGTATCGATAAAGGCCGGGGCTTCCAGCTGTCATCATAATTTCTGATGTTAATGAATTTGGCTGCTGATCTGTAATATTGGACAATAGGTTATCACGGCATAAGGTCCAATATCAGAGACCAGCACGTCTTTGATGGAAACAAGTAAGCTAGGGCAAATACTGCCCAAAACGGTCAAGCTAGACATATTTGCGTCACGAGCGTTCTCTGTTGTAACATGAAGGATAGTGTCTCTAGAGTCTGTAAAAAAAGATCGGCAACATTTCCTCCAGACAAACACCCTGAAAAGGGGTCATATTGCGTTAGACACCTGTGCGTGCGGCTCACCTGTTTGCCAATCATTCGCATAATAAACGTGCCATTTTTTTTTCAGACTATTAGGACCATCGACATGAAACATGGCTCAAAGACGGGATGTAATGTATCATCTATAATATTGCATTTTGCCCTGCATCTGAAGGATTAGAGTCTTCAGATGCAATGTCTTCATAAACAGCACGATTATAATAATAACCGTACAAAATTTTAAATGCCTACGACATACGGCTGTTTAGATAACGACTTCCAAAGTATGTCTCCAAGATGTAGCTGTTCGTGTGATTTGGGAGGGTTGCACAACCATGTCTTTTAAAAGTGAATAACGTAAAGAGAAACATTAGGTCGTCTTGTTCTTTTTTTTTTGTAGGGGCGCATGAGCCTTCTCTAATGAACTCAGAACTCAGAACACTTTATTCGGTAGGTCAACGACCCATTCGAATTGGGGTGAGATTACATAACTGGAAAAACCAATGACAACACGAGAAAGGGAACAGACAAGATATGAATAAAAAACAATTTCTTCTTGTAATTGGTACTCATAATGATCACACACACACACACACACACACACACACACACACACACACACACACACACACACACACACACACACACACACACACACACACGCCGCACCGCAGCGCGCACAGATGCGCTGCATCAAGGGGTCTACCCCACTATGGGGCAGACTGAACAGATGTTTTGCGGCCATCGGCCCATAGATAATGTCCTATTACACAGATAATTGTTCATTGCGTAATTTAAGTGCATACAATATGAACATTGCAACTTTTCTGATAGAGTCACAGTCCAGGTTTGCAAGCAACATGCTTATGTCCTCATTCTTAGTGTCATTCAAAAGGCTAGCCAAGTACTTTTTCCTCAGTGCTGAGTATTTATTACAATACAAGAGGAAGTGCTCTTCATTCTCCACAGTCCCAATACAGAATGGACAGTCCTTCACATGTGTATTTGAATACCTATTACTCACATTCAGTTCTACTGTTCCCAGTCTGAAACGTATAAGGCTGTCCCGGAATTTCTTTATCGTAATCTGGGATAGATATTTTTCTGGTTCGAATACCGTTTTCAACTGCTTGTAAGTTGGAAACCTGTCGCTTGACTGAACCTTCGTTTCCCATGACTGCACAAACGACTCTTTCAGTCTTTGCCTGTACAACAATAAAAAAGCCCTTTCATCACCCACACCACCGTTTTGCCAAACGTGGCCAAAGCCATACTTGTGTAGGGTGCTTTCAGTTTGGTTCGCCCCAAAACAACTTGCTACGGTACAGTTCAACTGCATCTTGTACGCCTGCTTAGGAAGTCTTGTATCAGACATTTTAATCAGTTTCATCCAATACTTTGTAGTTTTTATTATGCTATTAATGTGCAGTGGATGCCTACCCGTCTCACCATAAGCTGTCTGATTTGGGGTTCTGACATCCACACTCAGTAGTCTCTTGCAGGCGAAAGTGTGCACCTTTTCTATTGTTTCGAACTGCTTCAGCCCCCATACTTCAGACGAGAAAAGAAGCATCCGCACCACCTGGGTATCAAAAAGCTTAAAGAAAATACATGGGTTAAGGTTGCCAAGTTTCCACATAGTCCTCAATAACTGAGAAACTTTCGCCTTCGCCTTTACAGCATAGTCGGAGAGGGCCACAGTAAACGATAGTTTTGTGGTCAGTGTGAAACCAAGGTATTTATAACTGTTAACCACTTCCATTTCGGTTGCACCAATATACCATTTGTCTTTCGCTGGCAGTCGCCCGCCTTTTCTAAAAACCATTACCTTGGTTTTCTCGAGACTAACCTCTAAACCAAGTCTATCAGAAGAGCGCTTGAGGTTAGTTATCTGGTTCTGCAGCCCCACAGCGCTTGTGGACAATAAAGCTACATCGTCCGCAAAAAGTAATGAAAAAAGTTCTCTCAGACCAGGCAGTAGTTGTACTCCGTGTCGACCATTTTCATTTACGTAGTTTGCAACTTCATTAATTAACAAAGAAAAAATGACAGGAGCCTTCTCTAATGATAAAACAAATGAATGGGTTCATTGTATTGAAAACGGGTAGCGGGGTCTTCAAAAATGATACCACTATTATTATTGTTAACTCATTCAAAATCACAGCCCATTAAAAGAGGGAACCAAGCAGAAATTTGAAATGTAGATTGTGGGATACCCTAATGACTTAGGATCAAGTCAGGAAGAGCAGACATGATCCAAGTCTGATACGTGAGAAGTAAACAACAAACTAAGCAAGGGTGACCCCATCACAATGACGTCAAGTGGAAAGAGGATAGGGTTGTTTGATGCCTGATATTTTGACTTAATTTAGTAGTGATTGTCCGAAACTGTTACTGGACATTTCCAATGAAAACATCTTTGACATTATAAATGTTACATTTGACGGAAAGAAACCAATCAGGCTCGTGCAAAATTCGAAATCCGTTCAGAGTTCCTTTGATCAAAGAATATTTCAAGACTGGAAATAAAAACAACACAAGGTTCCGAAGTATCAGAACGGGACTTTCTGTATTCTCACCACTTCGGCAACTATGCTCAAATAGATGTAAGAAACAACCGCTTGGCAAATGCACTCCTTCTTTTTTGCATAGACACCCCATGGGAGCAAACTGCATTGAAATAATTAGATACCTCCATTTTTCTATGATACGTTTAGCGTGCACCCCTATGTTGGGATAACGTGATTCCTGGTTGGCATCAGCATCAAAGATGTCTTTCACTTTTGCCAATCTCATCTACCCATGTCTGATACCAGTTTACTTTTTATTTTTGATGAAAACTGTCAGACTTGCATTAAGTTATAGACCGTTATAGCTGTCCACCGAGCAGCAGAATTCTAAAGCCGACGATTAAGTCCACATACTGAAGCCACAGGTGTGCAGTGTGGTGTTTGACCAATTGAAGTTTTGTATCTGCCAGTTTCTGCTGGGCCCTTTCTATTGCTTGGTTGGTGTCTGCTTTGTCCAGTGCTTCGTCTCCATTCATGACACTGTCGAAGGCTGTGAGCGCCAGCGCAAGCTCCGCAGGGATTACTTCCTCTCGCTGTTCGCTTTCCATAATCATAATTTGTCAGCATTGCCAGATTTGGGAGTCACATTTTGCAGTTGGTCATTGCACTGTCCATCTTCTGAGGTGAAAATGTCTTCGTTGCGTGAGTTCCTTGAACTTGTATCTGGTACCTGAATGCCGAATGCTTTGGCGGTTATCAGAGCGTTTAGAACAAAAAAACAAAACAAAAAAACAAACAAAAAAACCAAAACAAACAAACAACAGAAACTCGCAAAATGAAGCTTCCACATAGATCTAAATAGAAATGCAAACATTTCTGACAAATGTCTCGAAAGAATCTTTTCACACATTTTTTTTGTCAGCTGCAGCCACATTTATGTAAACGACATGAGGACACTGCCAAGAGTAAATATTTAGAAGTACTTCCTGACAGACACATAAGACATAAGACATAAGACATTTATTCACCAAGTAAAACGTTACAAGGATTTTCGTGTGACATGGCGACAGTAAAAAAATCCTCACTTACTACACATGCATTCATCATGACAGTCGTCCTGTATACAGCACTAAGATAGATAAACACAATATTACACACATCAGTCCTATGTCACAATCATGGAATCACGTTGTTCCATGGATGGTGATGAACTGAGTACAGCTTGCACAAGCGCAGCATTGCGGTTAATCTACAGTTTCTATTTCTAGGAGCAACTCAAAGTGTGCAACAGTGGCCAGACAGGCATAATCAAAGTCAAATGCCCATCCGCATCCAGAAATTACACCATACTCGAGGCATGTCAATTCCCAGGATTGTGTGTGAAATTAGCTGACAACACCAGCGTGGGACTGAAGAAATCACATGCCTACTGCACACAGGTGCAAGGCCAGCTAAATATCACAGGTTATTGTTTTCATCCAAAGGGATGTAAATGTATCGCAAATCACACCAGACATTCCATTCGTGGCATCACTGTTTCACACTCTGTCAGTTTTCTACAAAGAACAATAAAAGCCTTGGAAAGTGAAAAGTCATCACAGAGTGTAAGCGAAATGTTTGGTACGCACCTTTGCTTTTATTGTCAGCATATGCAGCCACACACTTGCCAGCTACAGTGTCGGGTGTATGTTGCAAGACTTGATCTTCCTGCGAAAGTCTTACAGAATCTGTACTGCCCCCTTTTTGTGAGCAGTCTGGATTTGTAGACAGGTGACTCGTCTGCTGGAATTGGGTAAGGGTGCAACTCACTGGGTTCGCCATCCCAAAAATGCTGAGAAGAAAAACGTTGCATGAATGTATTGAATGAATAATGAATAATCACAAAGAGATCTTATGAAATGTGTTACTGTAGGATTGATGTGTCTATTTGTGCTTATTGTGATTTGTTACAATGAGTGAGAGAGTGCAGACTGAAAAAAAACTTTGGTTATGGTGCTTCTGGAGAGTTAATGCCATATTTAAAATCACACACACACACTCACACACACAGACACACACACACACACACACACACACACACATATTCATCCCAAGTGTGTAAATCAGTGTAGCAGCACTGCCTGATAGCGAGTGATTACACATTATTGAGCAGTATAGGCCTACAGTACGCTCCGGCCGTGGTAACTCGATCACTGACTTATGTACCACTTCCGCAAGTGAATTGTCACAATTTACAGAACAAACCAGAAAAATGACACTTACCGCACACACACATCTCTACGTTTGCTTTTGTCCTCTAGGGGTAGTATCCCGATGTGATCAGTGTGCAAGTTTTTATTCAGCCCATTGCGTTGGTTTCGGTAGGGGGAAAAAGCCAGAAACCTTTCTTTGATGGTTTCAGGGTACCTTTTGTCCCAATTGCAGGTACCCCCATGGCAATGCCTGATCATTTCAGTCGAATTTATACGCACAAACACTATTGCACTTCGCCATTTCCCTGCGTTGTTACGCGAAAGTTTATGGGACCCATCAATGCGGCAATTTCTTTCTTTTTCTGATTGGCTGAAAATGCGCACATTTGATTTCACTCTCATCATTTTACTTTTCCTGCGATGCGCAATTGCGAAAATTACCCAACAACAAACATAAAGTATCAGTTTTCATATTATTATATTTAGTATTATCCTGATCAGTCCAGTGCATCTGGTCTCCGTGACCGCTCAAACAGAAGTTGTCAGCAAAACATTGCAGCCCTGCAGTTCTGTACGCGTATGGCGCGTCGGTCTGATAATCATTTTCATCGGACTACAATACCACGATGTAACCCTCGAGGATTCAATGCCTAATTGACTTAGATGCTGAAATCGTGCAAAGCGAAAGTGTTGTAATAGACTGTCAACATGAAACTGTGTGCGTTGAAGAGACTTTTTTATTGCAAGTACGATCCACACCAAGTGAAAGAGTATCTCGGCATCACAACAAAAGCGACTTAGAGACCAATCGAGGAACTGACATTAAAGGAAAATTGTTTTTGGATAAACGGAGAAAACGGCTGATTTGCGACAGTGATGATATTGTGCTGATCTACAGCTGCAAACATGGAGAAGTAGACCACTGGTTTATTAAGCAAGACCATTCCAGACTGGTGCAGTGGGAAATTACCATCCTTGCCAGCATCTATACTTGGCCCTCGATCCGTGTGACATTCAAAAAAGAGCGTCAGCAGGCCATGTCAGAACTGGATCACATCTGTGACGTGGTGAAACATTACCTCGGATAAAAGCGAATCCTGCACACGTACACCTGTCATTCGGGATGTTGAAGGACTGTATCAGTTGTTTTCGAAAATGTGGACACAGTTTTGATATTTATATAAAGGCACACTCGTACTGATTTGTACATTTGTAATCCCACGGGGATTCCTACCATGGATCGCGCTCGTTAGCTGTACCATGTTAGATGGCTGCCACACTGTGGCACTTTTGTCCCCCATCCCCTGTCCCCTTTTGCTAAAGGCCGATGGCCTATGCAATAAACATGTTAAAATCTTAAAGTCTAAAGTCTCTCTATCTCTCTCTCTCTCTCTCTCTCTCTCTCTCTCTCTCTCTCTCTCTCTCTCTCTCTCTCTCTCTCTCTCTCTCTCTCTCTCTCTCTCTCTCTCTCTCTCTGTTTCTCTCGCATCATTGTGTGTGTGTGTGTGTGTGTGTGTGTGTGTGTGTGTGTGTGTGTGTGTGCGTGCGTGTGCGCGTACGTGTGTGTGCGTCCTGATGTGGGCGCGCAGATTGTCTGATTTAATCGTCAAGGCTTCTTTTCTGTTTCTTCTTCTTTATTTATTTACAATTCGTGCATTTTGTTTTTGCTTCAGTGAGGCAGGCAGGCATCAAGTGACAAATTGGAGTCTTCTTTAATATTGGAAGTGCACATTGCAGAAACACATGCTCTGTTTTATAGCTAACCCTTTTAGTCCAGACACACTACAACAGGAGATAGATCGACCATGATAATTCAAGATGATAAGATGACCATGATAATTCAAGGGTAGTGCCAGATTAGCTTGGCGCTTCCAGGCGCCCAGCTAATCTGGCACGACCCTTGAATTATCATAGTCGAACCATCTCCTGCAACTGGTACATAATCTTTAGGTGACACCTCCAAAATTTGCCTTGGAGTTAAATGGGTGAATGTCGTTAAAAAAATATTTAAAGAATGGCTCAGATACGTAGGTTTAATGACAGCGTCTCTTATCCTACACGAGTTAAGTTCTCCTGACAGCGGCGCTTGTAAGAACCGTTGTCAGGGCAATCAACTCGTTCAGGATTCCTGGTTCTGTGGACAAACTAGACACCCAATGCTGCACAGTAAAATAATTTATTAAACCAGAAAATTCACGAAAGCCCTCACAATTTCAGTAAATTTCACGAAATCACTGCTGCAATCAGAGATTTCGTGAAATTCTTGAAAGTTTATGAAATTTCTGGTATTAAGGGCAAGAAATCATGTTTTTTGCAAGAAACGGGATATCTAAGAACATAGCCCACATGTACAGTACATTCAAGATTACTAAATCTTGCAGATTCACGGAGCGTGTAATGCTTATTTTGGCGATTAAAAAGACAACCCACTTGGAGATCCGCTAGGTAGATAGGCCACAAAGACTGTTTCTGTCCGTGGGATGTGAGCTAAAGAGGACGAAAACAACCATTAGCCAAGGACTGTTTATTGACCCTGAAATCCAAGCAGAAAAATGTTTCTCTCATCTCCCATTCGATGTGTGTGATTTTCAAAATGTCTTTGTTTTCATTTATAAATCTCCATTACAACATTTACACATATTCATCATAGGCTTCACATTAATTTATTTTTTATGTATTTTTCAAATGTTACAGTTACAGTAACTGTTTACTTTTCATGTATAAGGTACAGTAGTGTTCCGTTATTTCTGGTTTTGTAGAGAGCTTATAGTGCATTATTGATTTGAAGATTAACCCATTCGCGGCCAGCCGCATCCGGTTGCACGGCAAAATTAAGCACTGTAAAATTCACATTATTATTATTTATTTTTTTATTAACCCCTCCTCTGCCAGTGCTCACAATTTGTGCGTCTGAAACTGCCTAACAATAAACCGTAGTTTGCCTGAAAAACGCAGACCCGAAAATGGACGTACACAACATAAAACCAACAAGAGACATAAATCCCCATGAGCCCCCGCGACTGCGGGGGCTCATGGGGATTTATGTCTCTTGCAGCAGCTTGGTGGGGTTTATCAAGGGGTTAAAATGAAACATACATTTCAGAGGCCCAACGGTCGGTTGAAAAAAAAAAACAACAAATAACACTAACATAAAAAACTAAACAATCTATTCAAGAGGCATAGACTGTCATGAGCCCGTGCATTTGCACGGGCACATGACAATCTCTGCCTCTTGGTGGCCGAGCTCGGCTGCAGCATTTTCTTAACTTGAGGAAGATATCTCGGGTTTCAGTGCAAGGCTGCCAAGAAGAGCAAGCTATTTACGTGGATTACTGAAGAGGTGTAAACGTCCAGTCAAGATGGTAATGTTTGAAGCAGGGGTGATAACCGATATAATACGATGATTTTTCTCTTAGAACACGCAAAACCAACACTTCGTCCCGACAACTTCTTTTAACGGGTCCGGCACGTCTTTTTTGTGTTGTTGATTTTGTTATTATTAAAACTATCATGTACAGTTCGCACAGCTCTATGCAAAACAATATCGATACTAGATTCATGCACATGTCGCATTCGAATACAAAATCTGTTTATACTATGCTAAATTTCAATTTCCAAGTTCCAAAGTTCAATGCCAATTTATCAATTGAAAACTGCAAGGAAAACATATTTGCGTGCTAGAGTTGCAACTCCCAGAATCACAGATCACCGCACATAGGACATGCCGAGTATATGTTTATTTGGCTATAAAGCGACCTATTCCAGGCAGTAAAGGGTTAAAACATCACAATATCTACAACAAACCAAGGGGAATTACTCAGCGCTGGACAGACGAACAGTTAGATCCCCTGCCCCCGCCTATCAGGCACCCATTCGCCAGCCCACAGAGAAATACGCAGGTATAGAACAAGACGATCATCTACATCCCTAAAAGGATGCATCAGGTCTCTTATATAACCCATGTCTTTCTCCGGAACTTAGGAAGTAGGCAGGAGAAACATACATACACAAACACGAAGGTGCATTACCATATTATGTGGTCGGGTAAATACCCTGAATTCCAACAGTAGATGCACAGAACATTACACAACAATGTAACGATACAAATTTGCCTCGATGTATACTGAGATACTCACAAACCAGATAGGTGAGGCTAGCGCTTGCAGAATTGTACAACAAACCAAGAGGAATTACTCAGCGCTGGACAGACGAACAGTTAGATCCCCTGCCCCCGCCTATCAGGCACCCATTCGCCAGCCCACAGAGAAATACGCAGGTATAGAACAAGACGATCATCTACATCCCTAAAAGGATGCATCAGGTCTCTTATATAACCCATGTCTTTCTCCGGAACTTAGGAAGTAGGCAGGAGAAACATACACAAACACGAAGGTGCATTACCATATGTAATTCCCCTTGGTTTGTTGTACAATTCTGCAAGCGCTAGCCTCACCTATCTGGTTTGTGAGTATCACAATAGCTTCTTTATGTTCAGAGCATTCTTACAATAATGCTGGACAAAAGGGCTCAATTTAATATTGAAAGTTGAATGTCGTAAAACAAAAGACTTTTCTGCTCTTCTGCATGTTTGTACGCAGGAGAGTTCCTTCCGTTACGCTCAAAAGGCGGTGGAAAACGCCTGATACACGTACCGACTCTCATGGGATGTGAAAAGAAGGACAGAAAGTTATGACTGAGGCAAGACATCATTGATTACCCGTCGTATGGGCGAATGTTAACAAAGCCCGGATTGGAGCAGATCGCGTTAAAATTTGTAGCCCCAGCAGGAGATAGATCGACCATGGTAATTCAAGGGTAGTGCCAGATTAGCTTGGCGCCATCAGGCGCCAAGCTAATCTGGCACTACCCTTAAATTATCATGATCGAATTATCATGATCGAATTATCATGATCGAATTATCATGATTAAATTATCATGATCGATCCATCTGCAGCTGGTGCAGTCGTCATGTGACACCTCCCAAAATTTGGAAATGGGACCTTGGGTTGATGCAAGCCACGAAGCGAAAACACAACGGAATCGAAACATCATCTTACGTCTTAGTGATTCCAGTGGGTGGTCGCCCACTGTGTGAAAACTGATCGTGGGTGTGCGTCAAGCTGTCAAGTACACAGAATGATGACGTTCACGGCTTCACCTGAGCCACTTTTGCGAAGTTCTACACATTAATAATAATAATAATAATAATAATAATAATAATAATAATAATAATAAAAATAATAATAAAATAAAGGAGGTTTGTTAAGCGCTTATTCTAAAAGTAGCTCTAAGCGCAGATACAATGAAAAGGCTAACAGCCAACACGCACACACACACACACACACACACACACACACACACACACACACACACACACACACACACACACACACACACACACACACACACACACACACACACACGTGACAGTGGTGATGAATTTTGCATGGCTGGGGAAATGAACTAGTGAAAGGCAGCGTTGTAGAGGTGGGTTTTGAGAAGTGATATAAAGGAGGAGAGCTTTTGACAGGGGCGGGGAGGCTATTCCAAGTGGCGGGACCAAGATGGGAGAAGGCGCGACATCAGTATACATTATGATCACACGGCTTATGATTTCTTTTGACATATCTGAGAGTCCGAGGTGTTTACTTTCACTGTAATTATCTAGCAGATTCCTACTGCGAAGTTTCACAGATCCTCATGAGCCACTGCAGCCTTGCGGCTGCAGGGTCTCATGAGGATCAGTGAATTTTGAAGACGTCGGGATGGATGAGGGATTTCTCCTGATCATCTGATCATCATTACTCAAAGAGAATTGATAAACACCGAACTTCAGATTGCTGTCTAGGTTCTTGAGACTGGGAAAAAATACAATTTTTATTTGCTGCTCGGATCGAACTCATTGTTGGGTGTTGGCCTTGTTTATGGACACACCGCTCTTCCCAAGTCACAGGCAAAGGACGCGTAACGCGTTTCCGTGATGTGTATAAATGCATAGTGATGATCTCTTTTGTTCACTAATTTGACCGGAAAAAAATGGTTGGTTGTACATTGCTTAACTCATTCAGCCCGACTGCCGTAGTTTCCAAAAGTTTTGAGGTGTCATCTAATGACTATGCACCTATTGCAGGAGATGGATCGACCATGATAATTTAAGGGAAGTGCCAGATTAGCTTGGCGCCAACAGGCTTCAAGCTAATCTGGCACTGCCCTTGAATTATCATGGTCGACCCATCTCCTGCTGTTGTGCGTCAGGGCTGAGTCGGTTAACACATTCTCCCCCAGGACCGAAATCCAGAAATTTTGAAGTTGCCATCTGAAGGACTCTATTACAATTCTAGAGACAGATCGAGCATGATAGTTCAAGGGTGGTGCCAGAATAGCTCATGCGCCCCCGCAGTGAGGATCTGTGTCTCTCGCTGACGCCGATTCGTATCCTGTGCTTCTTGGAAGGATAAGGCTCGCTGGCGTTGACTGATATAGCAAGGTAATCTTCGACCACTGGCAGTCATTGGGTTAAACTAGTTTAACTCATTCTGCCCGCGACACACTACAGCAAGATATGGCTCGACCATGATAGTTCAAGGGTGGTGGCAGAATAGCTTGGCGCCTATAGGCGCCAAGTTATTCTGCCACCTCCCTTGAACTATCATGGTCGATCTGTCTCCTGAAGTGTAATGCAGTCCTAAGAGGATAACTCTAAAATGTGGGTATTTCGTACCTCGGGCACAATGAGTTAAAGCTGTTTCCCAGTAGATGCTGTTGGTGTTTGCGTCGCTGAGCTTTCGCTAAGCTTTCGCTGAAGCGTGTTCTGACATCTTGCTGTAATTGGGACTTTTGATCCGAAAACGTATTTTGCGGCTTGCGCTGCGGATATGCTCATCATCATTAGCCACACGATCCAAAACTAAAACGAAAAAACCTCCTATGAGGATATGACATTAATGCAAATTAAACAAGCAAGAGGAATAGTTAGTATAAGCCCCAGCTTTCTATGAAGCTCATTAAGACCTATGACTCCAGCGGATGGATTTCTTAATTTGTGATTATGGTATTTTTGTCCACAATATCTAGGCAACCCCAATCAAAATAATGCTGTATGACCGCGTGATGACCGTTTGTGCGTTCGTGATAATCTATGCCTTTGCTAATGAATTGCTTTTGATCATGGTATTTGTCTCCATCAGAGGCCACCCCATCCTAAACTGAATGCTCAAACCTACTGTCAGAGTGACTTGACATTGATGTAACTTGGGCATAGATTCTGGTGTGTATGCGTAGGCTGATGAGGATCCATTATCTTGAAGATGAATGTTATTTCTCAGCTACATGGGTGCGGTGTCTCGTGAGGCTCAGATGCATTTTCTTCCAAGAAAGTCCACATGGACATTACTCAGTTTAGGCGCCCTTATCCTATCGTTTTCAGCGTGTCATCTTAGAACGATGGGAAAACGAATCTTTGATGGAAGCTGATCAGATTCGAGAATCGTGAAGGCTTGATCAGTGTCTGCCAGCTATCTGTATTGATGTTTATCTTCTGAAACATGTAATTGGCCAAAACGAGCTTTAGCAATCAGCTTGCAGTACCCATACTGACGAGCAAAAGAAATGAGACATTTTTGGAATCATCGGAAACATCGCATTACTAGATGCCACTCAGCTTTCTGCATTGATGTTTGTCTTCAGAAACATGTAATCGGTCAAAATCAGCTTCAGTAATCAGCTTGCAGTATCTTACGTGGTTTTCTTTGTCGTAGTACGATCAATCACACCAGATACACGTCTGTAGGGTTCTTGCAAAGAAACCTCAGTCAGCTGCAACTCGTCGCATGTGGCACAAGGTTGTAGACCACACGGGAGAAACAGTTCCAACAGTACTTTATTCTCGCGATGCACTATCAGCACAATGCATCCACCAATGCATCCACACTTTGATACACTGTCTCATACAATGCATCCACAATTTTGATACACTTCGTCTCCCATACAATGCACACCCATATTTCCTAACACGCTCTTTTATACAATTACAGATTTCCAGAACAATCCGGCAAATTACACATTCAACCAATCAGAAAAGAAAACGTAACCAAAACTCATTAATATTCATTAAAAAGAACGCTAGATTTATCTGCAATCTTCCACTAGCATCTAGGCGCATTCCGTAAATGTTGCGAAATGTAGCCAACATGTGTACTACAAAACTTTGACGCAATATTCGAGGTCACTAGAACGAACGCGCCTAGAACTAGAACGAGCACACATGCCCCCAACAACAACAACACAACCACAAACGTGGCACCGAATAGGGTCTGAACAAATTGTGACCCCAGCTGGATTCGAACCCGGGACCTTTCGGACGAGAGTCGAACGCTCTACCACCGAGCCACCCAGTTCCCCAGTGTTTCCGATGATTCCAACAATGTCGCATTTCTTTTGCACGTCAGTATACAAAAATAACTAAATGGGGAAAGGGGGGAGGGGAGGGGGGGGGGAGCAAGCGTATATTGATGATGAAAACAAAAAGTGCACCAGCAAATGCAATCTTTGGTGTTTATGTCTTTAGAACTTTTAAAACATGTAATCGGACAAAATTGCATTAGTAATCACCCTGTACATTAGTAATCACCCTGCAGGGCTGAGACGTCACTCAGAAAAAAAAAATGAGTGCACACAAACGTAATGGACGCAATGTAACTCAAAGTAAATGGAAAGCAAACAGGCAACGGGCAGAGTGCAAGCTTCGAGTGGATAAAGTTTGACCCGGTCTGTTTGTACTTCTGGACTCCTGCACTCAACAGAAGGCTAATGTATACTGACGAGTAAAGAAATGCGACATTTTGGAAATGATCGGAAACACCTTCGTGCCTCCGATGGTTCCAAAAATGTCGCATTTCTTTTGCTCGTCGGTATATATTAGAAACTAAATGCGAAAGAAGGCTCAATGGCTTTTCCGTTAAGTGGAACCCTATCGCGATTTTCATGCAGCGCTTTGCATAGCGCACTTGCAAAGCGATTCATTGGAGATATAACCCCTTGTCTGCTACTGACGATACCGTTTGGCGGAAAAGACGCGTCATAACGTCATAACGTCATGACGCGTCTTTTCCGCCAAGCGGTTTCGTCAGTAGCAGTCAAGGAGTTAAAGACAAAGGGATCACAGATCCAGGTTACATTTGCATAAAACAGAAATGGAAAAATGCCCATCTCTTCCTAGCTTCAGTGATACGGATCTTACTCGGTGCATCTCTTTTTCTTCCCATTAGACTGAAACCCATGGTGGTCTCCCCAGCAGGAGGGACACAGGCGTAAACAAGATTAAGCAGTAAGATTAAATCCAGACCAACTGAGTGGTCACCAGGCGAATAAAAGTCCGAAAACTATATCGAAAAATTGGCAGTTAAATTCCAAGGACACAGCGCAATGTTAACTCATTCTACCCCATCACCGAAATCCCCAAATTTTGCCGTTGTCCTCTGCCGGCTGCATTGCAGTGCAGGACACAGATCGACCATGACAGTTCAAGGGTGATGCCAGAATAGCTTGGCGCCCATGGGCGCCAAGCTATTCTGGCATCACCCTTGAACTATCATGGTCCATCAATATCTTGCTGTGGTGTGTCTGGGGTAGAATGAGTTATTAAATAAACAACAACTGAAGAGGCATAGATCTTCACGAACCGGGATTATGAGGATCTGTGCTTTTTGCAGCGAGTTCTTGAGTGCAGGAATAATATGTTCTCGATGAAGAAGTCATTTTGGGATTATGCCTGTGAGACTTTCTGTCTACGACGCCCATCTTTTTGGCCGGACTGAAGAAAACATATACAATTATGTGTGTTGGTCTGTTATTTTGGACTTACGGTTCTAGGCCGTAAGGTCCAAAACAACAGACCTGCACGCACGATTGGTTCTTTTCCTGGGGACGTATGACTGAAAGGCTATGATCACAAGTCTATTCGCTTTACCTCAGTCAGACGAGTACCATGACAGTGGTGTTATTTTGTGCCAAAGACAGGACAATAGTTGTGCGCCGGGTAGTGCCAGTTATAGTGTACAACAGATGTGGTGTTGTTTACGGTAACAATGCTGATGGTAACAAAGAAAATATGTTGATTTCCTTTGCGACTGCATGGTAAACATGACACTGTTCGGAGGATGTGTGGGTGTTTGGTCTCCAATAATTTCTCTGTTCCCACGGCGGCTTTGATCTTAACTCTTCCTGTTGCTGACCAGGATGGTGGCACTTACGATGTTGTCAAAATGCTTACATAGAAGACGGGCTTAAAGCATTACAGTTTTTCTGTGTAACGCACATTGAACACCAAACTTTTCGCAAAAATGGATTTTTTTTTTTTTGGTTGCTAAACTGGGGCTGCGTGGATGATGCCAGTTCAGGAGTATTTTGCACATCAGCCTTTGGCTGTCGGTAGCGCTTTATGTCGCGAGATAAAGCGCTACCGACAGCCACAGGATTAATGTTGAAATCCCAAATTTGGTGATGTTTCTGTAGACTGCAAAAATAGTTCAGGGATAGTTGAACAGTGATAGTTCAACGGAGGTGCCAAAATTGCATGTCGCCTCCAGAACAAATCCGGTCTTTTCATTCCCATTTATCTTCCTCAGATGGAGGGAGTCTGCACTATGTAGGCGTAGAGTAGACCTATTTGAGCAAGCACCCTTTTGCAAGATAAAAAAAAAATCTTAAAAAACAGGTGCTCTCTCAAGAGAAATCTTGAAGGTAAAAAAAAGTGTCACCCGTCATTAAACACCATCGTTTAGGTGTGTGTGTGTGTGTGGGGGGGGGGGGGGGGTTACAGCCACCTAAATGATGGTCTTTGATGACTGGTGATCTCTCCAAATGGTGGTCGCTAATAACAAGTAATGTTAACTGCTGTAACTGTAAAAACCTCCTTGCTAAAGGTCGTGCGTAGGTGGCTGGTTAAGCAGTCCTGTAATCTCTGATGGCCTCACAGTACTGAACGTGGTTCCAGGCTAAACTCGGGTCCCTGTCACCATTACCTATCATTAACTTAAATGATAAGGGACAACACATACGGAAAGAGTATACAAAAAGTCTCTCCTTGGCGGAAAAGTACCCTGCGGGTGCTTGCTGTGTAGGTTCTGCTTGACATGTATTTTAGTTTAACTCATTCAACTCCGACACGCCACGGCAAGACATGGATCGAGCGTTATAGTTTAAATGTTGTGCCAGAATAGCTTGGCGCCCATAGGCACTAAGCTATCCTGGCACAACCCTTGAACTATCACGTTTCGATCTGTTTCCAGAAGTGTAATAGAGTCTTCAGGGGGGCAACTTCAAAATTTGCGGATTTCGGTCCTATAGGCGCCAAGCTATTCTGGCACAACCTTTGAACTATCAACGCTCGATCTGTTTCCAGACGTGTAATACAGTCCTCAGGGGGCAACTTCAAAATTTGAGGATTTCGGTCCAAGACTGAGCAGAATGTGTTAACACATTCCAGACGTGCTGCATTCGGATACGCGGCTTCACGCCGCGTATCCGAAGGCAGCAATCTCAAAAGTGTTAAATGCCTTCCAGTGAAGAAAAGTATCTCAAAATTAAAAACCAGTGCGTTAAAGGGATACGGGCCAACCTAACGATGGTGGATTATTGTTTCTATTTTTATGGTAATGCGAAGTCGGGTTTTTATCTGAACTAAACAGGGGGTGTTTGTTCAGCTGCGGGTGCCAGCAAATGAAATACTCTTCCACAACCTTCTCACCGCTTGACACTTTCCACACAGTGAACACAATTACTCTACATTATTTTACCCTTCAGTTTTGAACAAATGTTCAAGCAAACATACGTAGCTGTCTAGTATAGTCAACGGTCTAACCTGATGCTTTTTCCTGTTCGTGTAGGAGAAGTGCGTAAAAGTAAATCGCAACCGATCACCGCCAACAAGAGACATAGATTCTCAAAGCAACTGCGGCTGCAGGGACACATTAGAATCTATGCCACTTACAGGAAGCAAAGATTTGTATCAACGGGGCTGTCTCCCAGCACGCAAAGGCCATCGGGCCGAAGTCCTTTAGAACCAACTGACTCGTATGAAGTCTTAAAATCCGCTACCCCGCCGTGAGATAAACTTTGCTGCCTGCTCGGCGTTAACCCTTACTAACTAATTGAGTGACTGAATGACTAACTAACTAATTATCTAACTGACTGACTGACTGACTATCGAACTAAACTAAACTCAGACTGACCGACTGACTGACTAACTAACTAACTAAAGTCGTCTACCAAGTGCTGCTTACACGTTACAGGAAATTGAGCGGTCCAATGTGTATTGCATGATAAGCTTTTTAACACTCATATCGTAATCACTGCGTTATCTCAAGGCCTTCACTACCGAGAAAAAGTGAGCATGATCCAACTGGAAGAGTCATAGATCCTTATGAGCCCCCACAGGTGCTGGGGCTCATGAGGATCTATGACTCTTGCTGACACCACTATGAACCCTTTGGGTGTCGGTAGTGGTTTTAATCCTGCAGGAATCATTGCGACTAAAACCGCTACCGACACCCAAAGGGTTGAATCCATCATCCTGGGATGGTCTGGTCTCTTAAGCGTTGAAGGAATGAAGACTGCAGAGACACAGTCAGTTCTGCGTCTGGTGTCAGTGCTGACGTACTTGATCTATAGTACATCGATCACCACACACTATGCTTAATTACAATCCACTACCTTTAAGCTGTAAAAGTCCACGCAGTTCCCGCAAATGAAACTGTACGTAAATAAAATCCTCTTTCGTCGTCCAATTCCATTCAAGCAGAAGCTGTCGCCGCCGATTGATTCGTTCATGGTCGCCTAATTTTTCACAATATGGCCTCGTATCTTGGTCGACGCAGTGACAGGTTTAGTTATAAGCTTCTTGGCAGCCCGGCACAATAAGATAAGGTCTTTTGCAGGTGTGGCGCCAAACTACAGAAGTAAACTTAACTGATTGACCATGGTCATTCAAAGGCAGTGTCTGTCTAACTTGGCTGTCGCCGTACTGTCGTAGCTTGTAGACAAGTCGCCAAGACAATACCCTTGAACTATCATCTCCTGCGACTTGTTTGTTGTATGTAAGTGATCATTATCAAATGTGATTTATCTGCTTATGGGTGTGAAAAGGTCGACTTAATTCCGCCACTGTCAGTAGCTAAAAATTATGTCTCTGAAAGAATCGCGAACGGCTTACTTTTGGACAACTAATTCGAGACGTGCCGCATCCGGATACGCGGCATAAAGCCGCATATCCGGATGCAGCGCGTCTCGAACGTGACTACCTCGTCTGTCCGGGGCACACATTAAACGAAAGCGATGGCGGAACACAGCCAAACTACAAGAGGCATAGACTCAAATGAGAAGCCCGCTACTGCCTCTCGCTGGCTTGTCTCGCGTAGGCCTATATATGTGTGCCTCAAGCAGACGAGGGATTAAAATAGGTTTGGAGGCCGAGCTACTGAGAGAAAGCGGTCCTTCGCGTGACCAACAAAAATATACACACAGAGGCACACACAGTCTTCAACCGGCGGGACTATGCGCCATCGATAATAACGATCCAGTATCGATATATCACCCGTCTGGTTGTTACTTGTTCTGTCTGTCTGCCTTGAGTGTCTGTCTGTCCGTCTGCCCCCCGCCGCCCGATTGACACTGATTACCTCTCTCTCTGTTTGCAAATCTGTATGAATCTGACACGTTGTTAGAGTCTGGTTTTGGCTTTCATACGGATTGTAGTCTGCCCTCTCCGACTGTACGTCTGTATTGGTCATTATAATCAACCATGATAATGCAAGGGTGTGCCCGACAGGACAGTTCTGACACCACATTTGAACGTTCATGGTCGATCCGTAGCATGGACTGTCAGAACAGTAGTCTTCAGAGAGCTGCATGGTGCCTCATTAGCAAGACAATCTGAAGAACTCTTCAGTCCCACGTCTGCGAATTTTGACCGTAACCCCGTTCGGCTGTCGGTAGCGGTTTTTGTCGCAATGATTCCTGCAGGAATCATCTCGACAAAAACCGCTACCGACAGCGAAGGTGTCTGAAAAAGTCATTGTATATATATATAAAATAAATAAAAAAAATGGTTCAGAGATGAGGCATGAAGGTACGACATACGCTGCTACCGGTTATCGTCATTTAACGCAACACGCGCTTTTTACCGCCCACGTGATGCAGTGCGGCGGAGACAGCAAAGCTTTATCTAACTGACTGACTGTGTTATAAGGCTATATCCATTCAAATGTGGTGATAACGCTTTGCTGTCTCCGCCGCACTGTTGACAGTTTCGTTGCTCTGCTACATAATGATCAGCCACTGCGAAGGAGTAAAGTCACGTCCAGTGCGTGTGACACCGCGCCATTTCGAAGGGAACAATAGGTAAAAAGCTCGCATTTTACCGGTCGAACTGAGCTCTCGTGAATTATTTTGCGTTCGGGAGGGCAGGCATAATTTGATCTCTATATACTCTTCTGTCACGAATGATTTCGGACTGCTATGTGTTTATCATGATATAAGTTCTTTACATCCTGTTGTTTGCGTGCTATTTTTGTGGCTGCAGGTGCTCATGAAACTTACGGTGGGGACGGTGGGGTGGGAGGGGTGAAAGGGGGGGGGGGGGGAGGGAATCGAAGATGTTTTGCTAAGAGTTGTGTGCGTTTGACTTGCTCGGAGCGTTGGTAGCATGTATCCTACTCACGCTCGGAACCAGTTCGGGGCGATAAACTCGTATATGAAAAATGTTCGATTTCTTCGACTTCTGCCCCCAACCTTCTGTCCCGCTCTGTAATGAGAATCACTGCCTCACATACATTTAAGGGATGTCCGAGATAAAATGAGAAATCGCGCAATGACCATTGTCAAAGACAGAATAATAGGGGGGAACAAAAACACCAAACGCACATTTAACGTGACACGCAATTTTTCAGCTCTGAAAAAAAAGGGAGGGAACGCAACATAAATCCTATCAGCAAAACGTTTTCGGGCCCACGACGGCCACAGTGGACCCGCGCACAGCCGTGCGCGGGCTCACTGCGGCCGTCGAGGGCGCCAGGACTTTTGTTTTCTGGGAACGTGACACTTAGATTTTAGACAACAACAACAAAAAAAAAAACAACCCAGATTCGTGCAAACAGTTCATCACACACGTCGCCGGATTGCATTTCCTGTAATAACAAAGGACAGCGGTTCATAGCAAACCTTATTTAACCCCTTCGCCGCCAGAGGATGAAAACATGCGAAAACACTCAACTGCAAGAGGCAAAGAACCTCATGCGCCCCCGCATCTGCGGGAGCTCATGAGGTTCTTTGCCGCTTGCTGAGCATATTCATATCCGTGATTTTTTGGGTTGACGAGATTATTCCGTATAACATCTGTCATGCTTTTAGAAATATACAATTTTACGT
>BTPG01000005.1:118964006-118969006 GCA_036245525.1 Semisulcospira habei
TGTCGAAACGCATGCAGTTTTGACCTACTTCTGATTACCGAAAATCATCTATTTTAAAAACTGTGTTAGACCAACAAAAAATAGTGGAATCACAGGCATGAGATGATAGTTGCGTAATTGGTCACCCTGATACTACTGTTAAAAGGTGACCAACTACGCAACGATCAGCCCATGCCTGTGAGTGGAAAGATTAACTGACGTGACATAAACTGCTTTAAGGTGCTCCGGCTTTAAGGTGCTTTAATGTGCTCGCAGACGGTTCAACTTTTGGGACTGAAACGCTTGAAACAGCGCTTTAAGGTCAGACCGTGCACCTGACAGATTATCGTAAGATATATATAAATCCTAGCCAATGTAACCCACATAGCAATGTTTTGAAGAGAGAGAAAGTGTGAAAGCGGAACAGACAATGACGTACGTGTTGCAACACGTTCCAGGGAAGTCTTCAATACCAAAGACTGCTGCCTCTTCTGTAGACTATCTACAAAGGAGGGCGTAGGTACCGGATAAGTTACACAGGATGTAGTTACTATAAGCATCCAAGACGCTGTCCTCAGAATATGTGATGAGCGCACAGATGAGTGGGCAAGGAAAGTAAGAGCTAGAATCCCAGTGCACTGGCGACTTAATGGCGAAGAATGAAAAGTATCAGAAAGTTTGCTGCAGCAACTTCAGGACAGGCAACACAATTTAAGCTAACTTTCATGGTGATGCGCAGCCTGTACAGAAGAATCGGAAAGTTGGAAGGACAAGGGATACAGATACAACTATTGCTTTTGATATAATTATTGAATTATCACGGTGACCCATCTCCTGCAACTGGCACATAGTCTTTAGGTAACACATTCATTTTGGGGAAATGTGACTGTGGAGTTAAATGGGTTAAAAATCATCATACTGCATTGCGTCGGGGTGCAGTGAACCCTATTTACTGATGGCAGAGTTAATTGTCAACAGCTACCAAATTAGACTTGTCTGGAAGGGTACACGAAATTCGGCGCGGCAGTAATAAGAAGCGCGCGTGGCTGTAGGTCTAAGCCCATTTCTTCCTGACGCATTACAGCAAGACATGGACCAACCAAGCAGTCTCAAGGGCGGTGTCAGATTAGGTTGGCGACTGCAGGTGCCAAGCTATTCTGAAACCACCCTTGAACTATCATGGTCGATGGATTCCAAAATTGAATTTAAGTCTTTAGGCAACTCACACATATGGGAGATTTTGTTTGTTTCTTTGTTGTTTTTTTTTTTTTTAATTTATTGTAATTTTTTCTTTGTTTGTTTGATTGTTTGTTTGTTTTATTCTTTCTTTCTGTTTTTGTGAATTTATTTATTTATTTTGGGGGGAACAGCACACCCCCAAAACCCAAACAAACAAACACAATAAACAAACAAACAAACAAACAAACAAACAAACAACTAAAAACGAAAAGAAGTTTATCTAAATAATTTATATGTAAGCATAAAAATGAAGACACAGAAACATAGTCCAGTAGTTTCACAAAGTTTCAGAAACTAGATCTAGACAAACCGAAGAAACATAATGCAGTTTATGATTCCAGAAACTATTTCTAGCAGTTTTTAATCGCGTTGATGCTGAGCTTTGATGTCTGAATATGTTCACCAGACCTGTGCCATCTTTCCATGGTGGAAGTATCTAATTGTTTGACTGCCTCAGCATGCAAGAGGTGCAGATCCTGATGAGCTCCCGCAAGCGCGGGAGCTCATGAGGATCTGTGCCTCTTGCTGGTCCCATACATTAACGCATGCCTCCGCCAGATGTGACTATCAGTAAATCGCCCACGCTACTCACCCCAACACCCCCCCCCCCCCCCCCCCCAAAAAAAAAAAAAAAAAAAAAAAAAAAAAAAAAAAAAAAAAAGAAAAAAAAAAAGAAAAAGAAAAGAAAAAAGAAGAAGAAAAAAGTCTTATTTATTTTTTTTATATTATTATTATTATTTTTTTATAATTTAAATTGTGTCACTGAATTTGAGTGCTGAGCTCAGTACTCAGTCTGTGATAATTTGAGAGACATATTTTCTAGCTGCTGGCGGTAAAGGGGTTAATCCTTAATGAATCCTTCATCCTTAACTAACTCCTTCACTGCAGGCGATCGCAGATTATGATTATGAAATCTTCTGTTGTTTCGGCATCCCCCAGGAGGCCCAGTCGGAACATCGGAGACAAAGTGGTCACAGCAGGAGGCATAGATCTGCATGTGCACTTGCAGCTGCGGGGAGCGAATAAAGACCTTCGTCACATCATACCGTTTGATCGCGTTCACTTTCATACAATTATCTAAACCTCACTCACACAAAAACACTCTAACCATTTCAGTTACCTTGTTATAAGTCGTAATTTGTTGTTTAAACAAAACTAAACATTCCCCGCACAAAACTCTCCACTGCCCAAATGCGCTAAAGGCCATCGGGCCGACGTCGGCCTTTACGCATTGGGTGTAGGCTCACTCGCTTTTTCCCGTGCTGGGCCATCCATGTGGAATGCCTTTCCTCTCCCCCTGAGGCAGTCTCCATCTCTTCCGGCATTCAAAAAGCAGTCTTAACCCATTGCGTGTCGGTCGCGGTTTCTTTCGCGATGATTCCTTGTAGGAATTATCGCGACAGAAACCCCGATCGACACGCAAAGGGGTTAAAACGTACATTTTCCGAAATGCTCAAGCGTCTACATCCGGAGTTTACATAATAATACTAATACTAATAATAATAATAATACGTATTATTATTATTATTATTATTATTATTAGCATTGTTATTAGTATTATCATTTAAATAATAATACTAATTATTATTGTTATATTATTACTATTATTTCATTTTTTAAATTTATCAAAGATGCAAGTGTAACTCATTCAGCCCCACGCCCATATTTCCCAAACGTTCGAGCGTCATCTAACGACTATGCACCAGTTGCAGGAGATGGATCGACCATGATAATTCAAGGGTAGTGCCAGATTTGCTTGGCGCCGACAAACGCCAAGCTAATCTGGCACTACACTTGAATTATCATGGTCGACAAATCTCCTGCTGTAGGGCATCGCGGCTGACTGGGTTGATTATACACCAAAAAGCTCTGCAAATTTCCCAGCATGTTGCTAATGACCCATGTCACCTGAGCTTGAACCCCAATCGATGGAAAGCTCAAAGGCAGGGCGGCTGGTGCAGTGCTTACCATCTCAATCACAACTGACTTGGCATCCCATGAAACTGGGGAACATGAGATTCAGTGCAGCCAGCAGAAAACACACATCTTTATGACACCCCGACACTTGCGTGGGCTTATGAGGATCGATGCCTTTTGCACCTGAGTGGTGTATTTTTTTTAATTTTTTTTTTAATTATCAGAGTGATAATATGAATAAGAGTAATTTTCCGCAACGGATATTGAACAGCTTGAAATTTCTGTAAGACATAGATCCTCACAAGCCCCAGATGCCGCGGGGGCTCATGAAGATCAATGTCTCTTGCTCGCACATCAGTGATGTGTTTTTTTTCCCCGGAGAGAGTAAGTAAGAGTAATTTCATGACATAAGGGATAAACGGCTTTTAAAGCGCCTACAATAAATGCGTCGGGTAAAGAAGATAAATCGCCTTTAAAGCGCCTTATTATTCTCGTACTATAAATATTTCGGCAAAAAAATGAACTGGCAATGAACCCAACCCTCCATATTTCATAGACAATGCTCTGTTTCTGTCTTAGACAAAGCTAATTCGTGCGAATGTCCAAATTATTTAATGGCTGCGGTAATTGTTGCTTAACTCATTCTACCCCAACACCGAAATCCCCAAGTGTTGCCGTTGTCCTCAGAAGACTGCTTTGCAGTGCAGGACACAGATCGACCATGATAGTTCAAGGGTGATGCCAGAATAGCTTGGCGCCCTTAGGCGCCAAGCTATTCTGGCATCACCCTTGAACTATCATGGTCGATCAATATCTTGCTGTGGTGTGTCTGGGGTAGAATGAGTTAATACGGTGGAAAGGGAAGGTTGGAAAGTCAGCTCCTCAGGTAAAGTTCGGGGTACGCGTATATTTCGGCGCACTTTATGGTAAACGGCGCACTTTAAGGGTAAACGGACCAAATGGCTCTGACGAGACTGTGTGTGTATCTTTGTCCTGTACTACAATGACAATCTCAGAAATCTTTGCTTTCGCCTTGTAAATCCGAGCAAATCGTCTATAAGGTCAACACGTTAGAAGAATGAATTTAAGCATTTTCAGTCAACCGTCTAAGCACGACAACAACAAACATCAACCCCCTTAAGTACCGGAACACAACCGATAGCACCCAAATTCATAGATCTTCATGAGCCCCCTACAGACACAAGTACTTATGAGGATATATCGCTCTGGCTAAAATAATCGATATCAAGGTATCTCTGGTACAAAATAGTACACAGTAATGGACATGCGGCGATTCTAGAGATACATTCTACCCTTTTTAGTTTACCCCTTGACTGCCGAGGAAAAAATGAAGACCACCCAACTGCAAGAGACATAGATCCTTATGAGCCCCTGCGGTTGCGGGGGCTCATGAAGATCTAGGCCCCTTGTTGACACCATCTTGTATCCCTGTTTCCTTGAGAGCTATTTTGGTGTTGTTTCGAAAATACAATCTGCATTTACTGGCCGTGAAGTGGTCAAGCGGTTCATTTTTCAGTTTAAGGGTTTACTCCTTCAAGGTGCCCTTCGTCAATAGCTGCGGAAGTGTCGTAAAGCGTTGCAGGCGGCAACGCTACGCGACACTTTCGCAGTTATTGATGCTTGACACCTTCAACGATTTAATCCCCAGACTCCAACCAAGAGAGACAGAGAAATGTTCTCCTCGCCAAACAGACGTTGAACGGCATATATCGCCTACAATTTCTAATTAAACAATTTCGTATTAACTCATTCAGCCCGACGGACGTATTTCTCAAATTTTGGAGGCGTCATCTAATGACTATGCACCAGTTACAGGAGATGGATCGACCATGATAATTCAAGGA